>JBBBVM010000695.1:600000-1184056 GCA_037355625.1 Petunia x hybrida | reverse complement strand
TCTTCTCCTCAGACATGTCATTTGTATCAAATACCCGCTCCAATTGAACCTTCCACTCTAACAACTTCTCTGGATCACTAGTCCCTTTGAACGGTGGGATAGTGATCTCCACACTATTTAAGTTGTTGTCACGACCCCCACAGTTTGGTTCCGGTTGACCCCCATAGTAGTCATCAACTTCATCATACTCTTGCCTCAATTTCCTCCCCACATAAGTCCTTGGAGGTCCACGACCTTGCCCACGACCTCTAACCATTGCCCGGCCTCCATTCATAGCCCTCCTATTTGGATAGGGAGCATCAAAGTCATCATAATTGTCACAAAGTCCGGGGCCCTCACCTTCTTGAGCCTCAACAACTTGCTCAGTGAGTGAGACACTTCTACGGGGCCGCATGAGTGGAACTTCACCTTGGGGATTTCCCAACATTCTTTCACGAATAAGAGCTTCCTCTTTCAACCGTTGTTGACGAGCTAGTTCGGCAAATTGATCGGGCTTCACGATTGAGCCATCACTAGTGCCTTTCCCGGCATCTTTGTGGACACTCGGGGTCCTTTCTCTTTCAAAATTTCCATTTTGAGGTTTAGAGACTTTACCTCGGCTAAGAGAGTAGCCAAGATGCTTGTTGGGACCTCAACGGTATCTTTTACTTGTTCCTCTGCCATGTACCTACAAGCAATAAAAAACAAGAAAAAAATTAGAGTATAAGTCATTACGCACTCCCTTACTTTTGAATGTCTCAGGTACACTCAAGTTGGGGTAGGTTCACACAAGCTTGATCTCAATGGCCTCCTCGTAGTTGAACAACCTCCTCGATAACCAAACAAATTTACAAGAACCAAATACTCTTCGGGAAGAATGGAGTTGATGGACTCGATGAACGCTAGGCTATATAGGTGCGCACTTGAAGCAAAAATTATACTACGAGGCTTCTTTAAGGTCTACTCTCCTCTAGGCACGAGTACCTTAATCGCTCACTGAACTAGTACTAATTAAGCAAGAGTGTTACTCCTAAAGTACTAGCCAGAAGCAATGGAAACCAAAGAAACACGAAAACCTACGAAATTAAACTACCCGAACCCGCCTCAAGGTTGGGCGGTCCTCCTAGGTGGTCAGGCGGACCGCTTCGATTTTGCTCAATTTCGAACATAATGCAATTCAGGAGCTCTTCCTAGGATGTGGGTGGTCCGCCTGGACGGGGCTTGAGCTTCGTCAAGAACACGTTTTTAGATGTTTTTCAATTTAAATGATACCCAAAGGTGGTTCCAACTATTATAAAAAAAACCCCAATGATTTATAACATCAAACAACTAACAACAAACTTGATTCAAGCTTTTGAGCAAATTTTTCAAGGGATCAAAGAATTTTTGAGTTTTCAAAATTTCGATTTTCAATCCGCAACATCAATCGACATAATAGGGGTATCAAAACAACGGGTTAACATCATAGAACATTCCCCGATATCAAAAACCAACAAAATCGTCACAGCAAACAATATCTAGCAAATTTGTGATTTTCAAGTTTTTGAATTTTTTTCTTCCTTTTCACAATAAGAACATCAAGAACAACTATAACAACAAGAAAAATGATAAAAACATGACAAAAAAGGAACGAGGGTTTGTAAGAACAAAACCCGAGCATTACTCCGATACCAACTGATAAGGGGTAAACTAAGGAAGCGATAAAAGTAAAGGTAAAGCGAGACGCGACTAAAACAACTTACGAGGTAGCACCAAAGAACGATGTTTTAATACACCCTCGTTCGAGTCAAGTAGAACCTATGCTACACAACTATCCTCTAGAGACACCCGGCCCTTGCAAATAGAATGATCAAGAGGATTGAAGGTCAACATGAATTCTTCCAATTGATTTCAAGCCAAAACAATTACAAGATTTTTTAGAGAAATTCTCTTTAATTTTTGTGTTCAAGGTACGTTAATGGCATTGAATCATGAAGAGTGTATTTATAACACCCTTTTACAAGTTATGAAATTTCTAAAAAGCCGCTCAACTAGATTGAAATACAATAGAACACTTAGAGCTAAATTAGGTAGTCCATACAAAAAGTTGAGAAATTCAGCCAAGTAGGCATTCGTCCTAAATCTAGGTGCTCCGCCTGGAAGAGCCACTGACCAATGCAGCGGTCTGCTGAGGCGTTCCGCCTCCTTGGTCAGGCACTCCACCTGGTGCCCTTGATTCTGGACGCTCCGCCTGGCTGTCAGGCGCACCTCCTGGAGGCTTCACTGCTAGGCGCACCTCCTGGGTCTAAGCGCTCCGCCTTGCCCTGTAGCGTAGATGTTCCTCCATCAAACGAGCTCAAATACATAATCTTTAACTCACCTCCAGAGCTCGTATCATCAATGCCCTTCCGAATCAAGTATAAGTAAGCATCATAGATTGCTTTGGCCCGCAAATCGATTCCCTGATGCCAAGGTTCACAATCAAGCCCTACTCTTTCTTATGTGTGTTCATAAATTCCCTCTGTCGAGTTCAATTTGTAAATCGTAGATAGTGTTCAATTAACAGGCCTCAATAACCAAACAATTAGGCTCAAGAAAGAATAAACAATCTGTAATAGTAAATCAATAGGAAGAATTCAACTTTCAAACATCAACCTTCATGTATTACTCTAACCCTAGAACGAACAAACTATAGAATTAAAGAGAAGAATAAGAGAAAGAGAGAAAGAACTTATTTAGAAGACACCTAGGGCTCCTCCCCTCTCCTCCAAAACTTGCTCCAAAGTTTGAACTCCCCTCAAAAACTAAGTAAAAAGGGTATTTATAGCATTTACAAAAGCCTAGCAATTAGTTATGCCTAAGCCTAGACGAAATAGGACTTCAAAAACCACTCCAGGGGCGCGATAACTGGCACCCCGCGCCTCAAATCGCGCTCAACAAGTCAGAGTCCATCGAATCTCGCACACAATAGCCATGCCCCGCGCCACAAAACGCGCAGGAACTTTGGGCTCTTTCCCTGGCGCCAGGCCATTTTCAGCTTCTCTTCGTCTGCAGCTCGCGTCGCGTTGTGCCTCCATGTGCTCGATCCAATCCTCAATCAAATTCCAACCTTTTCTTGGTCAATCATGCTCTTTAAAGCTCCAATTGCACTTCATAACAACCTTGATGCAGGGTAAACCTACGAAAGCGATAAAGAGATAAAAACGAGACGAGACTTACACTAAAGTTCGAGTAGCAACGAAGAACTTGTTCTGTTACACCCCAAACGATTGGAAAGAATCACCTACGCTAAGCAACTATCCTCAAGAGACACGAGGCTCTAGCAAATAGAATGATCGAAGACGGATTGAAGAGCAACTTGGATTCATCCAATTGATTCAAGCCAAAAATGGTTACAATGTCAAGAGCAATGCTCATTTAATGTGTTTTGTGTTCAAGGTAAGGTAAAAAGGCAATAAATAAAGTAGGGGTGTATTTATAACACCCCAATACAATGTTTACAAGATTCTGGTCCGCTGCTACTCAAGTTCCCTTCGCGATCGCGTTAGAGTATATGCGATCGCGCAGGGCACTTAAAAGCTGAGGGTCGCGATCGCGCCCAAGGTGACGCAAAGGCGAAGAACAAATAATACTCTTTGGGATCGCGAAGGTCTGCACGCGATCGCGAAGAGGAAATCCCCTCCGTCAGGCAGTAAGCTTAGTAGGTGTCCCCTGTTTTGCTCTGTTTTGCTGTCCTGCTTCCTGCACTGTTTCCTGCCCTGTTTCCACATGGATTGAGCTCCAATGCATTGTCTTTAAGTCCTCTCCCGAGCTCATATCATCCACGCCTCTCCAAACCAAGTGTAGGTGAGCGTCATGGATAGCTTTGGCTTGGCTTCTCGTAAAGGGTCTCGAGCTAGTTTGCCCGGCATCATCCTCCCCTTCTTGAGAAGATTTCGTCCTCGAAATTAAGGCGTCATCCTCCACGGCATCACCTACATCACAAGGAGCCAAGTCACTAACATTGAAAGTATTGGAAACGTTATACTCACCGGGTAGATCAATCACATAGGCATTGTTGTTGATCTTGGATATCACTTGGAACGGGCCATCTCCTCGGGGTGCCAACTTCCCTTTTCGAATCATTGGAAATCTTTCTTTCCGGAAGTGCACCCACACTCAATCTCCCTTCTTGAATTCCACGTTTTTCCTTCCCTTGTTCTTCTTGGTGGCTAGCTTTTCATAAGCTTCCTCCAAGTTCTTCTTTGCTTTGGTATGGAGTTCCATCAAGGACTTAGCTCGGCTTGTACCTTCAACATTAACAACCATTTCCCTTGGCAAAGGGGTAAGATCAAGTGGAATCAAAGGATTAAAACCATAAACGCACTCAAATGGAGTCATGCCAATCATTCTATGCAAGGTTCGGTTATATGCAAACTCCATGAGTGGTAACTTCTCCACCCAAGTCCCAGCCTTACCTCGGGTCATAGCTCTAAGGAGAGACCCTAAGGTTCGGTTCACCACCTCGGTTTGACCATCCGTTTGAGGGTGGTGGGACGTAGAGAACAACAATTTGGTGCCAAGGGCACCCCACAAGCATCTCCAAAAATGGCTTAGGAACTTAGTGTCCCTATCACTCACAATGGTTTGAGGCACGCCATGTAATTTTAACACATTATCAATGAACAAGGAAGCTACATGGTGTGCATCACTACTCTTTTTACAAGGCATGAAGTGAGCCATTTTGGAGAACCTATCCACAACAACATAAATGCTATCATGTCCCCCTCTAGACCGTGGCAATCCCATAATAAAATCCATCGAAATGTCCATTCACGGGCTAGTAGGAATAGGCAAAGGGGTATACAAGCCATGGAAATTCGACTTAGACTTGGCGTGCTTGCAATCTAAACAAGCATTGCAAAGCCGCTCAACATGCAACCCCATCTTAGGCCAATGGAATTGCTCCATAAGAATAGCCAAAGTCTTATCCCTCCCAAAGTGACCCATCAAGCCTCCACAATGTGCTTCACGCACTAGCAATTCTCGCCAAGAGGACTCGGGGACACATACTCTCCCTTTCTTGAAAATATAGCCATCTACCCATTGGTACTTCTCCACTCGCTTCCAACTCACTAGAGCATCATGAATGCTCTTGAACTTCGGGTCATGTTCATACAAAGATTTTATACTCTCAAAACCCATAAGTCTAGAAGCAAGAGTGATAGCAAGGGCGAACTTCCTAGAAAGCGCATCGGCTACAACATTGTCTTTACCCTTTTTGTAATGAATCACATAAGGGAAAGACTCAATAAACTCCACCCATTTGGCATGTCTCTTGTTCAACTTCTCTTGGCCTCTTAGATGCTTGAGTGACTCATGGTCACTCTTGATCACAAATTCCCGAGGCCATAGATAGTGTTGCCAATGGGCTAGGGCTCTCACGAGAGCATACAACTCCTTGTCATACGTGGAGTAATTCAAGGTTGCGCCCTTTAACTTCTCACTAAAGTAGGCAACGGGTTTCCCTTCTTGCATGAGAACACCCCCAATTCCCACCCCCGAGGCATCACATTCAACCTCAAAAGCCTTCCCGAAGTCGGGCAATTGTAGCAAGGGGGCGGTACTCAACCTACTTTTCAATTCTTGGAAAGCTCTCTCTTGAGGCTCTCCCCACACAAAGGGTTTATCTTTCTTCACCAACTCGGTGAGTGGAGCGGCAATGGTGCTAAAGTCTCTAACAAAGCGCCTATAGAAACTAGCAAGGGCATGTAAACTCCTCACATGATAAACGGTGGTAGGAGTAGGCCAATCTCTAATGGCTTCAACTTTGGACTCATCAACTTCCACACCATTGACACTAACAACAAAGCCCAAAAAGACAACATTTTCAACACAAAAGGCACACTTCTTAAAGTTGGCATAGAGCTTTTCGGCTCGTAGCACTTCAAGCACTTGACTCAAGTGGCCCACATGGTCGTCTATTGACTTGCTATAAATCAATATGTCATCAAAATAGACGACCACAAATTTGTTGATGAACGGCTTAAGTACGTGGTTCATTAATCTCATGAAGGTGCTAGGTGCGTTGTAGAGGCCAAAGGGCATCACCAACCATTCATATAGACCGAACTTGGTCTTGAATGCTGTTTTCCATTCATCCCCGGGTTTCATCCGGATTTGATGGTAGCCGGACCTAAGGTCTATTTTTGAAAAGACACTAGACCCACTAAGCTCATCCAACATATCATCCAAACGAGGTATGGGATGTCGATACTTTACCGTGATCTTGTTGACCGCTCGACAATCCACACACATCCTCCAAGTGCCATCCTTCTTTGGAACGAGGATCACGGACACGGCACAAGGACTCAAGCTTTCCCTCACCAAGCCTTTTGTAAGCAATTCATCAATTTGCTTTTGCAACTCCCTTCTGTCCTCGGGATTGCTTCTATATGCCGGCTTGTTGGGGATTTGAGATCCCGGAACAAAATCAATTTGATGTTCAATACCCCTCAAGGGAGGTAATCCATCCGGCATCTCTTCCAGGAACATGTCCTCAAAGACCTTCAAAACATTGTCAATGGCACTAGGCAAAGGGTTAGGGTTAGATAAATAATCACTTTTGGAATTTAAAACCATGCCTTTGTGCACTAGGCATATGAGCATCTTGGTGCCATCATTACCTTTCAAGATCTCACCCGGTTGCATCATGGCACACATGCGACCGGTGGACGATGGTGGAGTCTCGGCCAAAGGTTTGGCCACAACCGGGGACTTGGCCTTAGCCGCTTCCCTCAACTCTTTCATGCGCCGATAGTCTTCACTTACTTGTTTTGGGGTCAAAGGTGTAAGCACAAACCTCTTTCCCTCATGCCTAACCGTGTAAGTGTTGGCCCGGCCATCATGAACCACTTGTTTGTCGTATTGCCAAGGCTATCCAAACAAAAGGTGGCAAGCTTGCATTGGCACCACGTCAAACATCTGTTCATCTTAATAGTTCCCAATCTTGAATCTAATCAAGACTTGCTTCACTACCCTCAATTCCCCACACTCACTTAGCCATTGCAAACGGTAGGGACTAGGGTGTTTAATGGTAGTCAATTTCAATTGTGAGACCAAGGATTGGCTCACCATATTTGCATAACTACCCGAGTCAATAATCATGGAACAAACTTGCCCCTTCACTCTACACTGGGCATGGAACAAGTTCTCCCTTTGTTCATCCTCCCTCTCCTCACTCAACATGGTTCCCAAAATGCGACGCACCACAAGGAACATATTAGGATCATTCCCCTCCGTCGCTCTCTCCTCACCCTCAACTTCGTCACTCTCCTCTTCAACTTCACCCTCGGACTCACTTTCACCCTCATAGACCAACCCATCATCCATCACAATCATTGCTTTCCGGGTAGGGCACTCTTTGGCAAAGTGTCCATAGCCCTTGCATTTATGACATTGGAAAGAAGAAGAAGAAGAAGAAGAAGAAGAAGAAGAAGAAGGAGTATTTAAAGTAGTTTTAGAAATACCTCCAACCTCTTTGTGGTCGCTTCTCGGGGTGGCCTTTTCAAAAGGGTTCTTCACTTCTCGACTCCCACTTGCTCCACTAGCATATGGGCTTTTCCATTCTTTGGTGCGAGTTGATGGAGTGGTAGTGGTAGTACTCCTATAGCGAGGAGCCTTCTCTTCTTTGAGCCATTTCTCGGCCTCAACCGCAGCATCACAAATATCTTGTAAGGAGTGGAAGATGTGAAGTCTCAATTGGGAGGCAATCTCCCTACTCAACCTACTTTTGAAACGGATGATAGCTTGTTCCTCATCTTCCGTTTCCATATCAAGAGCCATCCGGTTTTTCTCAAAGTCGTTGAAATATTCATCAACGGACTTGTAACCTTGCTTCAATTCATAGAGCTTTTTGAGTTGCTCTTGTCGATACTTGGGAGTCACATACTTGTTGTTCATAACTTCTTTCAACTCTTCCCAAGTGATGTTCATCCGCAACCCAAGTCTTCTCCTTGAACGCTTGATGGATTCCCACCAAGTAGAGGCATAGGACTCAAATGATGATATAGCATAAGTGGCCTTCTTCTCCTCGGTCATATCATTTGTGTCAAAGACCCGCTCCAATTGGACCTTCCATTCAAGAAATGCTTCCGGATCGCTAGCCCCTTTGAAAGTAGGGATAGTGATCTTGAGACTATTGAGATTAGTGTCACGAACCCCTCGGTTTGGTTACGGTTGAACCCCATAGTTGTCATCAACATCATCATATTCCCTTCCCAAGTTTCTTCCCATGTAAGCTCTTGGAGGTCCTCGACCTCGCCCACGACCTCTATCTACACCTCGGCCTCCATTCATCGCTCTCCTATTTGGATAGGGAGCATCAAAGTAATCATCCTCAAGTCCGAGGCCCTCCCCTTCTTGAGCTTCATCAACTTGCTCAAGAGGTGCAATGTTTCTCCGAGGCCTTAGGAATGGAAGATCTCCTGGGTGATCGCCCAACATTCTTTCTCTAGCAAGAGCCTCATCCCTCAACCGTTGTCGACGAACTAGCTCTGCATATTGATCCGGTTTCATGATTGAATCATCACTAGTACCTTCACCGGTATCTTTTGGGACACTCGGGGTCCTCTCCTTTTCAAAAGTTTCCATCTTAAGGTTTAAGGCCTTCACCTCGGCTAGCAAACTAGCCAAGACGTCGGTTGGAACCTCAATGGTACTCTTTGCTTTCTCCTCCGCCATGTACCTACAACAATCAAAAACAAGAAAAGAGATTAGAGTAAAATTCCTCACTCACTCCCTCACTTTTGTTTGTCGCTTGGGTTCACTCAAGTTGGGATTAGGTTCACACAAGCTTGAGATCAATGGACTCCTCGTAGTTGTGCAACCTCCTCAATGATCAAACCAAAATACAAGAACCAAATGCTCTTCGGGAAGAGTGGATTCAATGGGACTCGATAAACGCTAAGCTATTTGGTGCGCACTTGAACCAAGCAATTAACTACGAATCTTCTTTGAATTTTACTCTCCTTCTAGGCACGAGGATCCTATTCGCACAATGGATTATTACTAATTAGGTAGAAGTGTTACCCTCAAAGTACTAACCAGAAGTGACGCGATCAAATGTTCAAAGATCGAATCGTCACTAAACGGATTCGGAATTGGATGAATTTTGGTTTGTGATCTAGAAACTCACCATATTTGATGATGCTATGGGAGTTTTGGTGGTTGGAAACTGTTACGATGCCTTCGCGAACATTCTGTCCCAGTTCAGGAAAATCTGGAATTTCAGTACCCTTCGCGATCGCGTGAGATGGGGTGCGATCGCGATAAACAAAAGTTGCTTTGGGCGCGTTCGCATGGGACACTGCGCGATCGCGCAAGTCTGTTCAGCAGAACCAGAAACTCGACTGAAAATTGCAGTTTTGGCACATACAACTCCCAAATTCACTTGTTTTCAGTTTTCCAAGCTTACAAATGGTGTTCCCAACTGTAGTAAACAATCCCCACTGATTTTATCAAACAAACAACCAACAAACAACTTGTTTCAGTGAATTTTGACAAGTTCTTCAAAAATTTTCAAAACCTTCAAGAATCAACTTTTTGATTTTCACTACAATACGCCAAATGATGTTATGGTGGTATCAAAACGACGGGGAAACTATAAGGAGTAAACCCCGATACCAAACAAACAAGAATTCACAACATCATTCGAGTTCTAGCAAATTTTGCAAAATATTCAACCTAAGGTTCAAATTTTTCAACCTAGGGTTCAAATTTTTCAACCTTTGATTCTCAACTCCAAAACGTGTTTTGTTGGTTCCCAATTGTCGAGATTACTTACAAAAACAATCCCCGATAATCAACACCAACAAAATCGTAACAACAAACGATTTCTATCAAATTTTTGGGTTTTCAAGTTTTTGAATTTTTTTTTCTTCTTTTTCAATATAACAAGACCAAGAACATGAAAATAAACACGAAACAAAGATGACAAGCATGAAGAGTAGGACGAGGGTTCATAAGAACGCAACCCTAGCCTTGCTCTGATACCAACTGATGCAGGGTAAACCTACAAAAGCGATAAAGAGATAAAAACGAGACGAGACTTACACTAAAGTTCGAGTAGCAACGAAGAACTTGTTCCGTTACACACCAAACGATAGGAAAGAATCACCTACGCTAAGCAACTATCCTCAAGAGACACGAGGCTCTAGCAAATAGAATGATCGAAGAGGGATTGAAGAGCAACTTGGATTCATCCAATTGATTCAAGCCAAAAATGGTTACAATGTCAAGAGCAATGCTCATTTAATGTGTTTTGTGTTCAAGGTAAGGTAAAAAGGCAATAAATAAAGTAGGGGTGTATTTATAACACCCCAATACAATGTTTACAAGATTCTGGTCCGCTGCTACTCAAGTTCCCTTCACGATCGCGTTAGAGTATATGCGATCGCGCAGGGCACTTAAAAGCTGAGGGTCGCGATCGCGCCCAAGGTGACGCGAAGGCGAAGAACAAAATAATACTCTTCGCGATCGCGAAGGTCTGCACGCGATCGCAAAGAGGAAATCCCCTCCGTCAGGCAGTAAGGTGTCCCCTGTTTTGCTCTGTTTTGCTGTCCTGCTTCCTGCACTGTTTCCTGCCCTGTTTCCACATGGATTGAGCTCCAATGCATTGTCTTTAAGTCCTCTCCCGAGCTCATATCATCCACGCCTCTCCAAACCAAGTGTAGGTGAGCGTCATGGATAGCTTTGGCTTGGCTTCTCGTAAAGGGTCTCGAGCTAGTTTGCCCGGCATCAAACCTACAAGCATACGACATAAAATCAGTGCAAAATCACATTCGTTAACTGGAAAACGCGCGAATAAAGTATCCAAACGTGAGGAAATATTAAGGAATCGTAGGCATAAAATGCCAAACATCACTTGGCTTCTAGTAAAAGGCCTTGTGGTGGTTTGCCCCGCATCACGCAAGGCATACATCCTGCTGCCTTAGGGTTACAGTCTCCTAGATATGGTTTCGTATATACCATCGCCTTGAGTTTATAGGCCCATGAATCTCATTAGTCATTGTATTTTACAATAATTAGGACTGGGTAATCGCTACTATAAATACCTCTCCTTACATTGTATTGTATATCAAGCGATTTACCACTGAATCCGACTATTCTCAAGGAATAAAATTTTTTACTTTCTTAACTATTATTACCTCTCTATTTTAGCACCGTCTGTAGGGAACTAGCAATAATGTTTGTTCCAAAGTGGCGTTGTTTCCTCGCGTACTATTCTTGTAAATTTCATCCGATGATAGATAATACTTATCGTACAGGCACAACAATAGCGGCAAAGTCTCCTAAGAGAATTGTGAGCATCATAACTAGCGGAACAGAGGTGAATGGAGTTAATTTTACTACTGTAAAAAAATTCGCCAAACTACCAGTCACCATGGAAAGGAGGACCCGAGCCAATGGGTCAGAGAACGAAATAATCTTCGACGAGGAAGATTGCGATGGAATGATGTTTTCCCACCATGATGCTCTAGTAATCATGCTAAGGATTAACGATTGTGATGCCAAGCAAGTCTTGATTGATCCTGGCAGCTCGGTAAATATCATCAATTATGGAGCTATTAAGAAAATATGGTTGGAGGACCTCGCCGTCCCAAAAAAAATCATACTGATGAGGTTCAAAAATTCCATAGAAAAGATGTTAGGGGAAATCATCCTCACCACAACTACCGAAGGAGTCCATGAGAAGATTGTTTTCCAAGTAATGGCCGAGGATATGACTTACAATGTAATCCTCGGGAGACCTTGGATTCATGAAATAGAAGTCGTTCCATCTATTTTGTACCAAGTTGTTAAATTCTGAACTCCATGGGGAGTCTGAGCCATCCGATGTGAGCAGCTCCCCTTCTTGAAAGGATTTCGTTCTCGAAATCAAACCATCAAAGCCTACACCCAAAGATAACACAAACAAAAACATTTCCTACTACAAGAGTAGGTTAGTGCCAAAAGTGTGGAAAACACACTCTTATGATAGAGCTAAGCATCAATAACAAGTAAAAAGCTTATGTCTCCCAATGAGACAACAAGTACTTGACCCCACAAGATAGTGCATTCAACACAAGAACAAGCAAAGAAATCAATAGAGTATGGAACATGCAAGATATAGCAATCAAGTTCCCTATGATTCCTAAGCTTACTATCAACATACCAAGCCTTCAAAATCAATTTTATCACAATGTGACACATTGGATTTGGCATGTCCACTACTCAAAGTGTGCTCAACATATGGAATGGAGTAAGTAAAATAGTTCAATTCACAACTAACATCGACTACTCCACTCCCCTTCTTAGTAGCACTCTTACACACACCGAGAGGTACCTCGTTACCTCCAAAGTCACCTCCAAGACAATCCACCTCACTAGATAAACTCCAAAGGAAAGTCTCCAAAATAGGCCCTTCATCATTATAGTCCGCACAACGAAGGCTAGGACTACTAGAAGTTAGGTCAACACGACCAATCTCAAGAACACTCTCCTCACTTGGAGTTCCAAACGTTGGATCATCCATAGAGCCTAACTTGACAAACCATGGAGGTTCGACTCTACCACCGACCCTAGTCCGATATAATTCACTACCACAAATGAGATTGCCTTCAAACAATATAAATGTAAAAGCATGCATCTCAAATTCATGGCTACACAAAAGCATAGTATCAAGACAAGGTCCCTCACTCTCACTCGAGGAGTCATCGAAAATGAATCGATCCATCTCACACTCCAGAGACTCTTCAAGGGCACATCCATCCTCACTACGACACAAGAGACCACCACTATCAATTAAGCAATCAAAGGGAAGAATAAGATTATCATGCAATTCATCTTCACCTTTATCAAATATGGGTGGGGTGTCATAACAAGGTTCACAAATAAGGTCAACTACAACATCTTCACTAAAGAGAGGTTCAATGAAAACCGAGCTCACATCATGATGTGGCTTTTCAATCCTCTCAACTAGTGGTTCATTTACACACACAAGTTGACCCAAAGGCTCGACACTAGTTGCAAACACATTATATTCATGCAAATCATCAACTAGTATAGAGTTTTCACTAACAATATCACAAGACAAGGAAGTATCATGCTCAAGGGAGGAAGAACTATCACATACCTTTGAAGTGTCATGAATATCTACACCTTGTAGCTCACATTCGGCATCTCCTTCACCTTGTCTTTCCATCTCGGAACATGGTTAAGGCTCCATTGGTTTGCCTCCAAGAATTCCTACACAAGAATTCAAACACATAGAAGAAAAATATAAAGGGTTAAGGTTAGAATAAGGGGTGTCCTCACTCTCAATTTTTCTTTTTCCCTCTTTCTTTTCCCTCATTTTTTTCCAAGGTCGGATGTAGATTCGGGTGGTGACAACACATTCACATCACTCAACAAAACCTCTCCTTTTTCCACTCGAGAGTTGTCACCGGTCGCTCCTTTACTCCTCTCTATCTTTTGTCTCTCAAATTCGGGTGAATTGGGACGAGGCCCAAGAATACCAATAGCCGGAGTAGGTGGACTTTTCACGTCAACCCAGAATCTAGGACTAAGAGACTCATAACTTGGTGTCTCCTTTTTCTTTGTGGGTGAACCACTCGGCTTAGGAAGTAGCTTCGGGCTCACCTTGTTGACATTTGCCAACTCTTTTGTAGCACTAGTCCCATCATTGCTTGTGTTTGTAGGACTTCTTGTTTGCACATTGTCAACCATGGAATGAAGTTCTTGCTCCTTGCTCCTTTGCGTAGCCAAAGAAGGTCTACTAGTAGGCACTTGGCTCCTTGCCCGGTAAGGCACAAAGTCATAAACCCTTTACCCTATGCCCAAAAGATACGCATCCTTCATAGCACTATATTTCACCCTCTTTCCCTCCAACCACGGCTCACCTATCCATACATCAACATGACGCATGGGATACACAACACACCACACATAGCATCTATAATTCCTATGAGATATGAGTACCATTTACCTCAACAACGAACCTTCTCCTACCCAAGTTTCGTAGATTGGCATCCAAGGAAGAACTTGAATGCCCATAAGTGTCAACACCAACAACTTGGGTCTTCCTTATTCCTCCACTACTAGCAAGATTGCTAGTGTAACTCCCGCTTCCCGTCACTCTTCCAACATTAGAAATGTTGTTGGAAGTCAAGGAAGGAACCTTGCCATGGAACCCATAATTGCCTCTCGCCTTGGTTCCATAGCCCATAGTACTACTCCTACTACAACCATCCACGCCTCTCACGGCATATAACTCCCTTGTAGCAAAAGCAACACCATCTCTCAAACCAACCTCCACATGGGAATTAGAAGCATTAGGTAGTTTAGCGTACCTACAAGATGCAAGCTTCTTCTTTCCTATGGAACAACCACCACCTCTTCCCATACTAATGGAAGGACCTCTACTACCCCTTTGTACACCACTAGCAACACCAAGAGAAGATGCAAATGAATAATGCGTATAATCAACTTCATCATATATTTCCTCTATGTCGCTATCATGCTCATATTCATTACAAGAAGAGTAAGTAGGATCAATGTACCTTGAAGCGTTACCATCCTCGATTTCTTGACTTGAAGCATTAGATTCATCAAATTCATCTTCACAAGCTTCATAGTCTTCTTGCATCTCATGATCATCATAGTAACCCGCTTCATCCTCATACGAGCCATAGTTCCCCGAGTCATCATAGCAAGATCCATCATTACCCTCGTAGGAACCATAGTCTCGTTCGTCTCCACATGAGCCATAACCTCCACATTCATCATCCGACATCGTTGAACCACCAATAGAACAAACCTCCCAAAAGTCACTCCCTCACGTGTTTCACTCGATATATGAACACTCAAAGGCGAGGCCTTACAACTTGGGAACCAAGGTGATCACAACTTGTATGTCCAAGTTAAAGTTCGGAATGGAGTTAATGAGACTCGATGTACGGACGGCTATTTAAAGTGCGCACTTGAGGCCAAAAGGAGTTCTACGACTCTTCTTTGAATTATAATCTCCTCTATGCACGAGTGTCCTAATAAGCTCAAGGATTAGTGTCAATGGAGTAGGCCAATTACCCTAGAAACACTAACCAAGAAGTTAGGAAACCAACGAAACACAAAAAGAAACGAAATGGAACAATTTCGCACCCAAACAGGGGTGGGCGCTCCACCCAGAGGGGGAGGGGCTCCGCCCAGTGAAGGTGGGCGCTCCGCCCCAAGGCTAGGCGGTCCGCCTGCCTCACCCCACTGCCCAAACAAGTGGGCGGTCCGCCCAAGCTTAGGCGCTCCGCCTGGGGCGCGATTTCAGCATTTTTCCCAACGGGTTTTTGGTGATTTTGGCCAACTTTTTGGTTCGATTTCAACCCGATACACAAAACTAATGATACCCAAAGGTGTATACAACTATATTAACCAATCCCCAATGGTTTTCAACTCCAAACAAACAACAACAAGCTTCGATTCAAGATTGAAGCGTTTTCAAGAAATTTCAAACTTTTTGGATTTTGATTTTGGAAATTTGGATTCGTAACACCAAATTGTGATATATGGGTATCAAAATGATGGGAATACAATAAGGAACAAACCCCAATACATTTTAACACTTGGGGATTCGATTCCAACCCGAATCAGCAGGCTATGCGCGTGGAACTAGATTTGCTCGAAGGACGAAGGGAAATGGCTTTTGTTTAATTAGCTGCTCAAAAGCGACAAATTGAAGCCTACTTGAATAGAAAGGCTAAATTCAGAACTTTTAATATTGGTGATTACATCTTGAGGGCTTCAAATCAAACGACAAAGGAAAAAAAAAAGTAGGTAAATTGGCTGCTAATTGGGGAGGGCCTTAT
Source organism: Petunia x hybrida (assembly GCA_037355625.1). Lineage (NCBI taxonomy): Eukaryota > Viridiplantae > Streptophyta > Magnoliopsida > Solanales > Solanaceae > Petunia > Petunia x hybrida. Next base: position 1,168,223 of record JBBBVM010000695.1, on the reverse strand, counting down.
CGAATTAAGGTCATCACAGGAAAAGGGTCTTATCAACTCGAAGACCTCCGAGGCAATCCAACTTAAAGCGCTATTATTTCTGACATTGAACTACATTACCCTTCATTAACCACAATTCCGCACCCACGGCAATGATGATGCAGCCCGAAGTACTGATCAAGTGCTCGACAATCCACCGAGGCCAATGACACGAAGCCAAGCCAAATTTCTACATGATATGCACATACAGTTGGCTTGGTCGGGAGGTAGCTTGTGTTCGGAAGAAGAGGGGCAAAGTGCAAGCGCCGAAGGCTACATCCTCATATATGTGCCCGAGGACAAAGTGATCGAACACCATTTCTTAGCGTTGAGCAGCACAGAGCCGAATACAAAAAATTGTGTTCGAAGTCAAGTAGCGCCTGATGACAAATGTGTTTGAGCAAGCAACCGAGCATCAAATTCAAGGCTTTCGAACACTCACGAAGTGTGATCGAGCAAGCAACCGAGCACCGAAGTCAAGGCTGCCAAACACACAATAGTTCAGCCCTGCATGGCTTGCTTTTATTGGTCTCCTGTGACCATTTACTGTTTTATCCCTAGCATAGTCTATATATACTCCTTTACATTTCATTGTGGATTGTTAGTTATTGATGAATATTGATATAGCAGTTGCTATTTAAGTGTCTCCGATGGAGCCCGAACCCCGACGTGGGATTTTAAGAACTTGTGTCATTCAGTGATGAATCGTTTGAACAATCTTCTTCTTTGGTCATTCAGTTTGCAAGAAGCATAGACTTCTTGAGTATTGTTGTTTAGCATAGGTTCATCTTGACTCCGGTTCAATCGAGCCCGAGACTAGTTCCTTGTCGTTCTTTTGAATTGAAGCAAGATTTTTCTTGCTTCTATCTCTATTATTTTGTTGTTTTCTTCTGCGTTTCTTCGTGTTAGCTCAACTCTGGTTTTGCTTGTACCATCTTGGTATCAGAGCAAGGTTTGAGCTTGTTTCTAAAACTCAAATCCTGTTCATTATCTCGTGCTTTGTGCTCAAGTTTCAGCTTTCTTCCTTGTCGTTGATTGTTGTTGTTGTGTTGTTTTTACAAAAAAAAATAAAGAAATAAAAAATAAAAATTCAAAATTTTGGTTGATTGTTGGTTGTTTGAATCCAAAAACCACTGATTCGTATTCACCACTGTCCAAGGATCAATTTGAGTGTCCGACGTACTTCGTTTGTGACTAGGGTTTCTTGACGAATTTTTGGACTGTTTTGAGCTTAGTGGTGACTGAAATCAAACCCAGCACGATGGGTTGTTACCAATGAAGACTGGTGGTTCTTGAGTATTTTTGGGTTGTTTTGAGCTAAGATATCAAAGTTCTATTGATTAAACCGTCGTCCGTACGTCGAAAAATTGTTACATTTGTAACAGTGTACGAACACGAGGAGCTGAGTTCTTAGCTCAAAGAACTTTGAACTGATTTCCTCCGTTGTTGTTGTTACCGGAGTTGAAAGACAGCCCAAAGCTTGTTAAATTCTTGGTCAGTGAATGAAGAGAGCTAGTCCATACACCGGAGTAAAAATGTCACTATTTCATTGAAGAAGAAAGGGGTAAAATGTAAAGATCAAAACCCTAGGTGAAAATTTTGTGGCTAGAAAAGGGAATTGGATAAGGTAAAACCCTATCCGTACCAAGGAGGGACCATTCTTGTACGGACACGAGTTGGTGAGTTCGAAAATGATTTCGAAGAGGAATCAAGAGGTAGATCTCCTAGGTTTCCACATTTCTTTTGATTGAAAATTCTAGTTAGTGGATCTCTGGAGTAATTCTTCCTACTCGAGGTCGGGCTAACTCATTTGAGCTTATAGGAACTCATGCGTGGGGTGACCGAAGTCCAACTTTCGTAGAAAATTCTTTGACTTCCGAAGCGCAGAAAATACCGTCCGTTCCATCAAGTCATATCAATTCACTCATCCCGAAGGAGACATTGTAACTTGTCAAATTCGAAGGAACTAAGAGAAGTTGATCAACCGAGGAAGCCATTGGCTACAAGTTCTTGAGGGACCAAAACCGAACCCATAAATTGAGTGGACCCGAGTGCCACCCATAAAAGGTGAGGGAGTGCGTGAGATGATTTATAACCTTCACAATTTCATTGGTCTTTGATTCGTGCAGGTACCATGGCTGGGAATGGAGGCAAAAGAAAGGACATCGAGAAGCCCGAGGTGTCGTTAGCCGATCTCATGGTTGTGATACAAGGAATCAGTACCGAAGTAAGAGGAGTGAGTGCTCGAGTAGCTCAACTAGAACAAGGTAGTGTGTCTGTGGCCTTACCTGGGTCCGGCGCCAGAACTAGCAGCTCCACTCCTATGAAATCGGAGCTATATGCTGAACTCATTCGACAACATCGGTTGAAGAGCGAGGCTATTCGAAAGGAAGTCTTGGGCAATTCCCAAGCACAACAATAAAACTTCGGCAGTCTCCAAGCTGGTTATCAACACTTGGGCATTCCCCGAGGTGAAAGAGTACCACTACCAATGGTCCGAAGACAAGCTGAGGTCGTTGATGAAGGGGTCGATGAAGGAGAATTTCCTGAAGGAGAACATGAGTATGAGCCACTGTTCGTTCAACGAAGGCAGGCTCAGCGAGGTCGTAGAAATTTTCGAGGTCGAGGCCGAGGCGCAAATAATGATCGAAATATTGAGCGTGAGGCTGATGACTACTATGAAGAGTATCCCAAACAGATTTGAGGTGCTCGAGATTCAAACTTGAACAGTGTCAAGATCACTATTCCACAATTCAAAGGAACTAGTGATCCAGACCAATATCTTGATTGGAAGCTTAAATTGGAGCGAATCTTCGAAACCAATGAGATGACCGAAGAGAGAAAAGCTGCACATGCAATTGCTTCATTCGAGACATATGCATCAACATGGTGGGAGGCTGAAAAAAGGTTGGGACGAAGTAATGCTTATCCCGAAGTCACCACCTGGGCGCAGTTGAAGAGAGCAATGGATGCTAAGTATGTGAATGCCAAATATCGGCAGGAGCAACTTCAAAAGCTCTTCGAATTGAAACAAGGGTCCAAATCAGTTGAAGAATATCATGACAAGTTCGAAAGAATTCGATTGGCCCTTGATATGGAGGAAGATGATGAGAAAGCCATCATTCGATTAAAAAATGACTTGGCTCAAGATGTGTCATCTCAATTGAGGCTGTATATGTACCAAACCTTGGAAGATGTGTTTCATGCTGCCGTCGAAGCTGAGAAATGGGTTAAGGACGATAAAGCAAACCGGTACCGAGGAGTCACTACTTCAGCTCCTTTAAAACAAGGTAAAGAATGGAAAAGTCCGAATCCAACAAGTTCTAACACTGTTAGAGAGACGAAGAAACCCTTCGAGAGGAGTGTGATCGTTAACCAACCAAGAGAAGTGGGAGGTAAAGTTCAACTTAATTCTCCTAGTGCTGCAAGTATTCAGTGTTATAAATGCAAAGGTTATGGTCATATGGCGAAAGAGTGTCCAACTCGCAAAGTTATGCTTGTGCTCGACAATGGAGAAGTTTGTGAGCAAGCGAGTGACACCGAGGATGAAATTTTCGAGGAGATTGACCGAGTTGAAAATGATGATGGTCGTGAAGCTGCCGAAGCTGACCATCCGGAAATGTTTCTTGTAGTTCGAAGGACTTTGAGCTACATGACTCTTGAAGAAGAGGACAACCAAAAAGAAAACCTTTTCCATGCCAGTTGCGTAAATATGGTGAGCCAAACCTTGGTCTCACAATTAGGACTACCTACCTTGAAACATCCCCATCCTTACAAATTACAATGGTTGAATGAGTGTGGAGAACTGAAGGTTGTCAAACAAGTGTGGATCAAGTTCAAGGTTGGAGAATATCAAGATGAGATGATGTTCGATGTAGTACCGATGCAAGCTTGTCATATGCTATTAGGTCGACTATGGCAGTATGATCGGTCAGTTGTTCACAATGGAAGGTCCAACACTTACACTATAAACTCGAAGGGAAGAGTTTCATACTCAAACCCTTGTCTCCAAAACAAGTCACCGAGGACTATAAAAGAATGAAAGAATTGAAAGAAGCGGCCAAAGCTAAGCTTCCGATGGGAACAAAAATTGTGGCCGAAGACAACAACTCACCGCTCGAAGTAAGAAGCATCTGTGCAATCATGCAACCGGGTGAGTATATACGAGGCAACGGCAATGATCAGATGATGATTTGCCTCGTGTACAAGGGTATCTTTCTAAACTCTAATGATCATTTTTCTAACGATAACCCTTTGCCTAGTGCTGTACAAAGTGTTTTGCAGGACTTCTGAGATATACTTCCCGAAGAAATGCCAGGCGGATTGCCTCCGTTGAGAGGAATCGAGCACCAAATTGACTTCGTACCGGGATCTCAAATCCCCAACAACCTGCATACCAGTGTAATCCCGAAGACACCGAAGAGCTCCAAAGGCAGGTAGATGAATTGCTGAACAAGGGCCTTGTTTGAGAGAGCTTAAGTCCTTGCGTCGTTCTTGTTATCCTTGTCCCGAAGAAAGATGGAACTTGGCGAATGTGTGTTGATTTCCGAGCAGTCAAAAATATTACGGTAAAGTATCATCATCCTATCCCTCGATTAGATGACATGCTAGATGAGTTAACTGGTTCTTCATGCTTTTCGAAAATTGACCTCAGGTCCGGTTACCACCAAATTCGAATGAAACCCGAAGACGAGTGGAAAACCGCATTCAAGACCAAATTCGGTCTCTATGAATGGTTGGTGATGCCTTTTAGCCTCTCCAATGCACCGAGCACATTCATGCGACTGATGAACCATGTGCTCAAACCGTTCATAAATAAGTTTGTTGTCGTTTACTTCAATGACATCCTTATTTATAGTAAATCTGTGGATGGACATGTCGAACACCTAAGGCTAGTGCTTGATAAGCTTAGAGAAGAGAAGTTATATGCTAACTTCAAGAAGTGTGCCTTTTGTGTCAAGCGTGTAGTCTTTCTAGGATTCATTGTAAGTGTTAATGGTGTTGAAGTCAATGAGTCGAAAGTCGAAGCCATCAAAGATTGGCCAACTCCAACCTCGGTATCTCAAGTTCGTAGCTTCCATGGTTTAGCTAGCTTTTACTGAAGGTTTATTCGTGACTTTAGCACCGTGGCGGCTCCTTTAACTGAGGTGGTAAAGAAAGACCATCCATTTGTGTGGGGAGAGACCCAACAGAGGGCTTTCCAAGAGTTTAAACGGAGGCTATGCTCTGACCCGTTGTTGCAACTCCCTGACTTCAGCAAGGCATTCGATGTCGAGTGTGATGCATCCGGAGTTGGGATTGGAGTTCTTATGCAAGAATTGAAGCCAATCGCTTACTTTAGCGAAAAGATTAAGGGTGCAACCTTGAATTACTCTACGTATGACAAAGAGTTGTATGCCCTCGTTCGAGCACTCGCTCATTGGTAGCATTATTTGTGGCCTCAAGAGTTTGTGATTAAAAGTGATCATGAATCTTTGAAGCATCTCTGAGATAAGGAGAAATTAAACCGAAGGCATGCCAAATGGGTTGAATTCATTGAAAGCTTTCCCTATGTAATTCATTACAAAAAGGGAAAAGACAATGTTGTGGCCGATGCGCTATCAAGAAAGTTTGCTTTAGCGGCCACTCTCGCCTCAAGGCTCATGGGATTCGAAAGCATCAAGTTGATGTACGAAGATGGTCCTAAGCTAAAATGCGTTCGTGATGCAATCTTGAGTGGCCGAAGGGTTGAGAAATATCAGTAGCACAATGGCTACCTCTTCAAGAATGGGAAGGTTTATGTGCCTGTATCATCGTGGAGAGAGCTTTTGGTTCGAGAAGTTCACTCTGGAGGCTTGATGGGACACTTCGGTGTCGACAAAACTCTTGGTATCTTAACCGAGCAATTCCATTGGCCAAAAATACGGCGAGATGTGGAAAAGCTTTGCAACGCTTGTCTCGTTTGCAAGAAAGAAAAATCGAAGTCCAACCCTCATGGTTTGTATACCCCGTTCCCTGTGCCTGATCGACCTTGGGTTGATATATCCATGGATTTTGTGTTGAGGTTACCGAGGTCGGGGGGAGGACATGATAGCATCTTCACTGTCGTGGATCGATTTTCCAAAATGGCTAACTTTATTCCTTGCAAGAAATACGATTGTGCACAACATGTTGCTTCTTTGTTTATTGCTCATGTGTTAAAATTGCATGGTGTGCCACGTACAATTGTGAGTGATCGAGACTCAAAATTCTTGAGTCATTTTTAGAAGTGTTTGTGGGGTGCCCTCGGCACTAAATACTATTCTCGATGTCTCACCATCCTCAGACTGATGGACAGACCGAGGTAGTTAACCGAACCTTGGGATCTTTACTTCGAGCAATGACCAGAGGCAAGGTCGGAAACTGGGCTGATCGTTTGCCCATGATGGATTTGTCATACAATCGAACGGTGCATCGATTGATAAATATGACCCCGTTCGAGTGTGTGTACAGTTTTAATCCTTTAATTCCACTTTATCTAACCCCATTGCCTCGAGATATTGTTATTGATTTTGAAGGTACTCACCGAGCCAAAGCTTTGCTCGAGTTGCATGCAAAGACAAAGAAGAATCTTGAGGAAGTTTATGCCAAAGTGGCATTGAAAAAGAACAAGCGGAGAAAGAAGTTGGAGTTGAAGAAAGGAGATTGGGTTTGGGCTCACTTCCGAAAGAAGTGATTCCCGAACCAAAGGAAAGAAAAGTTGGCACCTCGAGGGGATGGTCCATTTTAAGTGCTGAGCAAGATTAACAACAATGCTTATGTGATCGACCTCCCAAGTGAGTATAATGTGTCTAACACTTTCAATGTTGCTGATTTAACTCCTTGTGTTGTAGGCCAAGTACCGGGAACAGATGTTGAAGCGATTTCGAGGACGAAATCTTCTCAAGAAGGGGAGGATGATTCAGCCTGAAGTGCTGATCAAGTGCTCGACAATCCACCGAGGCAAATAACACAAAGCCAAGCCAAATTGCTGCATGATATGCACATACAATTGGCTTGGTCGGGAGGTAGCTTGTGTTCGGAAGAAGAGGGGCAAAGTGCAACCGCCGAAGGCTACATCCTCAAATTTTTGCCCGAGGACAAAGTGACCGAACATCAACTCTTAGTGCTGAGCAGCACAGAGCCGAACACAACAAATTGTGTTCGAAGTCAAGTGGCGCCCGATGACAAATGTGTTCGAGCAAGCAACCGAGCATCAAATTCAAGGCTGCCGAACACTCACTAAGTGTGATCGAGCAAGCAACCGAGCACCGAAGTCAAGGCTGCAGAACACATAATAGTTCAGCTCTGTGTGGCTTGCTTTTATTGGTCGCCTTTGACTATTTACTGTTTTATCCTTAGCATAGTTTATATATACTCCTTTATATTTCATTGTGGATAGTTAGTTGTTGATGAATATTGATATAGCAGTTGCTATTTGAGCATCTCCGATGGAGCCCGAACCCCAACGTGGGATTTAAGAACTTGTATCATTCGGTGATGAATCGTTTGAACAATCTTCTTCTTTGGTCATTCAGCTTGCAAGAAGCATAGACTTCTTGAGGATTGTTGCTTAGCATAGGTGCATCCTGACCCCGATTCAATCGAGCCCGAGACTGGTTCCTCTTCGTTATTTTGAATCAAAGCAAGATTTGTCTTGCTTCTATCTCTATTATTTTGTTGTTTTCTTCCGCATTTCTTCGTGTTAGCTCAACTCCGGTTTTGCTTGCACCAATCGAGCTGTCAATACTCCAATGCTTGGGTCGAATGGTGCTAACCCCCCGTTTTTCTTTGCTTACCTTTTCAGAAGGCAAAGCAAACAATACACAATGCTCGAGTCTTCATTCTTCTCACCCGACCACTGGGGGATGCAAGGGGAGTTAGCTCAACCAGACTGCGACTCGCTCACTCCATAACTGGGACTCCGAATGAAACCCGAAGACTAGCTATCCATACACCGGGTACTGTTCCCTTAAGAGTTAGCCTAGTTATTTGTCATGATCGCCTGAAGTGGCTTTGTAATAACAATTTACCTAAGTCTCAAAATGACTAAGAGTTTATGTAAATCACCTCGCCCCGATACTCATCGGTGGAATAAAACTTGATTCAATTTCTTTTTTATCCAATGCATGAAGGCCAGTTTTTATTTTTTATGCCTCGGCTCGAGAACGAGACATCATTCTAGGCTAGCTTACATTCAAATTTATCCAAGTCTTGCAAGCAAATATTCAAGTGACATATCAAAAGCTTTTAAAAAAAGAAAAGATTAACACTGGGAAAACACTAAAAATTCATTAAAAGGCTCGAAGGCCAATATGAAAATATTTACAACAGCTCGAGATCTAAGCAAAAACAAAAGACATATTGATAAAACATCATTCCTCGGCCCCAGAAATTGAAGCATCAGAACCCTTGTCGCTCGAGCTTTCACTACTCGAGGGGAGCTGATTCAACAGATGTTTGGCCTTCACGGTGTCGCATTCAGCCCTGGCTATCTCTGCATCCAGATCCACCCCAGCTTGGCATTGTTTGAGGTTCGTTAACTTCGTTTGGATGATGGCCCATTTCTTGTCAACTTTAGCCCTTGCAGCTCTCATCTTCTTCCTCGATGAAGAAGAGGCTATTTTACCCCGAAGGGTCACCATTTCAGCCTCGAGATGCTCCTTCTTTGCAGCTATCTCGTTCATCTTGATGGAATTTTCCTTCATTTTAGAGTGATATTTCTCAGCATTCTTTGTGATGGTAGTTTTGGCCTCGTCAGTTACCTTCTTCAGCGCGGTTTCTAGTTCGGCCTTGCAAGATTCCCTCAAAGCGGTCATTCTAGTTTCGGCAGAAGATGTAGCCTCATGAGCCTTGGCTGCTTCGAGGTCAGACTTGTCAGCAGCCATTCAAGCATCATCCAATTCAATCTTGGCGTCAAGAAGTCGCTTCTCCAAGTCGAGTATTTGAGATTGTAGGTCATCCCTTATTCGATCCCATTCATCTTTAGTTTCTTGTAGAATGAAGACTTGATGGGTCTCAATCTCGGCAAGCCTGATCGCGTGTATGTACCCTTGCAAGGAACTAACTAATGAGCTAAGGCAAGAAAGGGGGACGGTAGAATCTAAAGAAAAGGTAAGAGAAGCAAGAATACTTGAATGGCATACTGGGCTGCATTAGCCATCAACTCAGGATGGCTGATTTCCTTAGGCGCTCACGTTCTAATGGCCCAAGGAGCCCTCTGCAGCTGATGAGAACCACCACATCATTGTTTATAGTCTGTGTACGATAGATAGGAATATAGAGAGATCATCATTGCATTACATGGGGAAGGAGGAACAAAAAGTCACGCCCAATCAACGGAAGCCGTTGATAGATGGGAATATGTCGTGACAACCGCCGTTTTCGAAATTCATGGCGCACGAATAGCCACGTCAATTTCCCACCGAATTTATTCCACCCCTCGACAAATCCTAACAATTATCCAAGGGGTGGAGGGACTATCTATATTGGGTTAAAATTTATCAAGCGTTGACGATAGGGCTCGAGGCTTAGTTTGATTGGGTCTTTTGGAAATGATCTCTTCTCAAAGCTGCTCCCAAAGCTAGATGCCTTGGGTAGGAAACGGATCTTGGCTACAGGCTACCTCTCGAGGCAATTAAAAGTCAGCCACCAACGAGGCATGAAGTTCACTCCTCGGTGAAGATTTACTCTCCAATAAACAAGCTCTTGCCTTTTGTAATTGACGACCGTTGTTACATATTAAAAAGAGAGATCATGGTCTGACCACTATGGAACATGGAATAATGGTCACTAAACGCATTTATTGCTATTCTAGCTCTTGCAACTATAAATAGTCATGAGAAGATTATGTAAAGGATCCACAAATATATCAAATAAATCTACTCTTTATTTCTTAGCTATTGTTCAATTTCCAATATCAAATTTCTCATTTTTTTGTGGCTTTGATACAATTAATTGATAGTTAATCCAAAACAAATTTGATTTGTTGTTCTAACCGAATTTAGACCAACACAATAAATTTAAGTGTTTAACATAGTCGTACAAATTTAGGCATAAAAAAAATAATAGCCTTTCTTCTCCAAAAATGTTCGCCTTTTATCCTGGTTTGATAGTCTTAGAACCACTCCTTCATTTATCATAGATGGTACATGAGAAAACTGTAGGCAAAAGACCCTCCGCAATTTTCTCCTCTGTTTCTACATCCATGATTGGATGAACGGAGTCCCCAAGTCATGAAGTTTGATCGGGATTCTAATGACGTTCTTCAGAATGTCTTCATTATGGTATGTACACTGATTACGATGTGCTCATCTTCTAACACAACAGTTTCTATGATATTTCTTTTGCCATGCGGGGTCAGGACGCTTAGCCCTTTCAGTTGTCGTGAGGCCTCTCTTCCAGGATGTCGTGAGCATTCAGGTAGCTCCTTCGATGGTGTCGGGTTGAGACTCCAGTGCCTAGATCTATTTCATGGCAGGCAAGAGGATATAGCTTCATTCCATCAGCCGATTAAGGTGTCACCAAGTTCTGAATCTGCTCGTGATTCATAGCTTTCACCTTGTTCGACTGGTTTGCAATTACAACACCTCTTCGGGCACTGGCTGTGGGGTACCCGAGGGAAGAGTCTCCCTTGTGGTAGGTTCCCAACTCAGATCCCCTCGTCTTCGATAAGCTCCCTATCATGCTTGAAGATCAGCGGGGCAGTGCACTCTTGTTTGATTAGTAGAGGTTGAAGCTAATTCTTGAGTGCACTCGTCATAGAGGGAGAAGGTTTTGCTTGTGCTCAGACACTTCCGAGGTCCTTTACTGCTGACAGGACGTCTTGGCCTTAGTTATATCAGTGACTGGTGTCGAAGATTGCTCGGGCAAACATATCTCCTAATGACAAGAAAAACTTCGGGTTGCCTGCTGACTAGTAGCTACAATCTAGATGAAGGATCGCGGCCGTATTTGATTCAGAGAAACTTGTAGTTTTCTAGATTTTTGTTTCTTAAGAATGCCTGTAATGAACAGTGTTGTATTCAAAAGAACTCAATTGTATATTGTGAGCCTACGGGCTGTTGATATTAATGAAACAGTCGTTCATCAATCTTTTTATGTGTACTTGCATAGTTACTTGTAGTTTAGTCAAACAGCATGTTGTGGGTGACCTTTCAAGGCTAGTGTCTTTTAAAGATGGGTGTGCACACTGTTGGGCGCTTCATTTGCATCAGTCATGATGGCTTTAGATTGCGCCCACAATGGGACGTCTTTAGCCCATTGTTTGTAACGGGGCATTTTTGTGTTCAAGTTAGAATGTCTTTGCTTGTTTACTCAAGTATTTAAAAAATTTCTGGCACTATGTGAGCGGGCGTCCCCACTAACATGTAGGTGCAATTTGTTGATAAACGATTTCAACTTACGAATAATGCCCTGCGGTTGAACTAGAAGTGATCTAGCTTTAATCGAGTAGTTTACCCTACTTTTGTCATGAAAAGTGTGTGTCCTACTTCAACATAAGTTGTGCCGGGGCTAATGAATATTTGGATCGTAGATGGATCTGATTGTAAAAAATGACTAAATAAAATAGTAGTTTTATTGATTGAGGAGACGCGAGCCAAATAAGAACTTAACAAAAGACGGGGCTAAGTGTCCATATAAAGTAATGATAAAAAACGAAGAACAAGAAAGAAGAAGATATATGTCTCGAGTATGTGGGTCCAGTCGACCTTTCAAGAGTAGTATTTCTTGAGCCGAATGATAGATGTACCTTTCTTGCCTTTGAGGGTTCCTCTATGCTTGATAGGGAGCTAGTCTTCTGAAGGCCTGAAAGTGTAATTCGCTATTTTCTCATTGGCTGGTGCTGGATCTCGAAATATAGCTTTCCATTAATCAAGTAGTAGAGAACTGCATGTCTTCGCAGCTGTCTACTTTCTGTCTTATCTTTAGGGATTATTCCCTTGTCCAAGTACTCCAGCAGTGCAGCATGCCAACTCGAAACAGATCCTGTGTTTGGAACTTCGAGGTTCATCAGGTCCGTGGGGGTTAACTCGATCTCCATTAGCTAACCGTCGAAGCTGGCATCCATATCTTCAGCTGCTTCATCATTTTCTAGGACTTCCATTCCATAAATAAACTTCCATTTTTGAAAATTTTTTTAGGAGAGCACTGATTTTTGCTTGCCGGTCTGGTGTACAGATGTCTTCCGTGGTAAAGATTTGGTTTACTTGATCGACCACCGATCGAGAGACACAATGGAGGCTGACCTCCCTAGCCCCTAATATGTAGGCTAAGTCAAGAGCTTGAATTATGGCTTCATATTTTGCTTCATCGCTTGAGCATTTTGAAGTCTTGTAAAAGATCTTCCCGGTGGGTATTTTGATCCACAAATCAAGTTTGGCCTCCTCTCCTTCGAGATCCACGCCCGTATGGATTACCCAGTGCCCGGGTTCAATCTTTCCTGCATTTTTTATTGACTCTTTTGCCTTCGATACTAGTTCTTCAGCAAAATCTGCGGTGAAGCCCTCTAGGGTTTGTCATCTAATGGTGGTTCGTGGCTGATAAATGATATCATACTTTCCCAGCTCCTCATCCCACTCGGCTAAGCTCTTTGAAAGTCTGGGTTTAGAACGAATGGTCCGCAGTGGTACTGAAGAAACCATGCTGGCCGTATGATTAAGAAAGTACTGACGGAATTCCTGCATTGCCATGACTAAGGTTGCCACAATTGAACTAGTAGCGGGAGATGTCCATTTGCGCCAAAGAGTCCTTTGCTGGCATAGTGCACAGGAAGCTGCCTTCCCTCTTCTTCTCGTGCAAGGACTGTACTCCACGCTACTTTCGAGATCGTGATGTACAGCAACAGGTGCTACCCCTGAACTGGTTCAGTTATCGTTGGAAGCTGTAAGAGATGTACCTTTTCTCAAGTTAACACTAGACCGCAATGCATCGACTACCAGGGCTCTTCATGTTTTACCAATACTTCAGAGAGTTGGTACCACAATTCCGCTGCCTTAGGAATTAGGTGGCTCATCTCTGATACCCATTCTCTTAACTCCCCTATAGCTATTCTGGCCCTACGCTCGGTGGATTAATTCCATTATGATTCCCCATTGATCATATTCACCTCGGCTTTTGGCCTTGCATCAAGATTCTTTCCCTGTGCCGCACATACTATTGGTGAGGACCGCTTACTCCGTAAGTTGTTGATCCCTTGCGGTGCCGGGTATCTGTAGACTTGGTGAAGTGTTGAGGGTACTCCTTTTACGTTGTGTATCCCCGGCCGTACTAGGATAACATCATATGAGAGATTATAATCTAGTACCTGGAAGGGGGTGATGATCGTCACGCCCGGATTACTGACCGGCAAAGCTAATTCCCCAACAAGCTTCTCACAGGTGCTATTAAAGCTAGTAATCCTATAGCTACGAGAGCGTCCTGATTTTTCCCTTGCTCTGCTACTAGGCCGAACGCAATCGGACTAGCGGGTAGCTCCGGTGCTTCAGTCCCCAAAGTTTTGATCAATCCAGATGTTGCAAAGATTGCATTGATGCTTCGCTTATCCGTAGGGTCGGGCTCTCTTTGTCGCCTTACTCCTTCTTCCATCAAGTTCTTGAGGTGTCCTTCCTCTAACAATGGCTAAATTTCCAAGATCAAGGCCTTGTAGTCGACGGTGATGTGGAAGTTGCTCCGATGAAAATCGCAGTATGTCATTGAGCTCCTTCCACATACGCCCTTGATAGTGCACGGCCAACGTACCCTAGAGCCTAGCTTCCTAAAGTGCTGGGCAGCCAGTTCCACAGCATTCACCCTAAACCCAAAGTCTTTGAAGCTGCGTGATTTTGTGCTTTTCTCATGGCATCCGCTGCCTCTAGAACTGTTTTGCTTTACGGTCCCTGCTTGACTCTGAATTCTTTCTTTTGTTCTCCTTCGGTCACCTTCCCCTTCTGGGAGTAGGCTTTCTGCTCGCTTATTCCGAGTATCTTCGTTGAGTTCCTGAGACTGCTCAGGCTCAAGGCAGAGTTTGGCAAGGTATCTCTGATGTATGGCACTCCGTGTGGTCACCAGGTGTTGAGTAAGACTCCATTGTAACTTCTGTGTAACCAATGAACCCCTGGAGTTCAGGTTCTTGGCAAAGGCTACCACAGCGATGTTATCGGGAACTGGAGGGAGCTCCATGTGTTCCCTCTGGAATCGCTCTAGGTAATCCTTTAATAGCTCATCGTCGCGCTGACAGATCTCAAAGATATCTTCCATGCGCTTCTCCCGCTTACGAGCTCCAGACACCGCCTTCTTGAACAGATCCTGCAGCTGGGTGAATGACTCAATTGAGCCCATTGGTAGCTGAGTATACCAAGCGAGGGCACTTTTACTTAAGGTCGAGTCGAACCTCTTCACTAGAGCGAATTGAGTTTCTTCTTCACTAATCTCTACTTTTGACGGTTGTATAATAAGCTGCAATGTGCTACCCAGATTAGTGGTTCTATCATATTTAAGGCTATCTGGCAGGCGGAAGTACTTTGGTACGTAAATCGGTGCAGCACTTGCTTTATAAGCATGTTAATAGAAATTTTACTCATCTACGGTGGTAACTTTAGGTGGAGCACCACGCATGTTACCAATCCGATCGTGGATGGCCTTCATCTCTTGATTGTTGACTGTTGTGGAGCTGTCGGGGGCAGAATCCATGTTGAGTCTCCGATTGGGCACAGATGTTAGTGACTCGTTTGTGAGCGCTGGTCCTTGTGGGGATGTTGGCCTCTAAGACGATCCAGAAAATATTGCTCCTAACTTCTGGGCCATGGATTCGGCCATGTTGGTCGAGTTTTGCTCTGCCCGTTCTTCTTGGTTTTTGAAGAGTCCAATGAGGAATTCCTTAAGCCCAGAGTTATCTCCGCGTGGCAAGTCATCTTCCTCATCGCTGGCAATAGGGTTTGGATCCTTGGCAAGACCCTTCGCCTGTCCGCTAAGATATCTGGGATCCTTTACGGAATCGTCTGCTACATTGACAGTGTTCTTGGGAATGTTGTCGTAATCGTCTGATATGGTTGAGCCTTTTCCTTCGTAGAAACCTACATTGTTTGGGCGCTAAACTGTTTAGGCCTAAATTTGCTCGTTCAGGTAAAATAATTAAATTTGTTAGAGGGTCACAAGCAATACAGTAAATATGCAGGAAAAGTAAGTAAAACTGAGAGAAAAGTAATAGACAAGAAAGTAAAGAGTTTTATTCCTTGAGAATAGTCGGATTCTATGTAAATCACTTAATGTACAATATAATGTAAGGCGGGGTATTTATAGTAGAGATTTACCCAGTCTTAATTATGGTAAAATACAAAGACTAATGAGGCCATGGTCATGTAAACTCAAAGCGGTGGTATATACAAAACCCTAACTAGGAGACTATACACCCTAAGTCGGCGGGATGTATACCTTGCGTCCCATGCCTGCGCCGACTGAGTGACTTTGGGTTGAGGAGCAGGTGTGTATCCTCTACGCCCGGTGACTTATCAGGTAAGTCTAGTCTCGCCAGCTAGACTTGTATCCCAGTAAGTGGCGTATTTTTGCCCACAGAAGAAGCGGTTGATGGGGAAGAGAGAGAGAGAGAGAGAGAGAGAGAGAGAGAGAGAGAGAGAGAGAGAGAGAAGAAAAGAGAAAAAAATGAAGTCTTGTCGGTGAAAACCCGAAAGGGCGCGGCAAGTCAATAGTGAGGAAAAAGAAAGAGAGAGGCTAGTTGGTGAAAACCTCAAAGGGGTACTGGTAGTCGAATGAGGGCCATTATTTTGTCATCATGTTCTGGTTAAGCAGGATTAGCAAGCTGGGTGCAAGATTCAAGGATTGAACTATTGTGAATGGGTTAGTGTTTGATGCCAAACGCATGTCATGTTTATTGAGGTCGTCATTCCCACTTTGATGTTGGGACGCATGTCATGTTTATTGAGGTCGTCATTCCCACTTTCAGATAAGTAACATTTCTTTCCTAAAAGGACATCATTTCGTTCAGTGTCCTTTGTTTTAAAAAAATCTATATATTTTTGCCTATCATCAAAAATAACATCAAAACGAGCAAAAAAAAGTTTCACAAAATTTATTTACCGATTTTACAGTTGTAGCAGTTCAAGGTCAGGACCCGCCTAGATAATGGAAGTCTACATCGCATCTCGATAGCGAGGGTGACATGCCAAGAATTAAAACATTGAAAGGGACTGTCGAGGAAGATAAGTCATTTTCAACGGAAGTTTACAATATTTGGCCGCATGACATTTCTCCGTCAAAGGCCGGGGAATACAAGAAAGAAAGGAAGAAATAAAGGAAGAAACAAAGAAGAATCATGAAGGGAAAAATGAAAAGTTGAGAAGGAAAGAATGACAACACGGAAGAAGGCAAGAAGGATGAAAGATGAACGAGAAAGTTAACAGATATAAAGATATGAAAGGTGATAGAATGTTGGAAGAAAAGAAGGAAGGAAAATTTACTTGGAATTTGAGAAAATCCAGGCGCCCCCCTATTGAATGAGGAAATCCATCAGTTGAAGGAGCACGACGCATTTGGACCTGTATCGGTGGTTTTGTTTTTGCAAGGAGAATTAGACCCACATGAAGCTGGATTAGTGGATTTATTTTCTACAAAAGGGAGAGCACGACCCACTTGGACCTAGATCGTTGGTTTTATTTTCTGCATGAAGGAGCACGACCCACCTGGACCTGGATCGGTGGTTTAATTTTCTGCAAGAAGAGCACGACGCACCTGGACCTGGATTGATGGTTTTATTTTTTGTAAAGGAGGAGTACGATCCACCTGGACCTGGATCGGTGGTTTTATTTTAAGCAAAGAAGGAGTACGACCCACCTAGACTTGGACTGGTGGTTATATTTTCAGCAAGCAGGAGTACGGCCCAACTAGACCTGGATCAGTGGTTTTATTTTCAGCAAAGAGGAGTACGGCCCACCTGGAGCTGGATCGGTGGTTTTATTTTCTACAAAAGAGGAGTTCGACCCACCTGGACCTGGATTGCTGGTTTTATTGTCTGCAAAGAAGGAGTTCGACCCACCTTGACCTGGATCGATGGTTCTATTTTCTGCAAATGAGGAATTCGACCCACCTGGATGTGGATCGGTGGTTTTATTTTCTACAAAGGAGGAGTTCGGACCACCTGGACCTGGATCAGTTGTTTTATTTTTTGCAAATGAGGAATTCGACTCACCTAAACTAGGATTAGTGGTTTTATTTTCTGAAAAGGAAGAGCTCGACCCACCTAAACTTGGAACGATGGTTTTTATTTTCTGCAAAGGAGGAACACAACCCACTTGGACCTGGATCAGTGGTTTTTATTTTCTGCAAGGAAGAGCACGACCCACCTGGACCTAGATCGGTGGTTTTATTTTCTACAAAGAAAGAGCACGACCCACCTGAACCAAGAGCGGTGGTTTTATTTTAAGCAGAGGAGGAGTACGGCCCACCTGACCCTGGATCAGTGGTTTTATTTTCAGCTAGGAGGAGTACGACCCACCCGGACCTAGATCGATAGTTTTATTTTCACCAAGGAGGAGCACGACCCACCTGGACCTGGATCGGTGGTTTTATTTTCTGTAAGAAAGACCACGACCTACCTGGACTTGGATCAGTTGTTTTATTTTAGCAAGAAGATCACGACCCACCTAGATCTGGATCGGTGGTCTTATTTTCTGTTAAGGAAGAGTACGACCCACTTGGACCTGGATCAGTGGTTTTATTTTAAGAAAATGAGGAGTACGACCCACCTGGACCTAGATCGGTGGTTTTATTTTCAGCTAGGAGGAGTACAACCCACTTGGACCTGGATCAGTGGTTTAATTTTTAGCAAAGAGGAGTATCACCCACCTAGACTTGGATCGATGGTTTTATTTTCTGTAGAGAAGGAGTTCGACCCACCTGGACCTGGATCGCTGGTTTTATTTTCTGCAAAGACGGAGTTCGACCTACCTGGACCTGGATCGGTTGTTTTATTTTCTGTAAAGGAGGAATTCAACCCACGTGGCTGTGGATCGGTGGTTTTATTTTCTACAAAGGAGAAATTAGACCCACCTGCACGTGGATTGGTGGTTTTATTTTCTACACAAGAGGAGTTAGACTCACCCAAACTTGGATCAGTTGTTTTATTTTCTGAAAAATGAGGAGTTCGACCCACTATAACCTGGATCATTGGTTTTTATTTTCTGCAAAAGAGGAACACAACCTACCTGGACCTGGATCGGGATTTTTATTTTCTGCAAGGAGGAGCACAACCCACCTAGGCCTAGATTGGTGGTTTTATTTTCTACAAAAGGAGAGCACGACCCACCTGGACTAAGAGCGGTGGTTTTATTTTAAGCAAAGGAGGAGTACGACCCGCCTGTACCTGGATCTGTGGTTATATTTACAACAAGGAGGAGTACGTCCCACCTGGACCTAGATTAGTGGTTTTATTTTTAGCAAGGAGGAGCACAACCCACCTAGACCTGGATCTGTGGTTTTATTTTCAGCAAAGAGGAGTACGACCCACCTGGCCCTGGATCGATGGTTTCATTTTCTGTGAAGGAGGAGTTCGGCCCACCTGGACCTGGATCGGCTGTTTTATTTTCTCCAAAAGAGGAGTTCGACCCACCTGGACCTAGATCGGTGGTCTTATTTTTTGAAAAGAAGGAATTCGACCTACCTAAACCTGGATTGGTGGTTTTATTTTCTGCAAATGAGGAATTTGACCCACCTGGACCTGGATCAGTGGTTTAATTTTCTGCAAAGGAAGAGTTCGGCCTACCTAGACCTGGATCTGTGGTTTTATTTTCTTAAAATGAGGAGTTCAATCCACCTGAATCTGGATTGGTGGTTTTTATTTTCTACAAAGGAGGAACACAACCCACCTGGACCTGGGTTGGTGGTTTTTATTTTCTCCAAGGAGGAGCAAGGCCCACCTAGACCTAGATCGGTGGTTTTATATGGAGAAAACATTATTGAAGTGGATGTAAAACCTAGGTCGTTAGGCTTTTAGGAAGAAGACTTTGATTTATATATTTTGTGCAGGCATATATCCTGTAAGAGTGCCTGTCCTGCAACCTCTTGCTAAAGCTTCCGGGGGTGTACTTGTAATCACCTAATTTTGGCTAAATTTAATTAAGACGTTAAAATATGAAAATTAACAAAAATCACTTGTTACATGTTTAATTTTTGATTCTATAGTTTAATTGTGATAGTATTGTAAAGTATGTGGTTTAATTTTAGTTAGTTATGTGTGTATAAATCATTTTTATGGCCATTTGTAAACAAAAAATACATAGCCCATTCAGCCCACCACCTTTGCCCATTCTTCATCCAAGCCCAAACCCACACTATAAAACCCCTAAATCTTCACAAACTTCTCTCATTCCACTAAAGCCTCTTGGCTTGGCCAAGTCTTGGCGAAATTTCAGCTCGCCACTGGAAAACTCACTTCGCCGTTGTTCCACCGTAGCTCAGCCGGTGGGCCACCGTCAACCACCGCTGGCCGGCCACCGGAAGAAAAAACACAAAATACACCAATCGACTCCTCTTGACCCCCTTTTTTCATTTCCTCTATCGTTTTCTTCAAAAAGTGAACCGATTCGTGTAGATCGGAGGTCAAAGTTTGGTCAAACTTCAAAATTCGGTGAGTTCTTTTTAGTTTTTCTCTATTTCTTTCCCTTCCCCTTACCCTCCCCGTCACCCCGTTCCCTGAATTTTCTTTTTCTCCCCTGCCCGTTTTCTCCGTTTCCCATTTTCTGTTTTTCGTTTCTTCTTCTTCTTATTCCTTTTCTTTTATCTGTGATGGTGATGATGATGTTTTGGAGAGGTGATGGAGACGAGGGCTGACCTGTTTGATTTTTGTTTATGCTGTTTTGAAAGGGATGCTACGGTGGGATTGGACTATTAGATTTATGATATGGAGATGATGAACGGAGGCAGTGGGGGTGCTGTTTTGGTGATTGAACGGAGGGGACTGTTATGATATGTTTTAGGGTAGAGTAGGGTGTTGGTTTTTTGTTTCATTTTGATTAGTAGTTTTTGGGAATTTAGGCTGCGATGATTGATATAGGGGGCTGTGGTTTGTTTAGCGAAGCAACGATGGCCTTGGCGAGGCAGCGAGCTTGTGGAAGTGACGAGGAAGCGAGACGTTGTCAATGGTGTCGGTTTGGAGCTGTTAAGGGTTTGGTTTGAATATGGTGAGATAATTATGAGGTGCCGAGGCGACAATGCTGATCCGAGTGGCATCGAAATCAGTAATGCAGTGAGCTGGGTCGCGAACCAGTGGCGGAGCTTTGATGGCTGAGACTTGTTGACTCGGTTAGATAAAACTTTATTCCATTTTTCCTTTCTTTCCATGTTAGTTTAGGTTACGTTTAGTGATAAAAATAGTTGGTTTAGTTATGAAAATGTTGTGCAGATTGTTTAGCAACTAAATCAATATTTAGTTTGTCTTTGTCTTGGAATTTCCATGTTAATGAATCAAAACAACTATGTTTCAGTTCATTTGTCAAAATTTATTAGTTAAAAACCATGTATACATGTATGTTGTGCACACTGGTAGAGGTTGAAGTTGCATGAGAAATTATTCAAGCATATTGGAGTTTGTTTAATGTGATCTAGAATGGTTTGTTGTTTGAAAGTTTTCATCTCTTGCCTGTCGTAGCTTTAGCTTATGCTTACTTGATGTTAAAAAATAATTCAGAGCTCTTTGTTGATTTTTGTTTGGAGCGCGAATAAGCTGGAGTATAAGCATGAAATTGTTCTAGTTTAGTTCATTTGCTTTTTTTTGGACTATTTTAGTTCTTGTTTTGGTCTGAGTTTGGAAACTTGTCGTATTTTAGTTGATTTCAAGTTAGGGGCTGTTTCGAGCTTGGTTTAGTTCTAGTCAATTTAGTTAGAAATTTGGTTACCCTTTGGTTCCACTTAGTTAGTATAGGGCTGTTTTAGTTGGTTTTAGTTGGATTTAGTTGTTCTAGTTTGGTCCTAGACCTTCTAGTTAGTGTAATGAGTATTGGGTGTCCTTTTAAAGGACACCACTTGTATATTTTCAGCTTTTAGGACGGTTTTAGGGGGCTGTAACAGTGCCCTATAGTTGCTGTACTGTTTTCTGAAAATTGGGACTAGTACAATCAAGTATAGGGGTGTGGGCATGTACTTTTTTACAAGTCCACACCCCACCTTTTAGCCCCACCTTTTAGCTATATATAGGAGTATTTACTCCTCATTTAAGACACGAACAACCAGCTGAGAACAAGCTGAAAATAGAGAGCAAAACACTTGAGAAAAAATAGTTTTTTTTGAAGAAAGATTTAGAACCAAAAGCCTTTATACTAAGGGTCTTTTGGGGTATAAATCTACTAGTTTTAAGAGTTAAATAGAGGTTAAAAGGGGCTGTCCCGGTGGCTGATTTGGAGTACTAAGTTGCTGCTTTGGTTTGATCGTGCTATTTCATTTGCTTCATTAGTTTGGGAATTTCTACACAAGGTAAATACTTTCTTAACCATGTACTTATTTAAATATGTTTGGATATGAAAGTGAAATGAAGTCAAACATGCTTGAAGTTCACCTTTGCTTAACTTTTGCTAGCTCTTGCTATTAAGAAAGAAAGTAATTTCTTTTGTCCATTTATGTTTTTTTTTTTTTTATTCTTTTTGCATAATTATCTTTTGTTGTCAAGTTGGAAAACGAAAAAAAAAGATCAAATTAGCAAAGTAAAATGACAAGGGAAGTGTTGGAGTAATTTTAGAGTGTTCGGGTCCAGATCCATGGACTCAAAAATGTAACAGGTTTTCCTTGGCCTTTTATTAGGCTGAACAAAATAGACCTTTCAAATCTAGGATAAATCCGAAATAGGCAAACAAATTAGGACTTGTAGTGCAAGCTTGCTAAAAATAATCCATTGGAATGGACGAAAAATATTGACAGTGAAGTAGCAGTCTTGTATGATTTGCAGTTGTGACTTTAGTTTAAATTAGTTTGTTTTTTTTAAACCAAAACCACAATTACTTTCTTCTTAAAGAAATCAGGCTAACAATTAGGCCCGTAACACTCACGAAAATTAAACAAAGTAACTTGTTTGTTTCATTTTTAATGAAGTTTATTTAGTAATTGGTTAAAGGAGACACGATTAGGCAATATTAATAAGTATGATTCGTAATCTACTTATTAGGCAAAAGAAACTAAATCGATAGAAGCAAATTTAAAAGAAAAATTAAATCGAACAACCAACTTCATGTATATATTTTGCAATCCATATTTTTTTTAAATCAATAAAGACAAATTTGGGTGTCCCAATTTGTCACTTAATAAAGCTAGTGGTTATATTTAACTAGATCGATTAGGCAAATTAAATAGAAGCGAGAAGACTCCACGATTAAGTTTAATAATAAGTATGACCCGCGGTCTGCTTATTAGGCTAAAGGAAATCAATTCTATTAAAGTCATTTTGTGTTAAGCAATAAAAATAAAAATATGATAAATTTTTGCAAATAATCTTTACGGCAGTTTACTAATACAAACGGGCTGACCCACTATGATTTTCGCAAAATCATTTTTTAATAAATAGTTTCATTGAAGTTAATTAAATTCTTTCTTTAAAATAGGCAAATCCTTTGTAAGGTTGGAAAATACGCAATACATGTTATTTTTGAATCAAAGTGTAAATTCGTCCATTCCTCTGTGAGTTTGGAAAAGAATGATACACTGTTTTAATTTTTTTAATCATAGTACAAATTCAAATTAGCGGCATTAATATAACAACCTTACTCGAATCTCTAACGCAGACCATTAGACGAGTCAAAGGTGTTCCAAGGCAAAGTGGCGACTCCGAGTTTCTCTAAAATAATTTTGTACCCTTTTGAACACCAGTCACGAGCCTTTAAATAAATAAACCTCGCGCAGAGTGAGTTAGTAAATTTTTAGTGCGTGACAG
This sequence comes from Petunia x hybrida, assembly GCA_037355625.1. Classification (NCBI taxonomy): domain Eukaryota; kingdom Viridiplantae; phylum Streptophyta; class Magnoliopsida; order Solanales; family Solanaceae; genus Petunia; species Petunia x hybrida. The sequence goes on along the minus strand of JBBBVM010000695.1, from coordinate 1,145,302 downwards.
CTTGGCGACTCCGTTGGGAAAATTAGTGAAAACTATAATCTCCGGCTTTGATAAATTGTCGCATGTTTTAATTCATTAAATATTTGGTTGTTATATTTTATTGTCGTTATCACATGAAAAGTTGAATGTTACTGCTTTGATATTGTTGAACTGCATATAAATTGTCTTCCTCCGCAACCCTCTGAGTCTCTGAAACACACGCACACGTGCACTTACCAGATTTCTTGTGGCATCTGGGACTTTCTTACTAAATTGCCCATGATTTAGGAGGAAGGCGTGACGGGGTTTTAGGCCGGACACACTGTCTCCGGATGGCCCTGATGCGCTTTTTGCCCGGTTTGTCCACCGGGTTTTCAGCCAGTCTAGACACTGAGTCAATTGAGTCACCTAGAGTTAAACCTTTAGGCCCAATTATCTGCATCATATTTGACTTAATGAGGTGCGATACACTGGTATTGCATTTGTCTAGGCTGACTACCTTTTTGTCCAAACGGGACCCACTTCCCGGGAAAGACTTGTCTAAAAGGCATTCTATGTGTTGCATGCGACTAGGAAAGGTTGTTATGCTGACCAAATTGGAGAGAGACGGATTTCAAAAGAAAAAGAAAAAGAAAGAAAAAAAATGAAAGGAAGAGTGAGGAAGCAGGGTGAATTTTATGTTTCAAATGTAAATGTCTTGTCATACTGCTGTAATGGCAAATTTTTGTAAAAGCGCCCGTATTGGCCGTCTTTTGTAGATGTCAGTTTTGTGTCGTCATAATGACGAAAATTTTACAAAAAAAAATATACATACTTAGAAGTTAGAAAGTCGAAAAATTTTTGTGTCAGTTTTCACGTCGTTATAATGGCGAATTTTTAGAAAAGGCTCGTATATCGATGTTGGAAGTTTTTGGGATCCAGTTTTTCACGTCGTTATGCCGGCGAATTTTTTGCAAAAATACTGTAGTGTCATCACCGGAATGAATTTTTTGTTTTGATGTCAAGGTGGCGTCGTTGTAACGTCAACTTTTTTTTATATAAATTACTCCCTCTGTCCCACTTTGTTTGTCATACTTTCCTTATTAGTCTGTCCCAAAAAGATTGTCATACTTCTAAATTTGGTAATAATCAACTCTAAAGTTACTTTTTGACTCATTTATAGCCACACAAATATCCATGGCTTATTTTAGACCACAAGTTTCAAAAGTCTTCCTTACTTTATTAAACTTTGTGCCAAGTCAAACTATGACAAACAAATAGGGACGGAGGGAGTACATCTAAATACCAATGTTGGTAATTTTCTGGAGTTAGTCCGGATGCCGTTATGATGGCAAAATTTTTCGATTCTCTTAGGATCAACTTTATGTCATTACAATGACAAAGGTTTTGTTGAAAATTGGCGTTTCGAATTAGCAGTTTAGGCATCTGTTTTGCTCTGTCGGTCAGTTGTTTTCAGTTGTTTTTAGGCTTTCAAACATTTGACACATTTTTTCATTAGGAACAATGGCTGCATCATCTTCTAGGTCGGTCAAGAGAAAATACCCTGCTGATGCCATTCCACCCTCTATCATGATGACTGATGGCCCACCCAAATCGAATAAATCTCTGAAGTCTTGGTGGAACACAATGAGTAAAGTGCAGAAAGATTTAGTCAAGGATAAGATTGGTTTTCTGACTGACCTTGTGACTAAACCTATTATCCTACGTCGAGAGTTGATCAGTGTACTAGTTGAGTTTTGGAACCCAAACCAAAATACTTTTTGTTTTAAGGGGTTTGAGATGACGCCGACCCTCGAGGAGATAGCTGGGCTTCTTAAGCTGGATTTTGAGAAAAAGAACATGATTGCTCCGAAGAAGGTTAATGAGTATGATTTTTTTAGTAACATCAAGGTACGAACAGACCTCTCAATCGCTAGTGTTCGCCAAGGCTGGATTTCATTTGACTATCTTTATGATCGTTTTGGGGCCGATAATGGTTTTAAGAAGCATGGATTTGAGTTCCATGACAGGCTGAAATATGAAGATTGTGTGCAACTTTGTCCTAAGGTCTTTGTGTTCGCTTTGCTAGGGTTGCTGGTTTTTCCACTACCGGATAGAGCGATATCTATTAAGGTCAGTTGGATCATGGCAGCTTTATATGGTGGAGCACCGGACGCCACTATCATCCCGACGATTCTGGGTAGTATATTTCATGCTTTGACTCGATGCCACAAGGGAGAAAGCGGTTTCTTTGAGGGGCGTAACATCCTATTACAGGTCTGGTTCTTGGAACATTTACGCCCTTGCCCACCTCGTGATATTCTTAGGTGCTGTGACATCGATTATCTTAGGTACCATCTCGAACACATCGAGAAGTATAAATTCCCAGAAAACGAGCCAGGTTGGAGGTCTATCTTGAACTCTCTCACGACGGACAAGATTTTGTGGCAGTGTAGTTGGTTTCCTAAGAGGGAAGTTGTACACAGATGTGCGGACCGTCTTTTTCTCGTTCTGATGGGTTTGACAGCATCCCAGCCTTATGCTCCTCTGCGTGTACTTAGGCAGTTGGGTCGAAAGCAGGAGTTCCCAATAGTTGAGGACATGAGTGCATATGTCTCAGACTATCCTCTCAACCCAGCTAATCTTAGAGGTGATATCTTGCGCTTGTGGGATACTAGGAGGCGCCTCGCAGAAAATAAACAGGTCCAGGATGGGCTTAAGGGGGAGGTCGTTCGGGAGTACAAGTTGTGGTATTACCACCAGCCCATACCCAGAGAGATGCCCGCGAGGTCGAGAGCAGGCATGGTTGACATTGAAGCCAGGTTGGATATGCAGGTTTAGCTTGCTAGGCGTGAGATTGGGGAGGAATACCGCGCTACCATACAAAGCTTAATTGCAGAGAGGGACGCCGCCAGAGCTGCGCAGTCAGAGAGTGAGGGTTTAACACATCAGCACTCAGATACTATCAGGCGTCTTCATGACTTGCATCGCAGAGCATTGACAGAGAAAGAGATATTGCTCTAACTGCCCAAGCTGAGAGCGACAGATTCGTACAGAAGTGCCTTGGGAACATTGACCGATTGCATGAACAACTTGATCAGGCAGTGATTTTGAAGAATAATGCTTTGAGATTGGCCACGACCCAGCTTCGGCAAATAGCTGTGTCAAGGGGAGTCATTGATCGAGGTCAGGAACAGGCGTTGGAGTTGGCAAACTATTTGGCTCAGATGTGCATAGATCATAATAACTCGTCTAATAGAACCATCCGCATTGAAGCTCCAGATTATGTGAGGAATGTAGCACGGCGGGTGGACATATTGCATAATATTTTGAGCCAGTCTTTGCCGCCAGCCGAGGGAGATCCTGAGGAGCCATTCGAGTTTGACCCAAAGGAGCCAGCTGACTTTGTGCCCGGGTCACCTTAGTAGATACATCAGGCCAAGATAATGCAGATTATTGTTTTTTGTCATTTATTTAACATCTTGGCATGTTGTATTTGATGTCGCTTTTGAATTTAGCATGTTGTAATTTATTTTTCAGTCATTTGTATGTTTCTTTTGGCTGTGCTCCGGAGCACTGTATGTACTCTTTCTTTTTTTAGTAATGAAAATCTTTTGCTCATTTTTATGTGTCAATTTATTTCACCCTCTAGCCTCACTTAAAAGAAAAGGATACCAAAAAAAAAAAAAAAGAAGAAGAAGAAAAAAAAGAAGAGAAAGAAAGAGAAGAAGAAAAAGCAATCAAACAATACACTTGGGGATCTAATCTAAATCAATTTGGGATGACGCGTAACGACCTTAGGCATTGGTTAGGCCAACGAAGCAAATTCATGTTCCATACTATCTTGTTGCACTACCGTGTTTTGATTTGAATAGAGCTTGAGCAACTGCCGTGCTGGCCCCACATTCCTATTCCACCAGAATCAAGGGACCACTGCCTGTTCCAGAAGTGTTTGAAGCACCTCTTCAGGAAAACACTCCAACAACGATGGCCGAAGAAACTGAGAACACTGAGCTGGTTCGCTTGGCTGAATAACAGGCTAAGATGGCCGAGGATTTTACGGCCATGAAAGAAATGATGATGCAGCTGGTTCGTAACTTGGCAGCACTTCAGGCACCTCCTGTTCCGCCAGGTGCTGCTGGTTTCATGGCGAATACTCAGCCACCAGGGCAAGGGCAATCTACAATGGTAGAAGACCCCCGTTATCCTCGAGGGTTTGGTCCACATCCAGAAACTGACAATGTAGCTGGACCTTCTACTATACAACCTGGGGCACAATTCCCACAGCATGGACAACAAGGCCAAGCCCAAGTTCCTGCCACAGCATTCACCATTTCTGCAGGACACACTTTGCAAAGATCGAACAGTGACCCACAGTTAAGGGCCCATGATCAACAATTCGACCAAGCTCGGGGTAATGATCTCCGCCCCCACTGAGTCGTATGATCAGGGACACCACCCAGAATCACATGCTGATATCGAAAGGTTGGGAAAAATAGAAGAGACTGACTTTGCTCGGAAATTGAAAAGCTTGGAGCAAACTGTGAAAAACATACAAGGGCAAGGGGGTAAAACCAATATTTCATACAAAGACATGTGCTTGTTCCCTCATGTGCCATTACATGAAGGTTTTGTTGTTCCCAAATTTGTTCCGTACACTGGACAAAGTGATCCAAGGATCCACGTGAAGATCTACCTTAACAAAATGAGGGGGATCGAGAAGGATGAGTTGTTGATGGCATACTTTGCTGACAATTTGGGAGGACCGGCAATAGAATGGTTTGTACAACAAGATGTCTCGAAGTGGGTCACCTTTGATGACATGGCCAGCGCTTTCCTAAACCATTATGGTTACAAAATGGATGCTGCTCCTGATCGTTCTTCTTAGAAGACGATCACAAAGAAACCAAGTGAAAGTTTTAGAGAGTATGCCTACAGGTGGCGCGAACAGGCGGCGCGTGTAAGCACTTTGATCCCAGATGATAAAATGGTTGAAGAATTCATCGAACTACTAGACGAAACATACTACCAAGCGATGGCCTCTGCCATTGGGAAGCAGTTCAATGAAGCAGTGAAAATTGGGGAGATGATTGAGAGAGGAATCAAAGCAGGCAAGATTATTAGCCAAACAGCTTTGAGAGCCACTACCCAAACGTTGCAATCAGGGTCAGGTGCTTTTGGGAAGAAGAAAGAAAAGAAAGATGAAGTGGCAATGGTTGGTCCTGGACCGAGGAGAAATGACGGACGATACAATGATCGTCAAGGGTACATTCAGACACCCCCGCCACAACAATTATATCCACCTCATGGCCAACAATTTACCATGCCGCAGTTCTCATTCCCTGTCAATGCAGCATCTTATGTTCAGCCGCTATCTTGTCCACAATGGCGTGCACCCCTGCTCCAGTCCAATATAACAATTAACAGGCACGTGCTCAATTCCCGGCTCAGCAGGAGATGCCTTATCGACCACGAGGTCCGCCGGGTTTTCGTCCAAACATGCAACAGAGAAACATGCAACAAGAGAAAAGGCAGTTCACCCCATTAGGGGAAACTTACACTAATTTGTTTGAAAAGTTGCAACAAGCCAATCTGTTGAATCCAATCCCGGGAAAAGTGAACCCCAATGGAAGAGTTGATCATTCACGCCATTGTGTGTTTCATTCTAGAGCACCTGGACATGACACAGAATCCTGCTGGGAACTCAAAAGGGCAATCCAGGCAATGATAGACAACAATCAGATAAAAGTCGTGGGGGATGAAACACAAAATGTGAATCAAAATCCTTTACCAGCTCATGATGTTCAAAACAGCGTACACATGGTAGGGATGGTATGCATAGAAAGGGAAAGCCGCCAAGCAGATTGTGGCTGTTGGTCCCTCCCCAGACATCAAAGGCCCTGAGCCATTTATTGTTGTAATCGGGGGAAACTCAAGTGCGTCTGTTGTCAACAAAGCAAGGCAAGATGCAGCTGTTGAGCCAAGTTTCACAATTCCGACTGCAAAGCAGGAAAAAGTTCATGACAGTGCACCAACATTTATTGTGCAAGGGGAATCATACCAGAAAACTCCGGTCTTCGAGGTTAAGGCAAGTGAATCGGTTATCATCACTCAGGCAGTGCAACTCCCTATCAGCAGTACAAAGGCTATTCCTTGGAACTACAACAAGACAATCGTGTCTTACAACGGGAAGGAAATCATGAACTTTGTTGCGGATGTGAATGGTCTAACTCGGTCCGGGAGATGTTTTACCCCGGAAGAATCGAGAAAGGCAAAGCCAGGTCGAGAAGACCAAGGACCCATCAAAGAGCCGGTATCCAAGAAAGAAGCTGAAGAATTTTTGAAGAAAATGAGATCGACAGATTATTCTATCGTCGAACAATTGAGAAAGACTCCAGCTCAGATATCACTCTTGTCTCTACTTATGAACTCTGAGGCACATCGCAATGCACTGTTGAAAATACTGAATGAGGCCTACATTCCTGAACAAACTACTGTGGCTAATCTGGAAGCACTTGCTGGCAGAGTATTTGAGACTAATCGTGTGATTTTCACCGATGAGGAGCTGCCAGCAGAAGGAACCGGTCATAATCGAGCGCTTCATGTCTCAGTCAAGTGTGAAGACTCCTATGTCACACGTGTTCTACTAGACGGCGGCGCAGGATTGAACATTTGCCCTCTGTCTACACTGAAGAGTCTAAGGGTGGATATGAGCAAAATCAGGGCAAGTTCCTCTGCTGTTCGTGCTTTTGATGGTGGAGTTCGAGAATCTTTGGGCATCATCAATCTTGAGTTAACCATTGGTCCCGCTACCTTCAGCATTGAGTTCCAAGTCATGGAAATGGATGCATCGTACAATCTGTTATTGGGCCGACCATAGATTCACATGGTTGTGTTGTACCCTCCACAGTTCATCAGGTGGTCAAGTTTACTTGGGATAATCAAGATGTCATAGTTTATGGAGAGGATGACTTACAGTTTAACAACAGCCTGGACGTACCAGCCCTTGAAGTCGTCACCACACGCCCAACCATCATGTATCAAACCTCCGATGTGGTGTATGTGGAAAGAAGGGAAACCTATACCCATCCCAAGAGTGTCAGAGACGTCTATAATGATGGCATCTGAAATGTTAAAGCATGGTTTCCAATTTGGAAAGGGTTTGGGAGCATCACTACAAGGCAGGGTAAATCCAGTTTATCCAAATGGTGTGCAAGGCATGTGGGGACTAGGGTTCAAGCCAAAAGCAGCTGATCACAAGCAAGCAAAGAAAAAGAAGTCGGAAGTTTGGTCTCTCCCAAAGCCAATTCCGTGTCTCGCTCAGTCTTTTGTGGGTTATGTTATGAAACCAACGGTTGTCGCTACAAATGTCAACACAGTGGAAGACAATCAGGATGCACCATTTGATCTAGGTGGCATTTTTGAAATCTGCATGGTACAGCATGGTGAAGGCTCCAGTAACGCTTCAATACAGTACATTGGCCTGGACGTGCACCTGACTAACTGGAAAGCAACTCCCTTCCCCATCAGGAAGGGGTCTTGGTAGACTGTTGTTTTACAGTTTTTCTTTTGAATACACTTGGATATTCTAAGGGTTGTATGCCAAGTGTATTAATTTGCTCATCTCTCCTTTTGTAATTCAAACCCTTTTTCATTAATGAAAGGCCTAAGAGCCAAGCTTTCCTTCAATCTCTGTTCATATTCCTGATTTTATTCTACTTTTGTTTATCTGTAGTGATATATCTGCTGGTCCTGATATCATGACATGTTCAAGGAACATATCGTCCATCCAGGGACCGCAATCTAACTTCGGCTCCATAAGCATAGTTGAGGTTGAAAGTGACGAAGAAAACATTGGGGAATTTGTTAACAATACTGAATATGATGGGGAACAGGCTGATTTTGAAATAGGCCTGGAAGTTGAACGCCACGAGGGCAATCCTAAATCCAATTTGGCTGATACAGAGGATGTTAATCTTGGAAGCCCCGATTATGTGAGGGAAACCAAGATAAGCATGTATGCCCGACCTGAAGTGAAGAACGATATTCGAAAAGTGCTTTTTGAATATCGGGATGTTTTTGCATGGTCATATGATGAGATGCCGGGTCTGAGCTCCGAATTGATAGTCCACGAATTGCCAATTCAACCTGGTTTCCCTCCAGTGAGACAAATGCAACGAAAGTTCAAAACTGATATGATCAAGAAAATCCATGATAAAATAATAAAACAGTTGGATGCAAAAGTTATTCAATCGGTTCAGTACACTACTTGGGTTGCAAATATTGTTCCGGTTCCTAAGAAAGATGGAAAAACAAGGATATGTGTTGACTATCGAGATTTGAACAAGGCAAGTCCCAAAGATAATTTTCTGTTGCCTAACATTCACACTCTCGTAGACAATTGTGCCAAACATGAGATACAATCCTTTGTTGATTGCTATGCTGGATATCACCAAATCCAGATGGATGAAGATGATGCATACAAAACGGCATTCACTACACCTTGGGGAACTTATTGCTATAGAGTGATGCCGTTTGGTTTGAAAAATGCTGGGGCAACCTACGTGAGGGCTATGACTGCCATCTTCCATGATGTGATGCACAAAGAAATAGAAGTGTACGTGGATGACGTGATTATCAAGTCTAGAACTGCTGAAGAACACGTGAGAGATCTCAGAAAGTTCTTTGAAAGGCTCCGTAGGTACAATCTGAAGCTGAATCCAGCCAAGTGTGCATTTGGTATGCCTGCTGGAAAATTGTTGGGTTTCATTGTTAGTAGGCGAGGTATTGAATTGGATCCCGCAAAGATCAAAGCAATACAAGAATTATCTCCGCCTCGAACCAAGAAGGATGCTAAAAGCTTTCTAGGCAGGCTAAATTACATCAGTAGGTTCGTTGCTCAACTTACCACAATATGTGAGCCGATCCTCAAGTTGTTGAAAAAGAATGCATCAATTGCATGGACTGAAGAGTGCCAAGAAGCCTTTGATAAGATCAAGCAATACTTGTCGAATCCTCATGTTTTGGTTCCGAGCCTGGCCGACCATTGTTTTTGTACCTGTCAGTCAATGAAAACTCCTTTGGCTGCGTACTGGGGCAACATGATGCCTCGGGAAAGAAAGAGCAGGCAATTTATTATCTGAGCAAAAAGTTCACAGATTGCGAGGCCAGATACACTTTGTTGGAAAGGACTTGTTGTGCCCTAACCTGGGTCGCACAAAAGCTGAAACATTATTTGTTGTCCTATATCACTTATCTGATTTGCCGGATGGACCCATTGAAGTACATATTTCAAAAGCCAATGCCAACAGGCAAACTTGCGAAATGGCTGATCCTGCTCACAGAATTTGACATAGTTTATGCCACCAGGACTGCAATGAAAGCTCAAGCCTTAGCTGATTATTTGGCTGAAAATCCGGTGGCTGATGACTATGAGCCATTGAAGACTTACTTCCCTAACGAGGAGGTAGATGTGCTCGAAGAGTTGATTAATGAAGAAGAGCACGTGTGGAAAATGTACTTTGACGGTGCTTCTAACTCAAAGGGTCATGGCATTGGAGCAGTCCTCATCTCTCCCACGGGACATTACTATCCGGCAGCAGCCCAACTTCGCTTCAGTTGCACTAATAAAACATCTGAGTATGAAGCATGCATAATGGGTTTGCGTATGGCTGTAGACATAGACATCAAAGAATTGCTGGTGATCGGAGATTCAGATCTTTTGATACGCCAAATGAAGGGTGAATGGGAAACTCGAGACCTTAAGCTGATCATGTACAAGCAGTGTATGGACGATCTTCGCCAAAAGTTCAATGTTCTAAAGTTTAGACACGTTCCCAGAATACATAATGAGCTGGCTGACGCATTGGCTACATTAGCCTCAATGCTTGTCCATCCTGATAAAGCCCATATTGATTCGTTAGAGATTCAAGTCCAAAGTCAACATGCATACTGCAATGTAGTTGAAGAAGAAATTTAACGGCCAACTGTAGTACTTTGATGTCAAGAGTTTCCTTCAAGATGGGACGTATCCTCCATTGGCGAAAAACAATCAAAAGAGAACCCTTCGACGACTGGCAAGTGGTTTCTTTTTGAGTGGAGGGGTGGTGTACAAAAGAACACCCGATCTGGGACTATTAAGATGCGTGGATGCAACTGAAGCCACAAAAATTCTCAATGACATGCATTCGGGGATCTGCGGACCCCACACGAGCGGGCACGTGCTAGCTAAAAAAGTACTCAGAGCAGGATACTTCTGGCTTACCATGGAACATGACTGCATTACTTTTGTGCGAAAGTGTCATCAGTGCCAAGTACATGGTGATTTGATACATTCACCCCCTGTAGAGTCGCACACAATGTCAGCCCCTTGGCCTTTCACAGCATGGGGGATGGATGTTATCGGACCTATTGAACTAAGAGCATCAAATAGGCACAGATTCATTTGGTTGCGATAGATTACTTCACCAAATGGGTTGAGGCCGTCACTCTCAAGTCCGTGACCAAGAAAGCCGTGGTGGATTTTGTTCATTCTAACATTATTTGTCGCTTTGGTATCCCAAGTACCATCATCACCGACAATGCGGCAAATCTGAACAGTCATTTAATGAATGACGTGTGTGAAAGATTCAAGATCATGCATCAAAATTCCATGCCCTACCGACCAAAGGCAAATGGCGCGGTTGAAGCAGCCAATAAGAATATCAAGAAGATCCTTAGGAAAATGATACAAGGATCTCGTGATTGGCATGAGAAGTTGTCTTTCGCTTTGCTTGGTTACCGCACAACTGTGCGCACTTCCATAGGTGCCACCCCCTATTCATTGGTATATGGAATTGAAACAGTCATACCCGCTGAAGTTGAAATACCATCTCTCAGGATCATTGTGGAAGCAGAAATTGAGGACACAGAATGGGTCAAAACCCGATTGGAACAGCTGTCATTCATTGATGAAAAGAGGCTCAATGCAGTTTGTCACGGTCAATTGTATCAGCAAAGAATGGCCCGAGCCTACAACAAGAAAGTGCGCCTCCGCGACTTGAAAGAAGGGCAATAGTCTTGAAAAGAATCTTTCCTCAAGAAGCTAAAGGAAAATTTGCTCCAAATTGGCAAGGGCCATACCTGGTAAAGAAAGTATTGCCAAATGGCGCCTTCTACCTTACAGATCCGGAAGGCAGGACAACTGAAATACCCGTCAATGCAGACACGGTCAAGAGGTACTACATTTGACTCCAAGATGGCTTTCAAATCGGGATGAATGCAAGGCTTTTATTCTCTTTTGCTATCCCAAATTGTATCCCTTGTTATCACTTTAAACATTGTACTTTTGAGACATGTTCTCAGTTGGAATCAATGTGATTGTATTAAAATGAAATAAAACTGAAAAGCATCAAAAGAAACCTCGGCATTTGCTAGAGCTACGTCTGACCTGATTCCTCTCGAAAGGATACGTAGGCAACCATTTCGGTGCGGTCGCGACAAGAGAAAATTCCTCTTTTCCCTATCTACTTTTATCCGCGCAAAGCTTGCCTCCAGGCTTGCGGGATATTGTCAAGGAAATTAAAGACCCCAGTTTATCCTAAACTGGGGCAGAAGTTGTTTTTGTTTTTAAGAAAATGGAGAAAATTCAATATTCCTCCCCATTTTCTTTGTATTCGTAACAGTGAAAAGTTCATTTCTTTCCTGTTTCATATTGACGCAAAACTTGCCTCCAAGTTTGCGGCCAACATTAAAAGAAATTTAGATCCCCCTTTTATGCTAAACTGGGGCAGAAGTTTGTTTTTATTTTATTTCGTAAATAAAATAAGATAAAAACAAACTTCTATCATTTTTGTATCATCTATTCACATGTTTCATGAGATGTTTGGCGTACCAGTCTCGAAGTCAAAGAAGATAACAAAGCGCCCCAGTTTATTCTAAACAGTAAGTCAAGAGATGTTTGTGTTGAAAATTGAATTGAAAAAAAAAAATAAAAGAAAAGAAAAAAAAAAGAGAAGTCTTGTCGGTGAAAACCTGAGAAGGCGCCGCAAGACAAACAATGAGGCAAAAGATTAAAGAGAGAGGCTAGTTGGCGAAAACCCGAAAGGGCGCTACTAGCCGACTTGAGAGTCACCTCAACTTGGTTACGGTTTGATATCTTCCATGGAGCAACTCTCAACAAACAAGTGGCACTGGTCGGACGAGGTCACCCAAGATACATGTCATGATCATCAAGGCCGCCAGTATATTGCCAGATAAGTTTTCCTTTTCAGAAAGATGTTCCCTGTCCAAACGACTTTCACCCTTAAACTTTTTTATTCCATTTTTGTAAATCTTGCCTCACTATTAATTCCTCGCCCTTTTGGTGTTAACCTCACATGAGAAACAAAAGAAAATTGCAAAACTCTGTCTTTCAGGATTCAGGTTTAATTCCAGCAAGCAGGGCACACCCTCGACAATGGAAAAGTTTTTCAGCAAGTCATGATCAACATTGACAATTGTAGCCCAGCACCGCACATCAGGCGGAGGGACGACATACCAAAATCGTATCATGAAGAGTGGACATGTTTGGGAGAAGCTTTAGGCGTTGTTCATCCCACATTACTGTGAATAATAGAACAAGAGTCACAAGGTTATTTGCAAGATCAGAAACAGGGCGTATCCATGATGCAGAAAGTTGGAGTGACATCTGCTATGTTGCCAAGAAAGAGTTGGGACCACTTGAATTGGGATAGTTGCGCTAGAGGTCAGATGGATCTCCATTTCCTTTTCGAGTCAGTTCCACTCAAATATAGCGTCATTTCCTTTCCATGTCAAGATCTGCTAAAAGAAAGCAATCATTTCCTTTCCTAGTCAATTTCTACTAAAAGATAGCAACCATTTCTCTTTCGAGTCAGTTTCGCTAAAAGATATCGCCCATTTCCTTTTCGAGTCAGTCCCGCTAAAAGATAGCGCCTATTTCCTTTTGAGTCAGTTGCGCTAAAAGATAGCGCCCATTTCCTTTTCGAGTCAGTCCCGCTAAAAGATAGTGCCCATTTCCTTTTCGAGTCAATTCCGCTCAAAGATAGCGTCAGTTTCCTTTTCGAGTCAGTTCCGCTCAAAAATAGCGTCAGTTTTCTTTTCGAGTCAGTTTCGCTCAAAGATATTATCATTTCTATTCCATGTCAAGATCTGCTAAAAGATAGCGGTCGTTTCCTTTCCGAGTCAATTTCTGCTAAAAGATAGCAACCATTTCCCTTTTGAGTCGGTTTCGCTAAAAGATAGCACCCATTTCCTTTTCGAGTCAGTCCCGCTAAAAGATAGCGCCCATTTCCTTTTCGAGTCAGTTCCGCTCAAAGATAGCGTCAGTTTCCTTTTAAAGTCAGTTTCCGCTAAAAGATAGCGATCATTTCCTTTTCGAGTCAGTTTCGCTCAAAGATAGCGTCATTTCCTTTCCATGTCAAGATCTGCTAAAAGATAGCGATCGTTTCCTTTCCAAGTCAATTTCTGCTAAAAGATAGCAACCATTTCCCTTTTGAGTCAGTTTCGCTAAAAGATAGCGCCCATTTCCTTTCCAAGTCAATTTCTGCTAAAAGATAGCAACCATTTCCCTTTTGAGTCAGTTTCGCTAAAAGATAGCACCCATTTCCTTTTCGAGTCAATCCTGCTAAAAGATAGCACCCATTTCCTTTTCGAGTCAGCTTCGCTAAAAGATAGCGCCCATTTCCTTTTCGAGTCAGTCCCGCTAAAAAATAGCTCCCATTTTCTTTTCGAGTCAGTTCCGCTAGAAAATAGCAACCACTTCCTTTTCAAAGTTATTCCCGCTCAAAGATAGCAACCATCCCCAGCTTCAAGTAAAAACCCATCAAAGTGGCAATTTCAGTATTTCAGTCAAAGCCTGTCAAAGCAGCAATTTCAACTTTCAAGTTAAAGCCCGCCCGAGCGGCAATTTCAAGTTTCACCATTTTTAACATTCAAGGCAAATCCCGTCAAAATGGTATTTCAACATTCAAGTCAAGCTCGTCAAAGCGGCAATTTCAACATTCAAGTCAAGCCCGTCAAAGCGGCAATTTCAACATTCAAGTTAAAGCCCGCCCGAGCGGCAATTTTAAATTTCAAGTTTCAAGTTAAAGCCCGTCCGAGCGGCAATTTCAAGATTTCAAAACCCACTTGATTAGTGGGAGCTTCAGACCAGTTCATCAGCTTGGAAAGCATGAGGAGTAGTCTAGAAATTGTAATTTTACATTTTTCCTTGTATTTCCATTCCTTGTAAAGCAACGACCACCAGCAAGTGACCACTAATCAGCAATGACAGCCTTTCAGTGCCTAAGAGTGTTTAGTATCAGCCCCAAGTGTGTCTAGAAGAGTCTCTAGTTTGACTTAAGTAGTCTAGAGTGTCTAGGGTTGTCTTAGTGAGTCTAGAAGAGTCTAGCGTCTGTTTGAATGCGGTAGTCCCAGCTACTGCGCGTAAGGAACTACACTGACCTGATTCCTTAGTCCAGGAATATGTAGGTAACCTTGTTCTCGGTTAGAACCGAAATTCAAGGTACGGTCACCATTTTGAAAAGCATGCTCTCGGCAGAACCGAAAAGCCAAAATTAGTTGTTGATTATTTCTTTGTCCGTAAACTCTTCGTGTCCCCGAACAAAGAGGGGCAGCTGTAATCACTTAATTTTGGCTAAATTTGTTTTAATTAAGACGTTAAAATATGAAAATTAACAAAAATCACTTGTTACGTGTTTAATTTTGATTCTATGGTTTAATTGTGATGGTGTTGTAAAGTATGTGGTTTAATTTTAGTTAGTTATGTGTGTATAAATCATTTTTATGGCCATTTGTAAACAAAAATAACATAGCCCATTCAGCCCACCACCTTAGCCCATTCTTCATCCAAGCCCAAACTCACACTATAAAACCCCTAAATCTTCACAAACTTCTCTCATTCCACTAAAGCCTCTTGGCTTGGCCAAGCCTTGGCGAAATTTCAGCTAGCCACCGGAAAACTCACTCCGCCGTTGTTCCACCGTAGCTCAGCCGGTCGGCCACCGGAAAAAAAAACACAAAATACACCAATCGACTCCTCTTGATCCCCTCTTTTCATTTCCGCTATCGTTTTCTTCAAAAAGTGAACTGATTCGCGTAGATCGGAGGTCAAAGTTTGGTCAAACTTCAAAATTCTGTGAGTTCTTTTTAGTTTTTCTCTATTTCTTTCCCTTCCCCTTACCCTCCCCGTCACTCCCGTTCCCTGAATTTTCTTTTTCTCCCCTGCCCATTTTCTCCGTTTCCAGTTTTCTGTTTTTCGTTTCTTCTTCTTCTTATTCATTTTCTTTTATCTGTGATGGTGATGATGATGTTTTGGAGAGGTGATGGAGACGAGGGCTGCCCCGTTTGATTTTTGTTTATGCTGTTTTGGAAGGGATGCTACGGTGGGATTGGACTATTAGATTTATGATATGGAGATGATGAACGGAGGCAGTGGGGGTGCTGTTTTGGTGATTGAACGGAGGGGGCTGTTATGATTTGTTTTAGGGCAGAGTAGGGTGTTGGTTTTTTGTTTCGTTTTTATTAGTAGTTTTTGGGCATTTAGGCTGCGATGATTGATATAGGGGGCTGTGGTTTGTATAGCGAAGCAACGATGGCCTTGGCGAGGCAGCGAGCTTGTGGAAGTGACGAGGGAGCGAGACGTTGTCAATGGTGTCGGTTTGGAGTTGTTAAGGGTTTGGTTTGAATATGGTGAGATATTTGTGAGGTGCCGAGGCGACAATGCTGATCCGAGTGGCATCGAAATCAGTAATGCAGCGAGCTGGGTCGCGAACCAGTGGCGGAACTTTGATGGATGAGACTTGTTGACTCGGTTAGATAAAACTTTAATCCATTTTTCCTTTCTTTCCATGTTAGTTTAGGTTACGTTTAGTGATAAAAATAGTTGGTTTAGTTATGAAAATGTTGTGCAGATTGTTTAGCAACTAAATCAATGTTTAGTTTGTCTTTGTCTTGGAATTTCCATGTTAATGAATTAAAACTACTATGTTTCAGTTCATTTGTAAAAATTTATTAGTTAAGAACCATGTATACATGTATGTTGTGCACATTGGTAGAGGTTGAAGTTGCATGAGAAATTATTCAAGCATATTGGAGTTTGTTTAATGTGATCTAGAATGGTTTGTTGTTTGAAAGTTTTCATCTCTTGCCTGTTGTAGCTTTAGCTTATGCTTGCTTGATGTTAAAAAATAATTCAGAGCTCTTTGTTGATTTTTGTTTGGAGCGCGAATAAGCTGGAGTATAAGCATGAAATTGTTCTAGTTTAGTTCATTTGCTTTTTTTGGACTATTTTAGTTCTTGTTTTGGTCTGAGTTTGGAAGCTTGTCGTATTTTAGTTGATTTCAAGTTAGGGGCTGTTTTTAGCTTGGTTTAGTTCTAGTCAATTTAGTTAGAAATTTGGTTACCTTTTGGTTCCACTTAGTTAGTATAGGGCTGTTTTAGGTGGTTTTAGTTGGATTTAGTTGTTCTAGTTTTGTCCTAGACCTTCTAGTTAGTGTAATGAGTATTGGGTGTCCTTTTAAAGGACACCACTTGTATATTTTCAGCTTTTAGGACAGTTTTAGGGGGCTGTAACAGTGCCCTATAGTTGCTAAACTGTTTTCTGAAAATTGGGACTAGTACACTCAAGTATAAGGGTCTGGACTTGTACAAGTCCACACCCCACCTTTTAGCCCCACCTTTTAGCTATATATAGGAGCCTTTTACTCCTCATTTAAGACACGAACAACCAGCTGAGAACAAGCTGAAAATAGAGAGCAAAACACTTGAGAAAAAATAGTTTTTTTGAAGAAAGATTTAGAACCAAAATCCTTTATACTAAGGGTCTTTTGGGGTATAAATCTACTAGTTTTAAGAGTTAAATAGAGGTTAAAAGGGGCTGTCCCGGTGGCTGATTTGGAGTACTAACTTGCTGCTTTGGTTTGGTCTTGCTATTTCATTTACTTCATTAGTTTGGGAATTTCTACACAAGGTAAATACTTTCTGATAAGGATCAAAACTAATACACGGAAAGTAAAGATAGAGAGCGAGACACAACTCGAACTCCCTACGAAGTAACCCCGGGGAACTTGTCCCGAGATACCCTCGTATCGGTGTCAAGAAGGACCTACACTATGCAACCACCCTCGAGTCGCACCCAGGACTCGCAAGTAGAATGATCGGGTTTTTGGTTCAAGACTCAACTAGGTTCCACTAGTGAATTCAAGCAACCAAGACAAAGGGTTCTCCAAACAAGAGATAGATTCTTTTCATCATTCATAAAATTCAAGGTAAGCTAAGGTTTGAAGAGGTTTGTGAAGTATTTATAGACTTCACTTACATGTAATGAAAGCTCAAAAATACCCCTAAAGTGGGTTAAACAATAAAGGCCTCGTAGGGCTATAGTTGTCCAAAACATAGCATAAAACTAGGAATTCCCGCACCCTTCAGCAAAGTAGGCGCCCCACTAGGCGCCCAGCCCCTTTGGAGTAGGCGGTCCGCCCGTTTTACAGAGGCGGTCCGCCTGGGCAAGATCCAGAGAGTGCTCAAAAAGTAGGCGGCCCGCCAGTTGAGTAGGCGGTCCGCCCATTCCTGTGGCTTCTTGATTTGCTTCCAAACGTGCTCCGGATGCCTCTTCAAGTGGCCTAAGTGATCCACCATCCATGGCACTCAGAAGCATGATCTTCCGGCTACTCTCGGACCCTTCATCCATGTCTCTCCAAATAAAGTAAAGATGGGTGTCTTGAATCAACCTTGCTTGACTCCTAGTGAACGGCCTTGAGGTATGCCCGGCATCATCCTCCCCTTCTTGGGAAGGTTTCGTCCTCGAAACCATGGCTTCCTCCTCTCCGGCATCACCATCTCCTACATCACAAGGGGTCAAGTCAGTCACATTAAAAGTATTAGACACATTGTACTTACCGAGTAGATCAATCACATAGGCATTGTTGTTGATCTTGGAAAGCACTTGAAAAGGTCCATCTCCACGGGGTGCCAACTTCCCTTTCCTTTAGGTTTGGAAACCTCTCTTTTCGGAAGTGCACCCACACCCAATCTCCCTTTTTGAGCTCAAGCTTCTTCCTTCCCTTGTTCTTCTTGGAAGCAACCTTTGCATAGGCCTCCTCCAAGTTCTTCTTGGCTTTAGCATGAAGTTCAACCATAGTCTTTGCTCGGCTTTTCCCTTCAAAATTAACAACCATTTCCCTTGGCAAAGGGGTTAGATCAAGGGGAATCAAGGGATTAAAACCATACACACATTCAAATGGAGTCATGCCAATCAAACTATGCAATGTACGATTGTAGGCAAACTCCATGAGAGGAAGTTTATCAACCCACGTCCCGGCCTTACCTCGGGTCATGGCCCTTAGAAGAGCACCCAAAGTCCGGTTTACCACCTCGGTTTGCCCATCCGTTTGTGGGTGGTGGGACGTAGAGAACAAGAGCTTGGTGCCAAGGGCACCCCACAAACTTCTCCAAAAGTGGCTTAGGAACTTGGAGTCCCTATCACTTACAATGGTTTGAGGCACACCATGCAATTTCAAGACATTGTCAATGAACAAGGAGGCAACATGTTGTGCATCATCACACTTCTTGCACGGAATGAAGTGTGCCATTTTGGAGAACCTATCCACGACAACATAAATGCTATCATGGCCCCCCCTAGACCGTGGTAATCCCATCACAAAATCCATTGATATATCAACCCACGGACTAGTAGGCACGGGGAGAGGAGTATACAAACCATGGGGGTTAGCTTTAGATTTCGCATGCTTGCACTCAAGGCAATTTTTGCAAAGCTTTTCAACTTGGACCCCCATCTTTGGCCAATGGAATTGTTCCATGAGAATGGCCAAGGTCTTGTTTCTCCCAAAGTGTCTCATCAAGCCCCCACAATGAGCTTCACGAATCAACAATTCCCTCCAAGAGGACTCGGGAACACACACTTTACCATTTTTAAAGATATATCCATTAACCCATTGGTATTTTTCAACCCTTTCCCCCTTTTCAAGAGCTTCATAAATGCTCTTTAGCTTAGGGTCATGAGGATACATCAATTTAATGCTCTCAAAACCCAAGATCTTGGAGGCTAAGGTGGTGGCTAGAGCAAACTTTCTCGAAAGTGCATCCGCCACAACATTGTCTTTCCCTTTCTTGTATTGAATCACATAGGGAAAAGACTCAATGAATTCAACCCACTTGGCATGTCTCTTATTGAGCTTCTCTTGGCCTCTTAGATGCTTGAGTGACTCATGGTCACTCTTGATTACAAATTCTCGAGGCCAAAGATAGTGTTGCCAATGGGCAAGGGCTCTCACAAGGGCATACAACTCCTTGTCATACGTAGAATAGTTCAAGGAGGCCCCTTTCAATTTCTCACTAAAGTAGGCGATGGGTTTGCTATCTTGCATTAAAACACCACCGATTCCCACCCCCGAGGCATCACATTCAACCTCAAATGCCTTTCCGAAGTCGGGCAATTGCAATAGAGGGGCGGTACTCAACCTACTTTTCAACTCATGGAAGGCCTTCTCTTGAGGCTCTCCCCAAAAAAAAAGGTTGGTCTTTCTTCACCAATTCGGTGAGTGGAGCGGCAATGGAGCTAAAGTCTTTCACAAATCGCCTATAAAAGCTAGCAAGACCATAAAAGCTCCTCACTTGAGTAACGGTAGTAGGAGTAGGCCAATCACGTATGGCCTCTACCTTAGACTCATCCACCTCCACTCCTTGGGCACTCACAACAAACCCAAGGAAGACTACCTTCTCAACACCAAAGGCACACTTTTTAAAATTAGCATAGAGCTTTTCGGCTCTCAACTTTTCAAGCACTAGCCTAAGGTGATCAACATGGTCGTCTATTGATTTGCTATAGATCAATATATCGTCAAAATAGACGACCACAAACTTGTTGATGAATGGCTTTAGAACATGGTTCATTAGCCTCATGAAGGTGCTAGGTGCATTGGAGAGCCCAAAGGGCATCACCAACCATTCATAGAGACCAAACTTGGTCTTGAATGCGGTTTTCCATTCATCACCGGGTTTCATCCGGATTTGATGGTAGCCGGACCTAAGGTCAATTTTGCTAAACACACATGAACTACTCAATTCATCTAACATATCGTCAAATCGGGGAATAGGATGACGGTACTTTACCGTTATTTTGTTCACTGCCCGACAATCAACGCACATCCTCCAAGTGCCATCCTTTTTGGGAACAAGGATCACGGGTACGGCACAAGGACTCAAGCTCTCCCTTACCAAGCCTTTAGTGAGCAATTCATCAACTTGCTTTTGCAATTATCTTGTATCCTCCGGATTGCTCCTATAAGCCGGCTTGTTTGGGATATGGGATCCCGGGACAAAGTCTATTTGATGTTCAATGCCCCTCAAAGGAGGCAATCCATCCGGCATCTCATCCGGGAACATGTCCCCAAAATCCTTCAAGACATTCTCAAACTCACTAGGCAAAGGGTTAGAAGAAAAATCACAATTAGAGTTCAGGATCATACCTTTGTGCACTAGGCATAGGAGAAACTTGGTGCCATCATTTCCCTTTAAGATCTCGCCCGGTTGCATCATGGCACAAATGCCACTGGTAGAAGAAGAAGGTGGGATTTCCACCATGCTTTTGGACAAAGGGCTAGTCTCAATGATTGACTTGGCCTTTGCCACCTCCCTCAACTCCCTCATCCTATTGTAGTCATCACTCACTTGTTTGGGAGTTAGGGGCTTCAACACAAATTTCCTTCCTTCATGTTGGAGCGTGTAAGTGTTGACACGCCCGTCATGAACCGCTTGTCGATCAAATTGCCAAGGCCTTCCAAAGAGAAGGTGGCAAGCTTGCATGGGCACAACGTCGAACAAGTGCTCATCAACATAAGTTCCCATTTTGAACTTGATCATTCCTTGCTTCACTACCTTTAACTCCCCACATTCACTTAGCCATTGCAATCGATATGGCTTGGGATGTTTCACGGTAGGCAATTTCAATTGGGTTATAAGAGATTGACTCACAACATTAGTACAACTCCCAGAGTCGATGATCATAGAGCACACAACACCCTTAACACGACACCTAGCATGGAATAGGTTTTCTCTTTGCAAGGCTTCACCATCCTCCACAATCATAGCTCCTAAACTCCTCCTCACAACTAGAAAAGTATGAGGTTCCTCATCCTCCACCGTATCATCTTGATCATCCTCCTCTACTCCCTCATCTCCCTCTACTCCCTCATCTCCCTCCGGCTCACTTTCTTGCTCATAAGCACTATCACCAACAACAACCATGGTCCTCTTCGTAGGACATTCCTTAGCAAAGTGTCCATACCCCTTGCATTTGTGACATTGAATGGAAGAAGAAGTAGGAGTATTCAATTGGGTTTTAGAATTACCTCCCACATTGGGTGTGTACTTCTCAAACGGCTTCTTCACATCTTTGCTAGCACTTGCTCCACTAGGGCCACTCGCATTTGTGAATCTTGCATTGGGAGTAGGATTTTTCCAATCCTTTTGCTTGTTCATGGAAGTAGAAGTGTTGCTCTTGTAACGGTTGGACTTTTCCTTGTCAAGCCATTGCTCGGCTTGGATAGCGGCATCAAGGACTTCTTGAAGTGAAAGATAAGCATGCAATCTCAATTGTGAAGCTATACCATAGCTCAAACCATTCATGAAACGGATCACGGCTTGCTCCTCATCTTCGGTGTCCATATCCAAGGCCATTCGAGTTCTCTCAAGCTCATCATAGTATTCATGCACCGTCTTGACACCTTGCTTCAACACATAAAGTTTCTTGAGTTGTTCTTGACGATATCTAGGAGTGATGTACTTGATACTCATGATACCCTTCAAGTCATTCCAACCCACATTCACGGGGATTCCCGCTCTTCTCCTTGATCTCTTGACGGATTCCCACCAAGTAGATGCATAGGACTCAAAGGACGATATGGCATAAGTGCCCTTCTTGTCATCGGTCATGTCATTTGTGTCAAACAATCTTTCCATTTGTAGCACCCATTCAATATAAGCACTCGGATCACAATTCCCCTTAAAGATTGGGAGATTAAGCTTCACACTATTGAGGTTGGTGTTGTCACGACCCCCACGAAAAGGCTCCGGTTGGCCCCCATAGTGATCTTCATTCACACCATACTCCCTCCTCGCATTCCCTCCAACATATCCCATAGGTGGCCCTCGACCTCGGCCCCTACCTCGATCCACATTTCGACCCCAATTCATACCTCGCCTTGGTTGAAAGTGATCATCAAACCCATACATATCATCACCATAGTCGGCTTCCTCCCCTTCTTGAGCTTCATCGACTTGCTCAAGAGGTTGCACAATTCGGATGGGTCTTGGTAGTGGAATGTTTCTTGGGGGATTATCCAAGATACGGGGAATGCCCGTTCGTTCAATTCTCTCTCGATCCTCCTTTACCCGTTGTTGATTGAGCAATTCAATAACATGGCTAACTTGTTCCGGGGTAAAGTTAGGAGTACTTGAGACTTCCACTTGGACACTCGGGGTCCCTTTCTCAACTTGGACGCTCGGGGTCCCTTTTTCCGATTGGACATTGGAAGTCCCTTCCTCAACTAGAGCACTAGAGTTCACCCGCTCAAGGCTTTCCATCCTCAAGTGCATACTATCCAATTTGGCAAGGATAGTAGCAAGGGCACTCTTAGCAAAGTCTTCGCCTTCGGTAGACATTGTACCTACACAAGAAACAAACGTTAGCAAGCAACCTCACCCACTCCCTCACAAGTGTTTCACTCGGATCACTCGTTTAGTGGTGGTGGCTATTTCACTCTTGCTTGATCCAAAGCTTCACTAAGTTAAATAGTAAACCTAAACTTAATCACTCGACTCAAAAGCCAAATGCACTCCGGGGTGAGTGGAGTTGATATGAATCTATCGGAATGATAAGCTCTTTAAGTACGGACTTGAGTCAAAAGAGACTACGAGTCTTCTTTGAATTCTAGTCTCCGGTCTAGGCTTGAGTTTTCCTAATAGCTTAGAAGGGCTAGCACAACTCAAGTAGGTAAGATTACTCAAGGAAGTACTAGCTAGAAGTAATGCGATCAAAGAAATAAGAAATCCTACGAAAAACTACCTGAAACCACGCCCAACAGAAGTAGGCGCCCCACCTGTTTGGACTAGGTGGTCCGCCTGGTTCTCTGCAGAGGAGAGTAGGCGGTCAGCCTACTCTAGTAGGCGCCCCGCCTCTGTAAAGTCCAGAGAGTTCAACAAAAACAGGCGGTCCGCCCGTTTCACTAGGCGCCCCGCCTAGTGCAGGTTTCAGCACAGTTTCAAACACGATTTTCTTGGTTTTGCACCCCAAAATTCATCAATTCACACGTTGTTTTAGCAATTCAAAGGTACCCCAATGTTGTTTCAATCACAAAGAACCAACCCCAACAACTTTTATCAAACCCCAATAAAAAACAAGCAATCTACCATGTTCATCAACTTCAAACTTAGGGTTTCAAATTTTCAAATTTTCAAGGGGTTTCAAATTTTCAATTCTTGTGTTTCTACTTCAAATTTGATGCTTAGGGTACCAAAAGAACGGGTTTCCAATCAGGAACAAACCCCAATAACAATCACTCAATGGGTCTATCAAACCAAGAATCCATGATCATATTTTTTTTTTTTTTGTGTTTTCTTCTTTTCTTCAATAACAAACAAGAACCTAATATCGAAACCAACCTAGGCACGAAGAATCAAGGGTCGGGGGTTTGTAGAAACAAAACCCGAGCCTTGCTCTGATACCAAGATGATAAGGATCAAAACTAATACGCGAAAAGTAAAGATAGAGAGCGAGACACAACTCGAACTCCCTACGAAGTAACCCCGGGGAACTTGTCCCGAGATACCCTCGTATCGGTGTCAAGAAGGACCTACACTATGCAACCACCCTCGAGTCGTACCCGGGACTCGCAAGTAGAATGATCGGGTTTTTGGTTCAAGACTCAACTAGGTTCCACTAGTGAATTCAAGCAACCAAGACAAAGGGTTCTCCAAACAAGAGATAGATTCTTTTCATCATTCATAAAATTCAAGGTAAGCTAAGGTTTGAAGAGGTTTGTGAAGTATTTATAGACTTCACTTACATGTAATGAAAGCTCAAAAATACCCCTAAAGTGGGTTAAACAATAAAGGCCTCGTAGGGCTATAGTTGTCCAAAACATAGCATAAAACTAGGAATTCCCGCACCCTTCAGCAAAGTAGGCGCCCCACTAGGCGCCCAGCCCTGGGGAGTAGGCGGTCAGCCTACTTGGAGTGGGCGGCCAGCCCCTTTGGAGTAGGCGGTCCGCCCGTTTTACAGAGGCGGTCCGCCTGGGCAAGATCCAGAGAGTGCTCAAAAAGTAGGCGGCCCGCCTAGTTGAGTAGGCGGTCCGCCCGTTCCTGTGGCTTCTTGATTTGCTTCCAAACGTGCTCCGGATGCCTCTTCAAGTGGCCTAAGTGATCCACCATCCATGGCACTCAGAAGCATGATCTTCCGGCTACTCTCGGACCCTTCATCCATGTCTCTCCAAATAAAGTAAAGATGGGTGTCTTGAATCAACCTTGCTTGACTCCTAGTGAACGGCCTTGAGGTATGCCCCGCATCACTTTCTTAACCATGTACTTATTTAAATATTTTTGGATATGAAAGTGAAATAAAATCAAACATGCTTGAAGTTCACCTTTGCTTAACTTTTCCTAGCTCTTGCTATTAAGAAAAGAAAGTAATTTATTTTGTCCTTTATTTTTTATTTTTTATTTTTGTTCTTTTTGTATAATTATCTTTTGTTGTCATGTTGGAAAACGAATAAAAAGATCAAATTAGCAAAGTAAAATGACAAGGAAAGTGTTGGAGTAATTTTAGAGTGTTCGGGTCCAGATCCATGGACTCAAAAATGTAATAGGTTTTCCTTGGCCTTTTATTGGGCTAGACCTTTCAAATCTAGGATAAATCCGAAATAGGCAAACAAATTAGGACTTGTAGTGCAAAATTGCTAAAAATAGTCCATTGGAATGGACGAAAAATGTTGACAGTGAAGTAGCAGTCTTGTATGATTTGCAGTTGTGACTTTAGTTTAAATTAGTTTGTTTTTTTTTAACCAAAACCACAATTGCTTTCTTCTTAAAGAAATCAGGCTAACAATTAGGCCCGTAACACTCACGAAAATTAAACAAAGTAACTTGTTTGTTTCATTTTTAATGAAGTTTATTTAGTAATTGGTTAAAGGAGACACGATTAGGCAATATTAATAAGTATGATTCGTAATCTACTTATTAGGGAAAAAAACTAAATCGATAAAAGCAAATTTGTAAGAAAAATTAAATCGAACAACCAACTTCATGTATATATTTTGCCATCCATATTTTTTTCAAATCAATAAAGACAAATTTGGGTGTCCCAATTTGTCACTTAATAAAGGTAGTGGTTATATTTAACTAGATCGATTAGGCAAATTAAATAGAAGCGAGAAGACTCCACGATTAAGTTTAATAATAAGTATGACCCGCAGTCTGCTTATTAGGCTAAAGGAAATCAATTCTATTAAAGTCATTTTGTGTTAAGCAATAAAAATAAAAATATGATAAATTTTTGCAAATAATCTTTACGGCAGTTTACTAATACAAACGGGCTAACCCACTATGATTTTCGCAAACTCATTTTTTAATAAATAGTTTCATTGAAGTTAATTAAATTTTTTTTTTTAAATAGACCAATCCTTTGTAAGGTTGGGAAATACGCAGTACATTTTATTTTTGAATCAAAGTGTAAATTCGTCCATTCCTCTGTGAGGTTGGAAAAGAATGATACACTTTTTTAATTTTTTTTATTAAAGTACAAATTCAAATTAGCGGCATTAATATAAAAACCATATTTAATAAATTAAAATTGCGACAATAAAGCAACTGTGCTTGGCACAGGACTCGAGGGTGCCTGATACCTTCCCAAGAGTCAACTGAGAACCTTACTCGAATCTCTAACGCAGACCATTAGACGAGTCAAAGGTATTCCAAGGTACCTTCTGGTGACTTGGCACACCTTAAACTATGTCAAGTGGCGACTCCGAGTTTCTCTAAAATAATTTTGTACCATTTTGAACACCAGTCACGAGTCTTTAAATAAATAAACCTCGCGCAGAGTGAGTTAGTAAATTTTTAGGGCGTGACAGTACTTCTACAAAGGGAGAGCTCGACCCACCTGAACCAAGAGTGGTGGTTTTATATTCAGCAAAGAGGAGCAAGACCCACCTGAACCAAGGGAGGTATTTTTTTTTCAGCAAAGGCAAGACCCCACTTGAACCATGAGCGATGGTTTTTATTTTCAATAAGATGAAAGGAGCAAGAACCAGGAGGTACATTGGAAAGCATGAAAATTAAGTCTAAGAGTTGTAATTTTACATTTTAATCTTGTATTTTCATTGTCTATGTAAAGGAATGACCACTTGCCAGCAACCGGTAATCAGCAACAACAGCCCTTTGTGTGTCTAAAAGTGTCTTGAGTCAGTCCTAGTATCTCTAGAAATGTCTCGTTTTAGTCTTAATGAGTCTAGAGTTGTGTAGTGTCTTGTTTGTTTGCAACTTGTGTGTGTATGTCTATCGTGTCCGTTGCTAATCTCAGAACGTGTTTGAGTCATATCAAACCTGTGTGAGTCCCTCGAGTTCGAACCTATTTTCATATTTCGAGTATAAAATCATATATTTGTGTGTGTATGAGCTTGAAATTGATCAAATGATATGCAAGCAAAAATTGACACATGAGAGTTATATGATATGTTTTGAGTGTGTTTTAGCCTTAGCAACTCGTTTCATGTCCATTGTGTGTGTATGTTTTGGGAGTGAAGTTTTATGGTTTCTTCTTTTGATCAGTGTCAATCTTGTACCAAGTATGAAAATCTGCCTCTTGTCTTTGTAATGTTATCGAGAATGAGAGCTGCCGCTTTATTTTTGTTCTTAATGACAAGTTTTAATCCCTGAAGCTTGTCTACTTTTGTCATGTTAGTTTTACTAAGTGAAAGAAGTAGGCTCTTGATTCATGATTCATGGTTTGAGTTTATGTTAACTGTATTGTCCAGTTTAGTTTAAAGAGGTTTTGGACTTTCTACCTACCCATGAAACTTGAAATATTAGCTTGCTTGTTCAAGTTTGATTGTTGGTCTTGTCAGTTAGACTTGAGATTTGTTGAGTTGTTACTTTGGATTTCTAAAGTCTTGTATTGAGCCAAACCAACTGGAAATTTTATTTTGGCTTAGTAAATAAGGTATGATTTAATTACTTTTGTGCTAAAATTGGTGTGTCGTTGTGCAGATTTTCAAGAAATTTTTTTGGGTTTTAGCTTGTAGTAACTAGGTCTCACTAGACCAACTAGGAAAACGCACTAGTCAGTTTTAGGTGGCTGTCCACATGTTGTAGCAGCTAAAAATAAGGCTAGAAAATAGGTAGAACACTCAAGTGAGTAGAGGTGTGGGCTTGTACTTTTGCATAAGTCCACACTCCACCCTTTGCCTACACTTTTTGGCCATAAATAGGGGCTTCAACTCTTCATTTACATAACCAACAATAATATGAAATTTAGTATAGAAAAATCAGAGAGAAAAAGAGTAAGAAATATTTAGGAAAGTCAAAAAATATTTAGAATCAAAAGTACTCTTACACCAAGAGTCTTTTAGGATTATAAATCTTTAAGTTTAAGTCAAGTTAAGGATATTTTAAGGGCTGTTAGTTGCTGGTTTGGAGTCATTGTTTTGTTCATGTTTGATTTAGGCTTGTGGATCATCATTGTTGAGCTCTAAGGATCTCGTTTATCTAGGTAAACACAAGTAAACCTTTTAATTATTTTGAGTTATTTGACCATGAAAATGAAATGAAATCTATTATATTTTTAAAGGAATAATAATCTATGCTTGTGTGTATAGTTATTTATGACATACATGTTATCTTGAATTGAAATTAAAAATTGCTAAGTCAAGTGATATATGTTGTTTTTGGATCATGTGTATAAGGGAAAGTGAACTGTAAAACTGGGTATATAATCTGGAATTTCAGATCTGTGCAAATGTTTGAAAGTGTTAAAAGTGGACAGATTTGGAAGATCGACAAGAAATGGACTGGTAGTGCAATTGTCAAAATTTTGAATGATTCTGGAGTCTGGACGTACAGAATAGGCAAATGGTAGGAATAATTTCGATTCAAAACCGTTCTTTGCAAAATTGACCTTTTAACTTGGTTCTCTATTTAGAAATATGGACAAAATAAATAAAAAGTAGATAATTGTGCAAATCTGTAAAGCCCAATGAATCAAAATCCAAAGCCACATAGAATTTTGTAAATAAAGTAGATATTGTTTTTTCAACATGAATTTCTTTTTAACGACAACACTTTTTCTTGAATAAACAGCCACTTTCTTAGCCCCTTTGCTTTTGATAAACAATCACTTCTTTTGGCAAACAATCTACTTTTTGGCAAGTATCGCACTTTTTAATAAATGGCCTCATAATTTGACAAATTAATCATTTTTTGAGGTGAATTAAATTCTTTTGAAATAGACCAGTCCTCTGTGAGTTTGGAAATGAATGATACATTTTTTTTTAATTTTTTGAATCAAAGTGTAAATTTGACCAGTCCTGTGCGAGGTTGGAAAGGAATGATAAGCTTAATTTTCTGAATCAAAGTCAATGTAACGGCAAAATATAACAACCATGTTTAATAAATCAATCACGACAATAAAGCAATTGTGCTCGACAGAGGACTCGAGGGTGCCTAATACCTTCCCAAAAGTCAAATGAGGACCTTACCCGAATCTCTAACGCAGACCATTTAACGAGTCAAAGGTGTTCTAATTACACTACTGACTTGACACACCTTTAACTTATCAAGTGATGCCTCCAAGTTTTATTAATTTTGTACCTTTTGAACACCAGTCACAACCTTTAAATTAGAGACCTCTTTAAACAGAGAATTCTTTTTTAATTCGAAAAAAGGCATCACAGCTTGGCGACTCCACTTGGGAGATAGTAAAAACTAAAATCTCCAGCTTAATAAAATTTTCGGTTGTTTTGATTTATTAATTCTTGGTTGTATAGTTTTGCTATTATTACATGAAAAGTTGAAGATTACTGCTTTGATATTTTTGGACCGTACATATAAACTGTCTCCTCCGCGAATACTCTATGAGTCTCTAAAACACTTGCACACGTACACTTACCAGATTGTTTGTGGCATCTGAGACTTCTTACTAAATTGCCCATGATTTAGGAGGATGGTGTGTTGGGGTTTTAGGGGGGACATACTGTTGTTGGATGGCCCCGATGTATTTTTTGCCCGGTTTGCCCATCGGGTTCTTCAGTCAGTCTAGCTTTCGAGTCATTTGAGTCATCTAGAGTTAAACCTTTAGGCCTAGTTATTTGCATTACATATGACTTAGTAAGGTGTGGTACACCATTATCGCACTTGTGTATGTTGATCCTTTTGTGCTAAAACGGGACCCGAATCTTGGGAAAGACATGTCTGAGGCATTTTTTATATATTACATGCATCTAGAAAAAGGTTGTCATGCTGACCGAATTAGGGAGGAACAAATTCCAAAGGAAAAAAAATGAAAAAAAAATTGAAAAGATGAAAAAAATGAAGGAAAAGAGATGAAGTAGGGTGAACTTCAGATTTTAGCCGTAGATGTGTTGTTTATTATGAGGTTGTGTTTTCTAAGTCATGCCGTTATAATGACGAATTTTAGCAAGCATTTGTAAATAGCAGTCTCGGCAATCTTTCCTTGATGTCAGTTTTACGCTATTATAATGCCCAAAAAAATAAAAAAAGAAGTCCAAATATCGTTGTTGTTAAATTTTGTAACCAGTTTTTATATCATTACGCGGGCAATTTTTTGGAAATTTTGAAGTGTCCCTACTGTAAAATTTGTTAGATGTCGTTCAGCGTCGTTATAATGGCAAATTTTTCTGTGTAAATACCTATGGGCATATGTCGGCCATCTTTATTTTTTTGTCAATTTTGATGTCATCATAATGGTAAACTTTTTCCAAGAGTTTTCAAGTGCCCTGGTTGGCTAAAATTCTTTTTGGATCAAAGGCACTGCAGCTTGCAGTTTCATGCCATGATCTCTATGGAAATCGCAAAGAGATTCACGTCCCTTTTTCAGGGTTCTACTCTCTTATTGCTAGGCCAACGTACATGGGTATTCTTCAGGTGATCCTTTACGAATTCCATGGCCTTGACGCGCAGTCCTAGTTCCTCAAACCTGTCATATGTTCTATTGATGTTGAGGGACCCCCTTGTGAGGGTACGTCGATGCTTTTCTGGTATCTTTCTACTTTTCAATAGGTTTCGGGAAGTCAGCTTTGTAATCTCTCCTACTTCACTTCCCTCTGTCTCCATCTTGAGAATCTTCCGTGTGCTCCCATTTCTAACCATACCGACTTATGTCCTTAGTGAACGGACGAGCGCTGTCATTGAAGGTCGGGAATTGTTCGAGCTCCAGATGGAGTTTCTCGTTATACCGCTGGTGTATGGGATTCCACGTCGTAATCGGGTATTGATTAAGACTCCATTGCAACTCTCGAGTGACTAGCGAACCTCTGGAATTTAGAGTCTCACCAAAAGCTACCATAGTAATATCATCGGGAACTGGAGGGAGCTCCATACATCCCTCTGAAATCTCTCCAAGTAATCTTTCAACAACTCGTCATCGTGTTTCCGGATCTCAAAGATATCTTCCATGCGCTTCTCTCACTTGCGGGCTCCGGATTGCATTTTTTTAATAGATCTTGCATCTGGGTGAATTACTCAACTGATCCCAATAGTATGTGGGTGTACCATGCAAGGGCACCTTTAGTTAAGGTTGAACCAAACCTCTTCACCAGAGCTGATTGAGTCTCTTCCTCTGAAATCTCGTTGCTCTTAATAGTTGTATAATAAGTAGCGATGTGCTCGTCCAGATCAATGGTTCTGTCGTACTTTAGGTTATACGGAAGGAGGAAGTGTTTGGCTACACAGACCATTGCTACACTCGCTTTATATGCATGTTTGTAGAACTTTTACTAATCTACGGCGGTAATCTATGGTGAAGCATCCGGCACGTTACCGATCCGATTGTGGATGATCTTCAGCTCCTTCAGGATGTCCTGAATGACAGGCGTTCCTTCGAAACCTTGATTGCTGGCCGCTGTAGAGCTTCCAAGAATGGCCTCCATGTTGAGTCTTCGATTAGGAATGGAAGCTGGTGACTCGTTCATGAGCACGGGTCCTCGTGGGGATACTGGCCTCTACGACTGTCACGACCCTTTTTCAACTTAAAATAAAATAAATTACTTATTTAGTTTAAAAGGCTGTGACGGTGTTACTAAGTACACGAATTATTAAGAGATTTTCGGAGTCGCCACTTGACAAGTTAAAGGTGTGCCAAGTCACCAAAGTGGTGTACCTATGACTCGTAAATGGTCTGCGTCAGAGTTCCGGGTAAGGATCTCGGTTGACTCTCGGGAAGGTGTTAGGCACCCTCGAGTCCTGTGCCAAGCACAGTTGCTTTATTGACGCATTTCGACCCTTTGCATTTTATTTGTTATATTTTTTGCCTTGATTTTGTTACGCTTCAATTTATTATTACTTTTTGTCCGTTCAAATGAAAATTCAAATCGAGATATAATCGCGCGAGCACTTCACTCGTTCGAAATCTTCCGACTTAAGTTAGTTAAATCGCGCAGGCACTTCACCCGTTCGAAATCTCCTAACTTAAATGAATTTCACGTGAACAAATAAATTATATGATGTTACGTGCAACCTATTGATTTGCCTAACCGAGTTGCATAAAAATACAATTTATTTGTATCACAAACTACTTACAACCTTTAAGCAATAATAACTTATTATTTATTAAACATTTGTGGCCATAAGTTAAAGGCTCAAGTTTAACTAGATTAAAATTACACGTTTCAATGGCCTCAATTTTGCATGTCTAAAGCATATTACAATAGTAGTCTTATTTTGCAAAAGTCCCACCAAATGTCCTGTTTTGACTCTTGTTACTCTTTTGACTTAAATTTAAAGGCAACCTAAAATTGGACTGTCTATGCAAATCTGGCCCAATCTCGTTGCTTGCCCGCTGTTTAAGCGTCGCACATCAACTCTTTTATTTACTCTTGCAGTCTTGTTTCTAAACAATTTGCACTGAATGACCTGGTTGCCTTTTGATTAATTTGCACTACTAGACCTGTTTCACCCACCTGTTTTAGATCTGAACCAATTTCACACAAGATCCCATCTTTTCAAGTTCTAGTTTCAAACAAAGTTTTGAACCCCAATATGTATAATTTTACCCATAGCCAATTATTTTTACAGATCTATTTTTAACGAAAACATAACTTGAGCCTTGCATATCATTGACGAAAGGTCTAGATCTGTTTAAAAGTTCAAACTTGGCCTAATGACTTCAACTTTTAAGTTTCTTTGATTTTAACGAAACAACAAGCATCATAGAAACATACATAAAGGTAAAGTGGTTAAACTGAACTAATAGCATTGTAGAAATCCATACTTTGACTTTTCAATCCCTTAAACATGATCAAACATATTGTTACAATATGAAATAAAGCTCGAAAAAATACCTAGTGCGCAAATTCTTTAAGCAAAGCTGCAATTCACGTCTAAGCTAGCCAAAATTTCTACAAGCCTCATCAAAACAGCAGCAACATATCAACCAACAGCCACGCCAATAAACAGCCTCCAACGACTCTTTGGAATTTTTTTTTCTTTTGAACCAAACTCAACTGTGGACTTTGTTTTTTTTTTTTTTTTTTGGTTTCTTTACTCCCTCTCTCTCTCTTTTGCACACTATTTTTCTACTAGCTTTTAATATTTTCCTCAAACTTTTAGCTCACTTTTTTTTGTTTTTTTTTTTTGGACTTTCTAGTGATGAAGTCTTATACTTCAGATCTTGTTTTTCTGATTTTTTAAGAGTCAATGTGTTATTTTTTCAATTTTATATGGGTGTCAAAGAGAGTGAAAACTACTCTCTTAAATAGCCAAAAGTTAGGGTGAAAAACTTGAGTAAAAAAAGGACAACCCCCATGTGACAAAAACTACTTTTTAGAAAAAGAGAAGAATCCTATGTTAAAAAGCTCCTTATTTTGTGCTTGATTTGTACCTTCACTTTGACCCTCTTTTTCCTTTTTTTTTCTCTTTTTTTTTCCTTTAATCACATCCAATTGATTCCAAGGAAGGGTAGGCCAAATAAAATACAGAATAAGGCTAAAAAATGGTTGACAAAGGATATAGTGTTTGGGTAGAAGAAACGAAAGCCATTCGTCATCCCGACCAGAGAATGCCTCGCACAAATAATGATTCAATTACTTGACCCGGATTGATCCACATGTGTCCTCGACTTCTACTTCAACGATGGTTCTCAAAACTAGTATTTCAAATTTGGTCGAAGTGACCGTCCAGGATTTCGAACTTCTCACAGATCTCCCTCATCCGATGACTACTGATTAATTCCCAACTTATTTCGCTCCCTCTTTTATCCATCTTTACTACTCAAATAGCCCACGATGCCAGAGCACGTGTTTAGATCAAGATGTGAATTCCGCACGCATGTCATGTTATTAAGGCCGACAAAACATAAAACAGAATACTAAGAAAACAAGACCAAGAAAGAAAATAAAAGAAATAATGTCGAGACGAGAAAAAGGTATCGCTTTTCATTGAATTAAAGATAAAAGGGTTTGAACATCAAAACAAGCAAAATAATTCACTTGGATTACAACCCTTAAATAACCAAGTACACAGAAAGATTAGCAAAGCAAGCTACATTATGTCACAGTCGCTCAATTGCAAGTCAGGGCTAGTTTTCCTGTGTTACGCATTGTTGAGCCCTTCACCAAAATGTACCATGCTGATACCAAGGAAATTCCCTGAATCTGGCAACATCTTCTGCTTTTCCTCATTTTGGCCAACTTCTATTGGGGTAGACTTCGCTTCTTTGGGACCGATGAATGACCGGATAAGACATGGAATTGGCTTCTCGAGAGACATGTTCATCTTCTTTATTTCTTCAACCCTTACTCTGTCTACCACCCGTGGCATAATTTCAGGAACACCATTCACTGTCACTAGCATTTTGTTGGCCCCAACTGACACATCATCAACAGATACCATCGGCATTGTAGATTCAGCTCTCATCATACTCACCATATGCACATCATCATGGACCGATAAAGAGTTCTGGTTGATTTCTGGGGCATCTGAGCCCTCGACTTGGACCTGACCATTATCTATCAAGACCTGAATTGCCCTTTTGAGATAGTGGCAATCTTCTGTGTTATGCCCAGGTGCGCCCGAATGGTAAGCACATCGGCGAGAATAATCAACCTTTCCCGTGGGATGCATATTCTCATAGATCGGCCTCAACATATCCAAGGCCTGCAACTTCTCGAAGACACTAGTGTAAGATTTCCCGATTGGCGTGAGCTTTCTCTTTTTCTCTTCTCGCGCCTTCTTGTATTCGGGTCTTGGGATGAAAGTAGAAGGTCTCCTTGATCGATATGGAAATTCTGGTGGAGTCCGATATTGATTATGTGGAGCTTGGTGAGTGTGGTATATAGACTGTGAGGCTGGCGCGGTCCATTGCGGATATGCAAATTTTGGAGCATATGGTCGCGCTTTTTGGAGCAGAGGAATGGAATGTTTTGTATCTTGTAAAGGGCAGTGTTGCGAATGATGACTTCTGTGAGGCTCGAGGGCGTGAGTGGAGCCATTTGTACCGTTCGTCATCCCTCCTTCCTGGACCTCGTTCTTTTTCATCTTTCTTCCCAAGACTCTCCGTCCTAACTAAGCCTGTGAATGGTGGAACAAAGACTAGGGATGAAGCACACGTCTGTTTGGGCGGAGGTGGTGGTTCCAGAGGACACACTGGCGAGGTTATCATAACATCTGTTGTGCTATAGTAGGGAGATTCGGGAGAATACTGCAGGTCCTCAGCTGTAGGGCCTTGCGCCTGATGTAAGACAGTCGAGGCATGTCGTCCAACCCAAGGTTACGTATAGACAGCACTACCCAACCCGGCACGTGAACAAATCAAGTACCAATATCATACAAAAGCCAGCAAAATCCTCGGCAAGACATTTATCATGACATGCCGGCAACATCCTCGGCCATGTCCCAAGTTCTTGCTATCTAAGCATGGCGTAGCAAGCGTTACTACGATATAAATTTAAGCTACCTCGACGTAGCGTTTAGACCGGCACATACCTCGGTCGAGTCACAATCTCGCTATTTATAACAAACAATAATAGCAAGTAATTCACATCATTAATCCTAACCATTGTTAGGTATATATATGCGTACATGAAGCATACTAGCATGAAGGAAGAGTCCACAAGCACAATAGAGGTCAAGTCTCACTTACCTCGAAATTCGGGCTCAAATGCCGGGAAAAATCTCCTTTCCCGCTCGCCTTGTCCGTGAAGGACTCTCCACTAGGTCTATTAAGACAAGATATAGCACATATGAGTGCTCAATTATAGCTATTTAAGCCTATAGGCATCCTAGGGTAAAAATTACCAAAATGCCCCCGGGTAGGGCTGAGCCCTAAATTTACAAAATGTACTTTTCCGGATTCCCCACGCTCCCGTGAGTCCAAAAGTACACTTAGATTCCACACGCGAGCCTTGCTCGATGTCTTTCCCCAATTCTTAAGAATCTAGGGTTCTAACCCATTTCCAAGAATCAACCCTTTGATTCTTGTGTTAATCTACATAAAGATGGATTGAAAGGGCTTACCTTAAGTGTAAGTATGATTGGGTCTTCAAGAAATACCCAAAAATCGCCTCAAGAGCTCACCAAATGATTTTTATAAGTTATGAACCGAAATGGCCCGAAATGGCCTTTTTATAGCAGTTTTTTTTTTGCCTCTGTGACAGCTTCTTTTGAAAAAATCATAACTTTTGATAGGAATGTCCAAATGACCTGAAACTGGTGCCATTATAACCACAACTCAAAGGGCTACAACTTTCATGTTTTGAGGTTTTCCTAATTCCTTACGGATTGGCCGAAATATCAGCTTTTATCTGGCTGTTTGCGCCAAAACAGAACAGAAAAGTCGCACCAGATTTTCTACTGTTTTAGGGGCAAAACGGGACCCTACGAAGCACGGAATAATCCCAAATTTTGCACACAAGCCATAAAATACTTGGGTGACATGCTCGTCAAGACGGAACTCAATTCGGACCTCCAGAACTAAAAAAGTGGGTCCCACGGCAAAGGTTCAATTTTCGACTTTCGCCAAAATAGCGAAATTTAGCCAAACGACCTCGGAATCCAATTCCGAAAGTTGCTACAAGTCACAAATGACTATACGAACCTAAAAGAACTTTCGGATCTCTCATCGGAGCTCATTTGCTCAAATCGAGCTCGGAAACCTCTTTTAACTCTTTTAAACTTCCGAAACGAGGACTTTATCAAAAGTCCTATCAAACGAGGTCCGTTTTCAATTTTAAAGGTTGCTACATATCATAAATGACGAGACGGACCTAACGGTGCGCTCAGATTTTCCATCGGGGTTCGTTTACTCAAAACGACCTATCGAAACCCCAAATTCCTTTCCGGAATTTCATAAACGGATCCTTTCCTCGAAAACCTATCAAACGGACTCCGTTTCGACTCAGATTTCACAGACGGGTCATAAATGACCTAACGGAGCTTTTGGGATTGTCGATACGCAAATCGAGGTCTCGAATCCCGTAACGACTATTTGAGGGTCGTTACACCCTAACTTGACCTTAACAAAACAAAATAAAGTGGGTTTCCAAAAAATTTTATTTTATTTTATTTTTTAATGAAAAATTAAAACTCAACCCGAGATTCAAACTAAAATTAAGAACGAATTATGAAAACAGAACCCTTTTTTTTAATTTAATTTTTATTTTCAATCCCAAAATCAGACATTACGACATCGTAAAGATGGGGCACAACTGATTTTTGAAACAAACTCTTCGATCTAATTTGAAAATGAATCTAAGAGTATTTACAAAATCTGACCATTATGACGACATGATAACTACTTCGACACAAAACGTTATACTAATTAAACACACAATTGGTTCCAAAAATTTTGCCATTTCGACGGCACAAAACCCGAAAAATTAATTTCAAAAATATGAACTTGACTCGGATACAAACTCAACACAAAAGAGTCCCAAAATTTTGCCATTATAACGGCGCAAAACTATGACACATTATTTTCTAACACTTGGGACCTAGCCCGGACGTAAAATGAGACTAAAAAAAAATTTAAAAAATTTTCGCCATTATAACGGCATAAAAGGACAACTAAACAAAATATTTCGAGACATGGGACTAAACCCAATTTTTCTATCATTTTCACTTTTTTTTTCTTTTTTTTTTCCAAAATTTGGCTCTCGTCCCTCGGTGATCGGTCAGCATAACAACCCTTAGACTAGAACAAATGTAACACATTATATGCTCATAATGTGTCTTTTGGGGACGCGGGCCACATTTTGACACGAGGGAGTCAGCCTAGACAAGTGCGGTACCGGTGTACCGCATCTCACTAAGTCTAATGACATGCAGATAAATCGGCCTAGACAAAAGCACAGGTTCAACTCTAGGTGACTCATTGGGTTTATGATCTAGTGGTTCAGCAATTTGGAAGTGCCTCGGGGGTACCGGTCGACAACGTCTAACGGCCTAACCCAACGCACCTCTTCCTAAGAAGGGTTAACATTTTGTGTCCTGAGACACGATAGAAATTCCAGACGCCGAAGCGAAACTGGCGTGCATGTGTGCAGTGTTCCAGAAGACTCAGAGGTGTACGAGAGAAGACAGTTGTGCATATACAGTTCAAACATATCAAAGCAGTAATGCTCAAGGCAACATATACAAACAATATTCAAAAGCCGAAAGCGACAAATTTTAAAGCCTGAGACTCTCAGTATTCACTTTCTTTCCCAGCGGAGTCGCCAAGCTGTCACCACGACATCATAAGAATGTCGTTTGCCATCACTGCCCCGATGCCTATCAATTACAAAACATCAACGCAGCCACTCAGCCTCGCCATCCCACACCACTGCTTCGGCATCACCTTGGTTTGCATAACAAGCTATCAAGTCATAACCCAATCATCATAGAAAATCCAAGCAGCTCGCCAAGCGATTAGGAACAACGTCTAACCCACATCGCCACTGTCAATGCTTCCAAGTCCCACCGTGTTAAAAAAAAAAACATCATAGCAGCCTTACTATCATCGTAACATCACCATCACTACGCCACTGAAACATCATTGAAATACCAAAATGAAAAGCCATTGTTCCCAGCCTAAACCTCCATTCTACGCCCTCGTCACTGCCTAATAGAGGTCACTGTCGTCACCACGCTAGCGTCGCCATTGCTTCAACTTATTAGAACCAACCTAGCCACCTTCCCACCTCCAAAACAACATCAACAAAATCAACCAAAGCCAAACAAAACATCGCTGCGCCTCCCCGTCGTTTTAACACCCAACCAAACAGTCCCCAGGTTCATAAGAAATCCGTTCCCTCCTTCTTCTAACGGATTTGGGGTCGTTTCAGCTAGAAAAAGAAAATAACGGAAAGAGGAGAAAAGGGACAGTGCATACCCGTAGAAATCAACGGAAAGGATGAAAGAACTCACCGGAGAAGTTTTAGCCGTCTTTTAGAACCTCGATCCCCACTGATTCACGCGTATTTTGGAAAAATTGATGGTGCGAATGGAGAGAAGAGGTGAGGAGGCGTCGGGCGACGTAAATTTTGGCCGGAGAGAGATCCGTCGCCGCCGTTGGTGGTGGATGTCCGATGGGGAATGAAAAATTTGGGCATGGTGACTTTATTTCTGAAGAGTTGGGGGAAATCTGTAACAAAATGGCAAAATTTGTTTATAAATCAAGGGCTTGGGCCGGGTCAGAAAGAGTGGGTTGAAAGGGTAATTGGGCTGGTTGGTTCTTTTGGGAATATCTACTAAATGTAAAAATTATTTAAAACATACCCACCTAACTAACATTAAAATCACACAAATTGCAATATTATCACAATCAAAAATGTAAAATCACTATTGAACAATTGACAAGTAATTTTTGGTTGTTTTTTTTATATTTTTTCTTCTTAATTACTGTCAAATTTTAGCTAAAATATGACTAAAGTTCTAGGAAAAAATTGACAAACTTCTAGGAGATTAGCTTGACAATTTTGAGAATTTTTTTTTTTGAATTTCTGTGCCAAAAATAGGTGATTACAACGACGAACTAGTGAAGATCGCTCCTAACTTCTGAACCATGAATTGGACCAAGTTGGCCGAGTTTTGCTTTGCCCGTTCTGCCTGAATTTTGAAGAGACCAGCAAGGAAATCCTCGAGTTTAGAGTTGCTTTCGCGTAGTTGATCATCTTCACCGTCACTGCCTACAGAGATCGGATCTCTAATAGGGTCTTTTGGCTATTCATTGAGATCGTTGGGATCCTTTACGGAATTGTCTACCGCATCAACAGTGTTCTTTTAAACATTATTATTGTTGTTGGACATGATTGTGTTTTTCCTTCGTAGAAACCTTCAATTTCCTGGGCCCCACGGTGGCCACCAAACTATTTATGCCTAAAATTGTTCGTATAGGTTAAACAAGTAAATTTATAGAAGGGTCACAAGCAATACGGTTTAAATACACAGGAAAGTAAATAAAAACTGAGAGTAAAGTAATAAGCAAGAAATTAAATAATTGTATTCCTTGAGAATAGATGGATTTTGTGTGAATCTCTTGATTGTGCAATACAATATAAAGAGGGGTATTTATAGCTAGGATTTACCCAGTCCTAGTTATGGTAAAATCCAAAGACTAAAAAGGTCGTGGTCCTGTTTACTCAAAGTGGTGGTATATACTTTGGAGACCTTAATCTACGGCGGAGGAATGCATACCTTGCATCCTATGGGCCGTACCGACTGAGCGACCGTGGCTCAAGGAACATGTGTGTATCCTCTACACCCGTTGACTTGTAAGCTAAGTCTAGTCTCGCCAGCTGGACTCGTATCCTCATAATCATATATGGCATATTTTTACTGACAAAAAATCTACGTCTCTGTTCAATTTCAACAACTGAGGCCACGATCTACGTCCCTGTTCAAGTTCAACAATGGAGGCAACGATGTACGTCTCTGTTCAAGTGTTCAAGTTCAACAACGGAGGCCGATATCTATGTCTTTGTTCAAATCCAACAACAAAGTTCAAATCAAGATTCGGCGTGCGCGAGTTTAAATCATCTGTTCGTGGCAGTTGAATCTCAAATCTTATTCGTGATGGACGTCAAAGTGTTTGTGATGCACAACAAATCCAAGATCAAACATCTTGAAATCAAATCCAAAGTTCATCAAGTTCAAGATCAAGTTTCCGAGCCTTTGAACCAATGTTCGTGAGGAGAAAAATTAGAGGACGTAATTTACAAAATTCAGTGACTTCATAGAGATTGTAACCTGCATCTTCTGTTGATACCATATAAATTTTTTTTGTTACGCTATTTCTTGTCTTGAATTGTTTAGACTTCAAATTTTGTTGTAACAGTGTTCAAGATATCCATATATGAAATCTAATTTCTTGGGTAATTGGTGCTAGAATCCGAAGATTAAAGTTTGTTTAGCTTAAATTTTGAATCTCATGGTTGTTTTGTTGATTTAATTGAAACAAATCTGTAAAAGAACACCACTAATGGGTATGAGAAAGCTTGAACAATCTCAAATGGGTATTCTGAATTCTCCGTCCATCTTTTATCTATATTTGTTATATATTCGTCGTTTAATTATTGATTCAGACTGTGATTGAGAGAAAATGTGAGATCACGAACCCTAATTTTATTTTGGAAGTAACTAAAGTTTACTGTAAAGGGAAATGAAGGAGAAAACATTTTGTAACGATAGGGATAATGCTGGCACTAAACATTAATGG
The DNA here is from genome assembly GCA_037355625.1 of Petunia x hybrida. NCBI lineage: Eukaryota > Viridiplantae > Streptophyta > Magnoliopsida > Solanales > Solanaceae > Petunia > Petunia x hybrida. The sequence continues at coordinate 1,104,408 of JBBBVM010000695.1, read as the reverse complement.
GTCTTATTATAGACAATAGTCAATAGTAGAGGTAAAAAATTCGCAAGGGCCCTAAACTGTTTAGCTTTTAGCCATTATATTAAACAGCAAACCTCCCATGCCTAACTTCAAACCTCAACTAAAGTTCAACATGAAGGTCAGAAGTTGAACTTCAAACCTGAAGGCTTGAAGATAAGACCCCAATGTGTGATGTTTATTGAGTGGCTAAAAATTAAATACTTTTTAAAATTTGACTAAAGTTTAAATGGCTCACCTAAAATAGGGTGTTTATGCTAATAGTGGCATGTATGGTCCTTTTTCCATATTATGTAAATCTAATTAAAGCTACAAATTACGTACTACAAATTTAGCAAGTGACAAGTCGTCATAACGCATAACAATGGAAAAGCTAAATAAAATACATGTAATAGGAGTAAGGAGTAGGTGACCCACCGTCATTGGCGACTTTGGCTTAACGCATTAATTAGTGCTCCGGCCTCGCCGACCTTACGGCAGGCCTTTTGCGATCTGACATTCCATCGGAGATCACGATCTGGCGTTGAGCTCAAATGGGAGGGGCTATCCTTTCATTTTTATTCATAATACTGATCATCAATTACAATGTCGTTTCATGTTCGGATGTGCGGAATACAACCATGTTTCTGCCGCTCTTTCCTCCCAAAGACACTTCATTTCGTTCTTCTCCTTCCCGTCGGCTCCTCCAAAAAAACGCTCGAATGCCTCTCCACGACGATTTACTCCTCAACGGGTCAGTATTGTCATTCTTTCATTTCTATATATGTATATATATATAATTTTCATAATTCAAGATAATCAAATGCAGATACTATACAACCCGTCTTTGGATAGGAAGTCCACCTCAGAGGTTTGCTCTTATAGTTGATACTGGTAGTACTGTTACATATGTCCCTTGTTCTACTTGCGAACAATGCGGCAAGCATCAGGTACCACTTTTCTCATTTTGTTTTACACTTGAAAATGTTGATGCGTTAATCTAAGATTGAGATTGAAGGCTAAAACTCATTTCAGGATTATTAGATGTATAATTATTATCTTTTTGGTTGGTAAAGTAGCAAGATGTCTTGCCATCATTACAATGGTCAATAGAAAGGACTACCAGAATTAAGTCAAGCACTATACAACTGTGAACTCAGACAAAGCATCACAAAACTTACGTCCCGTGGATTTTCCAACTTTAGGCACAACAAAGGACCAGATATGCTGCGCTTATAGAAAATAAGAAGAAACAATGTCTCCTTTGTTGATGAGAATTCAATTGCAAATGATCTTTTGTTTCTCTCTTTCAGCATACACAAGATAGAGAAAAGGGTATCAGTTTCCATAATCTTTCCGTTTGCCTTATGACCTCCTTAGCAGAAATTCCTTATTCGAAGTTGGCATGCTCCCAATTTTAATCCATTAAGAGTTTAGTACGATATCATGATTTTAGATTTCACTCACAAAGAGGAAATATGACATCGGTAGTCTATTTAGCACTCAGGAAAGCAAAGATCACTGATATTCTCCTATCAAAATCTCTCCTGTGTGATTAGCATCCAACTGGGTCCTCGAGTGCCAATTGATGCCATTTGGATGGTTGCCGTAGCATGCCATATCTCTATGCCTGCAAAAATTCTGTCGTTCTAGGCATTCTAAATGCATCTCAGTATCAGAAAAGAATATCAATCAACTATTCCTCAATCTTAAGTTGGCTATATCAATCTTTTGTATACATCCTGCTCTATTTAGGCCTATTTCATTCCAATACGAAGTAATTTGTCTTTGAGGCAAATTAGGGATTCTCTGAAAGTCACACTTATCCCTGCATGGACACTATCATGCCTGTATGAATTGTGCAAAGAATAAGTTATAACCGAAGCCTAGCTCGGAATGAGGACAGGGGTGGTAGGTTGATGTCCAATGTAAAAATAATCTTACTCTGCTAAATATTTTGAATTATCAGAAAAGATGATAAGGAAAATTAAAGGAAAGAACAATCTAGAGGTGAAGTCCAGAACAATATCAATTTCTAAGCTTCTGATTCTGAAACAAAAATTATACTTCTATGATTCTTATTGTTGCTGAGCTATAAAAGTGGGTAGATGATTCATCTCATGATGCTTTGCATGAGATTAATGCTCATTTGACTTATCATAAAATACTCTGCTGGTTGTTGTACAAGTATAACCAATTATTACTCTTGATAACTTTATAGCCTATAAGTTCATACTCTGTAGGCCTATATTTCTGATAAGAATTGCTTAATTTATCACGTAGATTCTATTGCATTGTGATTTTTATCATTTGATCAGTAGTGGTCTCTGAAAGTTGTCTTTTTAGGATCCTAGATTTCAGCCAGAAATGTCAAGCACCTATCAACCTGTAAAATGTAACATTGACTGTACATGCGACAATGAGAGGGAGCAATGCATTTATGAGAGGCAGTATGCTGAGATGAGTTCTAGTAGCGGGGTGCTTGGAGAGGACATCGTGTCCTTTGGAAACCTAAGTGAGCTTGCACCTCAGCGAGCTGTTTTTGGATGTGAAAATAGGGAAACTGGTGATCTTTACAGCCAACACGCTGATGGTATAATGGGCTTGGGTCGTGGGGATCTTAGTATAGTGGATCAGCTTGTTGATAAACATGTCATTAGTGATTCATTCTCCTTGTGTTATGGAGGGATGGACTTCGGTGGCGGTGCAATGGTTCTTGGTGGAATAAAACCCCCTGCAGACATGGTCTTTACCAATTCGGATCCTGTACGCAGGTAAGTATTGGAAATAATTTTTTTAAAGATACAGGAATGTTAGGTGTTCTCCTAACAAATGCATTTGATAAACTTACACATTTACTCTAGTCTCGGATGGCAACAGTCCATATTACAATATTGAGCTGAAGGAGATACATGTTGCTGGGAAGGCTCTGAATCTGAATCCACGGGTTTTTGATGGAAATCATGGAAGCGTGCTTGATAGTGGTACCACATATGCTTACCTTCCAGAAGCAGCATTTGCAGCTTTCAAGAGTGCTGTAAGATATCTATATATTTTTTTCCAAAATGTCTTGCTATCATTTCTGTCATCTTTGTCATCCATTCTACCTGAGATTAGTGGGAAATGGTATGCTTGTGATGACCAGAATATCGTGAAGAATTAAATCTGGGTAAAAGTGAGCTTCATCTGTATGACGTGTCAGTGTTAATGTTTTTTGATGCAGATTTCCTTTCATTTTCCCTTGGGTTTATTATAGGTACTATTTAGGCTATTGATTGGTGGAATAAATGACCACATGCTAGTCTGATAAGAACCAACATATGGTTTTGGGCACTCCTATAAATTGGTGGGACTTGGTCCTATAACCTCTTAGTCACACGTAATTACTTGAATAAAGCTACAATATCTACTGTACAAGTCTGAATTGGAGAAAAGAACTTGTTATCCTACAACTCCATCACTTAGCCATCTTCCATAAGGTGCAGCATCTAAAAGGGCTACTCATTTTTCGATAAAGTAAAAGGACTACTAGTTTTACATCACTTAACCATTGATTATATCTGGTGTTGCCTAACCACTAACTATAATTGATTTGCTTAATAGAGTATTGAATTTAATAAAGAGCCACACTATTTTCTCCAGGAATGTTGGACAGAACAATGGAAAACTTTTTTGATATGTAGGAACTCTTTGCGAGTTACTGCCAATTTTCGATGAGTGTAGTTTCTTGTCTTTCATTCCTTTGTATTACATTATTTTTGTGAAGGGACAAATGCGTTGATAGTTTCTGCGGTAATACGATATGTTACTCTACTTACTAGTGGGTAATGGATTTTATTGGAAAATGGCGTAGTCAGAAAAGGTTTTCTCTCTGCAATGAACTTCTGGAAATTTTGTTTTCAGGTTATGAAAGCCGTTCATTCTCTCAAGCAGATCGACGGGCCTGACCCTAATTATAAAGATATCTGCTTTTCTGGTGCAGGAAGGTAGTATATATTATCGATACAGAAGAGTTCTTAGATCATTTTGCATGTTCTTTTTTATTTTGGTGTCACTTAATGTAGCAAGTGTCATGTATATTTCAGTGACATCTCACAACTCTCGGAAACCTTTCCGCCTGTCGACATGGTATTTAGCAATGGAAAGAAACTCTCTCTCACCCCTGAAAACTACTTGTTCCGGGTAGGCATGTTACTCCTTGTTTTCTTGACTACATAGCCTGATGAATATATACCCGCTTCTGGCTTTGGTCTCCTGATGATTCCAATTTTCATAAGTGTTCTTGTATTGACTGATTCTCCATACTTCACCCGAACTTTTGTGCTATGAAGCATTCAAAGGTGCGTGGTGCTTATTGCCTGGGCATTTTTCAGAATGGGAAGGATGCAACTACTCTTCTTGGAGGTACTTCTTATTTTCAATCTTTTAGCATCTTGGTAAGGACTATTTTCCAAATTCTTCCTGGTTGTACGTGCTGTCACATGTATTCTTTTAACTTCACAGGAATTATTGTCCGCAACACACTTGTAACCTATGATCGTGAGCATGAAAGTATTGGTTTCTGGAAAACTAATTGTTCTGAATTATGGGACAGACTCAATTTATCCCCTCTACCTCCACCTCCACCATTTCCTTCTGGCTTGGATAACACAAATTCCACAGGAAATATGACTCCTACAATAATTCCTAGTGGATCTCCAGTGTATAATGCACCTGGTACAGTATACTACCGTCTTTTGCTCGTAAATCTTTTATTTTTCCACTTACAGAGTGGTTTACTACTAGGAAGTTCTGTATCTTGTTTCTGAAGATTAATCCAATTGAAGCTCATTACTGTCCCTACCAACCCCCCCCCCCCCCCCAAACCCCCTAACCCCCCACAAAAATAAATCCATTTTGATGTGTGGTTTGTTTGTTAAACGGATAATTTTAGCTCTATTTCCTTTCTCCAAGTTAGCTTCGTAATTGTCTTCCAATGTCAGCTTTTTTTATGAGTTATGACATTTGACCATGAGTCCACATATTCTTTCACCGAGATAAATGTCTTGTTATCTAGCATCCAACTTATTGAGGAGCACCTTCAGGCATATGAAATATTCTGCTGTCATTACTTCTTAACCTTCTTGAAATGGAAAAAGGTCTAGTTAAAATGGGATTTCTTGGAGGGACTAACAACTAATGGAATATAACAATTGCCACCAATTGAGCATTTGTAGACCTTTTGTCAACCATCTCAAACTCCCTCCTAGGTAATATCTGCGGTAGAATCTTGGTCAAATTCTTGAAACCAATGAGAAGGGCATCTCTCTCTTGTCTTGTTTTGGTAACGTGAAGCGTACGAGATGACATGATAATTTTGTAAGGATTAGGCACTTTCTTCTGTTAATTACAGCTTTTCGCATGTAAAAGCAATAGGTTGGCAATTGCTGTTTGTTGTTTCCATTGCATATTTATCATTTATCTCAATCTGCAGGGGAAATTAAGGTTGGACTTGTAACATTTTATATGTCACTGAGTTTGAATTACTCAGACTTGAAGCCTCACATGACCGAACTTACCCATTTCATTGCCCAGGAGTTGGATGTTACCATCTCACAGGTATTTTAGTTTGGAACAAGAATTCTGGCGAAACTGAAATTGTCTGAGTATGTATCATCTTATAGCTGAACAGTTCATTTTGTCTCATATTACTTAACTTTACTTGTATTTTAACTTTTTTCATATGTGATGCTGTTACTTATTGTGAGATACCTTACAGGTTCACGTAATGAACATTTCAACTAAAGGAAATGGTTCCCTTGTTAGATGGGCCATCTTTCCAGCAAGATCTGCAAATTATATGCCGAATGCTGCTGCAATGGTGACTCTGAATTCTAAATATTTGCAGCTATCCCTTGACTCGAATAACATTTTGCTTATTCATCATATCTACCTGCAGGAAATAATACACCGGTTGGCTGAAAATCTTCTTCATCTTCCTGATACATTTGGGAGTTACAAATTATTTGAATGGGGCATTGAGGCACCGCCAAAAAGGTATACAGCCAATCTCCATTCTGTATTTCAATTAACTGCTCTGCTTATCTTCATGCCGACTTGTTTGTGGCTGAGGCAACAGTAGTAGTTGTTGTTGTTGCTGCTGCTGCTGTATTTATCTTCAACCTCTTTGTTTTCTACCATCCCTTTTCCTAGTATTGCCACTCCTTCTCCAGGACACGGATATAACTGGTTTAATTCCCTTGTTACAGTTCTGTTTTCTTGAAAATCTTGGTTCTAACTAGTTGTGCCAGCTCAGACGACTTTTGGAGCTTAGGTATCTACTTACTATATCCAGTCCCTGTCCTTTGTTATCCACATAGATAAGAATAGTGGAAATAGAAGAGTCCATTTGTTTTGGGTTTGGATGAGGGTGTTGATGTTGGCAGCTGCTTCATCAAAATTTTCCATTTGTATGTTTATGAATTCGCTCTGCTTCCGAAATAGGTAGAATTAATGAGAATATAGTCAATGCTCATCCGATGAACATATAATGTTTGGTTAGTGTCCCAGGATGTATAATTTTTCTCGGTACCAACTATCTATCCTCATCCAATAAATAATAAATATTTATGTTCCCCAACCAGAGTGAAGATATTCTACATAATGTTAATATTCCACGCAACAGTTTGCTTTTAGCAAAATGATCAATATGTAGAATCAACGAGATTTCTGTGATTCGTGCAGGATTACCCACTATGAGTTTTAAAGGGAAGGTCTGAGAACATATTTATTTTGATCAATGGAATGTCTGTCTATCCATGAATATACATTCTATATGTATATCTAGGGAATATCTCTATTCATAGTGGTTAATTTTTCTCTTTTACCCCACTGGATTTACTTCTAAGATTTTTTTTCTAATTTTAAATATCGGAATTTTTTTTTTTTTTTTTTTAAATTTTGACATATATGTACAATACGAATGTCATTATTCCTTAATTTTTTTTTAATGAATTTATAATCATACGATGTGATGAAACAAACCATTCTATTGGTTGGGACTATCCATACCCCCAAGGCTCTCAAATTATTTTGCAAGAGCAGAGAAAAAGAGACAAAAAAATAAAGCAAAACATATGTGGATTATTAAGAATGATTTCATTTATTATTAATCCATTTAGTTTTCTTAAACCTCCCAAAAAATCATCCAAATCACCCTAACCTCACCTTAATCATCCCATGTTTTCCCACTATCTTTTGCGTCTCATTTCTTGCAAAAAAAACGTCTGTCCTAGGAGTTACTCTTTGGTCCCTTTGTTGAAATTTTCCACTTTTGCATGGATAACTTTGCTAAAAATTTTCTGCATTCTTATGTGTAGCCTTTGGGTCCCTTTGCCGCATGAATTCACTTTCCCATGCCTTCTTTCTTAGTCCTTGAAGTGGAATTTGCTCTACCCTGTTTCCTTTCTATTCCAAATAAAACTCTACCATGTAAAGAGAATTCCCACTACTACTTGTCTAGGTCTTCTTCTCTTGCTCATGGAAGAGATTCTCCACTACTTGTCTAGAATTTTGTTTTATGTATTTTATTTTATGTGCGGAAGACCACTTCATGTAATTTGATTTCCACTTGTACTATGTAATAGTTGTTAGTCATTTTCTATCCCTTTATAAGGGAGCCTTTATTTTGGAAGAGATCTTGTAACCTTTGTGAAAACTTGTGAGCAATAAAATGTCTTCTTCTAGCTAATTTCTCTCTTGCTTCTTTCTTCAAAATTAATGGGAGGATGATCCTTATATGAGTATAGAGTGTTGAAAATTCTTGTATGTTTAATTATGGTGCATTTATTTTCCGAGTTCATGCTTTGCCAAGCTATTGGATGACAATGGTGCCTTTTTATGCTAGCTAAGCAACCCCCTTTGTAGGAACACTTTTGCCACTTTAATTTAAACTACTTAAATCTGCCATTTTACCATCCCAGATACTACACTCATACAATCAGTGGGATGTTCCTATTTACTTGTTTGGACATATGGAGCTAAATTTATCATTTCACTTCACCTGAGTCCACTCTCTTTCTTCATTAGTTATCTCCAATTTTTTTCAATATTTCTTAGAATCATTTTTCACCTCGAATGTTTATCAACCTTTAAAATGAACTAATTCTTCTCTTAAAGAGTGTGCACATGCGCTGAGCCTGCCACAAGTTTCTAATTGATTATTAGGGTTCACATAATTGAATGTTTTAGTTTGGCTTGCTTTTAAGGGGATATGCGAATGTGTATTACTTTATACTAATTAGAATGATGATTGAGCTGTGAGCACAGAGCTTTGGATTTTAAATTGGTTATATGAAGTTTAAAAGGGATGGTCCGACTGAATGTTTGAGTTATCTTTTTCATTTTCAAAAATTGACAAGTATTTGGAGAACAACTATAAAAGCCGCAAAATTCAATTTGAATGAACACATATTGATGGCATGACTGGTTGTTTGGAGTTTTTTCTGCTTTATTTTTTTGTACGTCATTGATATCATACCTTCCTCTAGGAATATAGAGCCCGAGCCTAGATATCTATCTAAAGCGTTGTATTTAGGCACTCCTACTCTCGTCTCAACTTCACACCTGCTATGCTTGCTAGACTTGCCGTGCATATATTTAGTCTTACTTTTGGTTGACACCGCTAATTTTTCTTCATTTTCCTTCAGCAAATTATCATCTCATAAAGTGAATGCATGTTTTGTGCAGCTTGAATTGCTGTTTTTAAGATTTCTGTGATTTGGAGAAGAAATATTCTTTGCTTCCTGGCATAAAGAAACTTGACCTGATTGCTAGCATAGACTAGCCATAATGAGCTACTTCACTTATTGTTTGCTCAATATATCTTTTGAACACTAGAGTTTCCCATTTGTTGAGTATGTACTCGAGTTCTTCAGTAAGTTGTCTGGATATGCAGAAAATGAAAGACATGGACTGTGAAATTAATTGACAGAACATTTGTCCAGTATTCCTTGTCACTCAATCTCTCCCCCCTCCCCCACCCCCAAAACAAAAAAAAAAAGAAAAAAACCAACTCCGCTGCAACAGAATATCAGTAGTGCAAGACACCACCGTAAGCTGGCTCGGACACCACCGTTATCAAAAAAAAAAAAAAAAATCAGTAGTGCAAGAAGTTAGAATATTAAAGGCTTAGTGGAAGATGGTGAAATAAGCTATGGCTATGATCTCAACTTGTGTTACTTCTTTCCTGCTTTCTGCTATATGAGTCCTTTCTTGAAATGCATCATTTTGCTCTTTAGAAACATAACATCTCTTACATAATTTGTATTGCATTGTATTCATTGTTAGAAATGGGAAATTGCTTATTTTCTTTTTACTGAAAGAAAGATTGTGCTTGAAGGAGCATATTGTTAACTGTCCACAGCTTGAAGGAGCATATTGTTAACTGTCCACAGCTTGAAGGAGCATATTGTTAACTGTCCACATGCCACTTGTCCACAACTCATTATTGAATGATTCATGTGATATAAGATCTTGATTACTATTGTTTTATTGCAATGATAGGACTGGATGGCAGCATAATTACTTGATCGTAGTTGTAGCATTTTCAGTTGTGTTGGTACTTGGATTATCAGCCTTCTTAGGATGGTTAATATGGAGACGAAGACAAGAATCGCCTCTTCCATATGAACGTGTTGAAAATGTTGAAACCATTGTGCGTGAACAAGAACTCCAGCCACTAAAGTGAAACAAGTCATGCTATCCTGAATGATACACTGCAGAAAGGCATGCCAAAGGCATTTTTGAAGTGGAAGCTTATTTAGCTTAGCTACAGGTTGACAGAATCTTTGTCAAGTGAAAAGAAATTATAGACAGCTAGGGTATGTCAATATTCAATCAGCATTACACTGGGGAGAGGAGTACAAAAGACTTTGCTCCCCATTTTTTATAATGTTACATTCATGTGAATATTGTAAGATATCATGTAACGAATAGGAAACCCTTGCTGTTTCTCTCAATCTGTCTCTGTTTTGGAGGTGGGGAAGGAGAAAGTTTTGCCTGGTTTGGAGGCTTTATTTTGCTCTTTTATGCAGTTGAAAGATAGATCCACCTAATTTGAGTGTCATGTGAGGATAAGACAATAGACAGACAGGTTTTATCCTGTTCTTCACATCCATGGTATTAAACCGAGGAGATGCACCAAAAATTCCACTTGCATGGAATTAGGGCTTTTGTTACCGTCCTTTCAGCAAAATTTATTATCCGACATTATGGCTAATCATCTGTATCAAATACTCATGTCGTAGCATTTGCATAAGTTCATATCAGTTGAATCTAGGAAAGGAGACAAATCTGTTCCTTTCCCCTACCCTTCCCTCATCCACGGTGCCACCTGACCGGGTTATTGGAAATGCATTGTACAAAATTGAACTGGTCCACTTATTGCTATGGCAGTAAGATCTTTAGGATGGAACAATCCTGTCACATATCGTTTTAATACTAGCTTTTTGTGCACGTGACTTCCAGTTCCATTAAGAGGGTCTTAAGTTGCTGCAATTCAATGGTATTGTGTTTCTATAATCTCCAGGATATTCTACGAGTATGGGGTTATTGGCTTCTTTTCGTAATGAATTTGGAGCTATTATCCAAGTGGTCAGTTCCCTCACTGCAATCAGTGTGAATAAAGCAAGTTTCTTATTCCCCTTCGGGTTATTACTACATGTTCATAGGAGATCTAATTAATCCGTTATGTATACGATTTAGGACGGTAGCTAATTCAATTTCTTTCATTTGAGATTTAAATTCCTTCAAATTAAAGTTAAATCATAGGTTTTTAAGTAAACCGTCATATATAACGCGATCTAGTGCCATCATATGTAATCTTTTTGTAGTAGTGCATCTGTAAGCTGAATGATGTTTGGCAGTAAGTGATAAGAATCAAACGCGGAAAAAGTAAAAGATAGGAACGAGACGTAACTCGATCTCTAATCCCAAGTAGCAACGGAGAACTTGTTTCGTTACACCCCGAGAGAAGGACAAGAACACCTACGCTAGGCAACTACCCTCGAGCTAACGTGAGCACGCAAGTAGAATGGTCGGGGGGGGGGGGGGAAGGAAGTCATCTAGATCCGCTAGAGAACAACAAGTCCCATCAAAAGATTTCATTCAATACCAAAGAGCTATGCTCAAGTTCAATATTCATCCATCATAAACTAAGTTCAAAATAGGCTAAGCATGGCTATTTATAGTGTTTCCCAAGCTTGCACAATGACTAAAATACCCTTACTAATAAAGTTCACAAAATAGGCCACGTAGGGCAAAACGGTAAAAGAAACATAGTCTTCACAGCTGGGAGGGGCTCCTGGGGCTGGGAGGGGTGCCTGGAATGAGCTGCAGCTGGGCGCCCCAAGCTGGGAGGGGCGCCTGGGTCAGGAGGGGTGCCTGGGTAGGGGCGCCTGGCTGGGCGGCCCGCCTGTGCATTTCATCACCTCCTGCAGAGAGTTGGCCAGGCGGGGCGCCTGGCTCTGCTGTGCCTCCTTCTTCCTTAGGCGTGAGGCCTAGTGAGATCACCCGGAATGACTTCCACTCGCTTCCTTCTTCTAGGCCTCTCTTCACCAAGTGTAAGTGGACTCCTTGGATCTCCTTAGCTTGGCTCCGTGTGAAGGGTCTTGTGGGGGTTTGGTTCTTATCATCCTCCCCTTCTTGAGAAGATTTCGTCCTCGAAATTGAGGCATCATCATCCACGACCTCGTCATCACCTACATCCAAAGGAACCAAGTCACAAACATTGAAAGTATTAGAAACTTGATACTCACTTGGCAAGTCGACCACATAGGCATTGTTGTTTATCTTCGAGAGCACTTGGAATGGGCCATCTCCCCGGGGTGCCAACTTCCCTTTCCTAAGGTTTGGAAACCTTTCTTTCCGGAAGTGCACCCACACATAGTCTCCCTTCTTGAGTTCCACCTTCTTGCGTCCTTTGTTTTTCTTTGAGGCAACTTTTGCATAAGCCTCCTCCAAATTCTTCTTTGCCTTTGCATGGAGTTCAACCAAAGCCTTGGCTCTAGCTTTACCTTCAAAATTAACAACCATTTCCCTTGGCAAAGGGGTTAGATCAAGGGGAATCAAGGGGTTAAAATCATAAACGCACTCAAAGGAAGTCATGCCAATCATGCTATGCAATGTGCGATTATAGGCAAACTCCATAAGAGACAATCTATCAATCCAAGTGGGCCTTACCTCGGGTCATGGCTCTAAGAAGAGCACCGAAAGTTCGGTTTACCACCTCGGTTTGTCCATCCGTTTGTGGGTGGTGGGACGTAGAGAACAAGAGTTTGGTGCCTAAAGCACCCCATAAACTCCTCCAAAAATGGCTTAGGAACTTAGTGTCCCTATCACTCACTATGGTTTGAGGCACACCATGCAACTTCAAAACATTATCAATAAACAAAGTAGCAACATGTTGTGCATCATCACATTTTTTGCATGGGATGAAGTGAGCCATTTTGGAGAACCTATCCACAACAACATAAATGCTATCATGGCCCCCGCTAGTCCTTGGTAATCCCATAACAAAGTCCATTGAGATATCCAACCACGGACTAGTAGGTACGGGAGAGGGGTATACAACCCATGGGGGTGGGCTTTGGATTTAGCACGCTTGCACTCAAGGCAATTGTTGCAAAACTTTTCCACTTGCACCCCCATCTTTGGCCAATGAAATTGTTCTTTAAGAATAGCCAAACTCTTTCTTGTGCCAAAGTGACTTATGAGTCCCCCGCAATGTGCCTCGTGCACAAGCAATTCCCTCCATGAGGACTCGGGTATGCACACTCTACCATTTTTGAAGATATATCCATTAACCCATTGGTATTTCTCAACTCTCTCCCCTTTCTCTAGAGCGTCATGGACACTCTTTAGCTTCGGGTCATGAGCATACATCAATTTAATGCTCTCAAAACCCATGAGCTTAGAGGTGAGAGTGGTGGCTAGAGCAAACTTTCTAGAAAGTGCATCCGCCACAATATTGTCTTTCCCTTTCCTGTATTGGATAACATAAGGAAAAGACTCAATGAATTCAACCCACTTGGCATGCCTCTTGTTTAGCTTCTCTAGGCCTCTTAGATGCTTGAGCGACTCATGGTCACTCTTGATGACAAATTCTCGAGGCCAAAGGTAGTGTTGCCAATGGGCAAGGGCTCTCACAAGGGCATACAACTCCTTGTCATATGTAGAATAGTTCAAGGAAGCCCCTTTCAATTTCTCACTAAAGTAGGCGATGGGTTTGCCATCTTGAATTAAAACACCACCAATTCCCACCCGAGGCATCACATTCAACCTCAAGTGCCTTTCCGAAGTCGGGCAATTGCAATAGAGGGGCGGTACTCAACCTACTTTTCAACTCTTGGAAGGCCTTCTCTTGAGGCTCTCCCCAAACAAAAGGTTGGTCTTTCTTCACCAATTCGGTGAGTGGAGCGGCAATGGAGCTAAAGTCTTTCACAAATCACCGATAAAAGCTAGCAAGACTGTGAAAGCTCCTCACTTGAGTCACGGTAGTAGGAGTAGGCCAATCACGTATGGCCTCTACCTTAGACTCATCCACCTCCACTCCTTGGGCACTCACAATAAACCCAAGGAAGACTACCTTCTCAATACCAAAGGCACCCTTTTTGAAATTAGCATAGAGCTTTTCGGCTCTCAACTTTTCAAGCACTTGCCTAAGGTGATCAACATAGTCGTCTATTGATTTGCTATAGATCAATATATCGTCAAAGTAGACGACTACAAACTTGTTGATGAATGGCTTTAGAACATGGTTCATTAGCCTCATGAAAGTACTAGGTGCATTGGAGAGCCCAAAGGGCATCACCAACCATTCATAGAGACCAAACTTGGTCTTGAATGCGGTTTTCCATTCATCATCGGGTTTCATCCGGATTTGATGGTAGCCGGACCTAAGGTCAATTTTGCTAAAAACACATGAACCACTTAGTTCATCTAACATATCATCAAGTCGGGGAATGGGATGACGGTACTTTACCGTTATTTTGTTCACGGCCCGACAATCAACACACATTCTCCAAGTGCCGCCCTTTTTGGGAACAAGGATCACGGGTACGGCACAAGGACTCAAGCTCTCCCTCACCAAGCCCTTAGTGAGCAATTCATCAACTTGCTTTTGCAATTCTCTTGTATCCTCCGGATTGCTCCTATAAGCCGGCTTGTTTGGGATTTGGGATCCCGGGACAAAGTCGATTTGGTGTTCAATACCCCTCAAAGGAGGTAACCCATCCGGCATCTCATCCGGGAACATGTCCCCAAAATCCTTCAAGACATTCTCAAACACACTAGGCAAAGGGTTAGTAGAAAAATCACAATTAGAGTTAAGGATCATACCTTTGTGCACTAGGCATAGGAGAAACTTGGTGCCATCATTTCCTCTTAGGATCTCGCCCGGTTGCATCATGGCACATATGCCACCGGTAGAAGAAGAAGGTGGGATTGCCACCCTGTTTTTGGGCAAAGGGCTAGTCTCAATGATTGACTTGGCCTTTGCCGCCTCCCTCAACTCCCTCATCCGATTGTATTCATCACTCACTTGTTTGGGAGTTAGGGGCCTCAACACAAATTTCCTTCCTTCATGTTTGAGCGTGTAAGTGTTGACATGACCATCATGAACCGCTTGTCGATCAAATTGCCAAGGCCTTCTAAAGAGAAGGTGGCAAGCTTGCATAGGCACCACGTCGAACAAGTGTTCATCCACATAACTACCCATTTTAAACTTGATCATTGCTTGCTTCACTACCTTTAGCTCCCCACATTCACTAAGCCATTGCAATCGATATGGCTTGGGGTGTTTCACGGTAGGCAATTTCAATTGGGCTATAAGTGATTGACTCACAACATTAGCACAACTTCCCGAGTCAATGATCATATAGCATACAACACCCTTGACACGACACCTAGCATAGAAAAGATTTTCTCTTTGCAAGGTTTCGCTATCCTCCACAATCATAGCTCCTAAGCTCCTCCTCACAACTAGAAAAGTATGAGGTTCCTCATCCTCCACCGTGTCATCTTGACCATCCTCCTCTACTCCCTCATCTCCCTCTACTCCCTCATCTTCCTCCAGTTCACTCTCTTGTTCATAAGCATTATCACCAACAACAACCATGGTCCTTTTCGTAGGACACTCCTTAGCAAAGTGTCCATATCCCTTGCATTTGTGACATTGAATTGAAGAAGAAGTAGGAGTATTCAATTGGGTTTTAGAATTACCTCCAACATTGGGTGTGTACATCTCAAATGACTTCTTCACTTCTTTGCTAGCACTTGCCCCACTAGGGCCACTTGCATTTGTGAATCTTGCATTGGGAGTAGGATTTTTCCAATCCTTTGACTTGTTCATGGAAGTAGAAATGTTGGACTTGTAACGGTTGGATTTCTCAACATTAAGCCATTGCTCGGCTTGAATAGCGGCATCACGGACTTCTTGAAGTGAAATATAAGCATGCAATCTCAATTGCGAAGATATACCATAGCTCAAACCATTCTTGAAACGGATCACGGCTTGCTCCTCATCTTCGGTGTCCATATCCAAGGCCATTCGAGTCTTTTCAAACTCATCATAATACTCATGCACCGTCTTGACACCTTGCTTTAACTCATAGAGCTTCTTGAGTTGCTCTTGACGATACCGAGGAGTGATGTACTTGATACTCATGAGACCCTTCAAATCATTCCAACCCACATTCACGGGAATTCCTGCTCTCCTCCTTGATCTCTTGACGGATTCCCACCAAGTAGATGCATAGGATTCAAAGGATGAAATAGCATAAGTGCCTCTCTTCTTATCGGTCATCTCATTTGTGTCAAACAACCTTTCCATGAGTAGCACCCATTCAATATAAGCCTCCGGATCACAATTCCCTTTAAAGATGGGAAGATTGAGCTTCACACTATTGAGGTTGGTGTTGTCACGACCCCCACGGAAAGGCTCCGATTGGCCCCCATAGTGATCTTCATTCACACCATACTCCCTTCTAGCATTCCCACAAACATACCCCATAGGTGGCCCTCGACCTCGGCCCCTACCTCTATCCACATTTCGACCCCAATTCATACCTCGCCTCGGTTGAAAGTGATCATCAAACCCAAATATATCATCACCATAATCGGCTTCCTCCCCTTCTTGAGCTTCATCGACTTGCTCAAGAGGTTGCACATTTCGGATGGGTCTTGGTAGTGGAATGTTTCTTGGGGGGTTATCCAAGATACGGGGAATGCCCGTTCGTTGGGTATTGCTCAACACTTGATTCTCTCTCGATCATCCTTTACCCGTTGTTGATTGAGCAATTCAATAACATGGCTAACTTGCTCCGGGGTAAAGTTAGGACTACTTTAGCCTTCAACTTGGACACTCGGGGTCCCTTTCTCAACTTGGACACTCGGGGTCCCTTTCTCCGATTGGACATTGGAAGTCCCTTGCTCAACTAGGACGCTAGAGTTCACCCTCTCAAGGCTTTCAATCCTCAAGTTCATACTATCCAATTTGTCAAGGATAGTAGCAAGGGCACTCTTAGCAAAATCTTCTCCTTCGGTAGACATTGTACCTGCACAAGTAACAAACGTTAGCAAAATAACCTCACACACTCCCTCACTTGTGTTCACTCGGATCACTCGTTTAGTGGTGGTGGATATTTCACTCGACTTGTAGTCCAAAAGCTTCACGTAGATGAATATCAATCCCTCAACTCAACCAAACTATTCACGAGTCAAGCACACTCCGGGGTGAGTGGAGTTAATGGGACTCAATGAACGCTAGGCACTTTGAAGTGAGGACTTGAGTTCAAAGATTCTACGTTTCTTCTTAGAACTCTACTCTCCTATCTAGGCACGAGTTACCTAAAAGCAATTAAAAGGGTTAGTACTAATTAAGTAGAACGGTTACTTAAAGTAGTACTAACTAGATGTTATGCAATCAAACAAATGGGAAAACTTATGAAAATCTACCCAAAACAACACCTTCAGCAGTCAGGTGGGGTGCCTGGATCTCAGGAGGGGCGCCCAAGGTGTGCAGGCAATCAGGCGGGGCGCCTGGACCTAGGCGGGGCGCCTGGTTCCAATGTAGAGAGTTGGCTAGGCGGGGCGCCTGGCCGGAAGCTCTACCCAATTCGTTTCAAACTTGTTTCAAGTCAATTTCCAAGCCTCAAATCTGGTGTTTTCAACTTGTTTTCACAATCCAATGATACCCAAAGTTGTTTTTGTTCTTCCTTAACAAAACCCAATCAAATTTATAACCAAACAATCAATCAATTCAAGATTCAAGTCAAGAAACTCAAGAACACAAGGGTTTAACAAAAGGGTTTTAACAAGGATTGTGATTCATTAAAATTGGTGTTAGGCATGTTCAAATCCCACAAAATTGGTACCAATTTATTTGTTTTTCAGTGAAGATCAATCCCCAATATCAAGATATCAATCAAACATCCATCCAACCCAAGAATCAAGCTAAAATCATCAAGAACAAGGTTTAGCAAGGGTTTAAGGAATTTTGGGGTTTCAATTTTTCCAACTTCACCAATCCAAGTAATTTTGGTACCCAAACAACGGGAATTCAATCACGATCAAGAATCTATAACACCCATGTCATGAATCCAACAAACCAACAAATTACACCAAATTTTTGGATTTTTTTTTCAATTTTCAAATTTTTTTGTGTTTTTCTTCTTTCAATAACAACAACAAGAAAACTAAAGTAGAAACTAACCTAGGCACGAAGAATCAAGGGTCGGGGGTTTGCAGAAATAAAACCCGAACCTTGCTCTGATACCAAACTGATAAGAATCAAACGCGGAAAAAGTAAAAGATAGGAACGAGACGTAACTCGATCTCTAATCTCAAGTAGCAACGGAGAACTTGTTCCATTACACCCCGAGAGAAGGACAAGAACACCTACGCTAGGCAACTACCCTCGAGCTAACGTGAGCACTCAAGTAGAATGGTCGGGGGGGGGGGGGGGAGGGGAAAGGAAGTCATCTAGATCCGCTAGAGAACAACAAGTACCATCAAAAGGTTTCATTCAATACCAAAGAGCTATGCTCAAGTTCAATATTCATCCATCATAAACTAAGTTCAAAATAGGCTAAGCATGGCTATTTATTGTGTTTCCCAAGCTTGCACAATGACTAAATGATGCAACCCAAATTGCATCGAGACCATTCACTCGAAGTCAAGCCAAGGATATACAAGACGCTCACCTACACTTGGTTTGGAGAGGCGTGGATGATACGAGCTCGGGAGGGGACTTAAAGACAATGCATTGGAGCTCAATCCATGTGGAAACAGGGCAGGAAACAGTGCAAGAAGCAGGGGAGCAAAATAGGGCAAAAACAGGGGAGATCTGCTGAGCTTACTGCCTAAGAACGGAAACTTGTTCTTCGCGATCGCGTCATCACCTTCGCGATCGCGTAGAGTTATTATTTTGTCTGCGCGACCGCGCCAAGCCTCGCGCTATCGCGAGCTTCAGCTTTTAAGTCCCCTGCGCGATCGCATATACTCTAGCGCGATCGCGAAGAGGACTTGAGTAGCAGCGGACCAGAACCTAGGAAATATTGTAATGGGGTGCTATAAATGCCCTCTTTCATCATTTATTGCTCTACACACTACTTTGAACACAAAACATTAAATGAGCAATGCTCTTGAACCTTGTAACACTTTTGGCTTGAAATCAATTGGATGAATCCAAGTTGTTCTTCAATCCGTCTTCGATCATGCTATTTGCTCGAGCCTCGTGACTCTTGAGGATAGTTGCATAGTGTTAGGTGATTCTTTCCAATCGTTTGGGGTGTAACGGAACTAGTTCTTCGTTGCTACTCGAACTTTAGTGTAAGTCTCGTCTCGCTTTTTATCTTTTATCGCTTTCGTATTTTCGATTGCATCAGTTGGTATCAGAGCAAGGCTAGGGTTGCGTTCTTACGAGCCCTCGTCCTACTCTTCGTGCTTGTCATCTTTGTTCCGCGTCTTGTTCTTGTTCTTGTTATATTGAAAAAGAAGAAAAAAATTCAAAAACTTGAAAACCCAAAAATTTGAAGGAAATCGCTTGTTGTTACGATTTTGTTGGTGTTGATTATCGGGGATTGTATGTTTATGTAATCTCGACAATTGGGAACCAACAAAACACGATTTGGAGTTGAAAATCAAAGGGTGGAAATTTAAACCCTAGGTTGAAGAATTTGCAAAATTTGCTAGAACTCAATTGATGTTATGATTTTGTAGTTGTTTGGTATCGGGGATTGTTCGCTATAGTTTTCCCGTTGATTTGATACCATCATAACATCATTTGGAGTATTGTAGTGAAAATCGAAATTTTGAACTTTGAAGGTTTTGAAAAGTTGAAGAACTTGACCCAAAATCATTGAAAAACAAGTTGTTAAATGGTTGTTTTTGTGTTAGAACCATTGTGGGTTGTTTACCACAGTTGAAAACACCTTTTGCAAGCTTGAAAACTGAAAAGGTTGAATTTGGGTTATTGTGTGTGCCAAAACTACTGTTTTTTCTGTCGAGTTTCTGGTTCAGCTGAACAAACCTGCGCGATCGCGCAAGGTCTCGCGCTATCGCGCCATTTCTGAATTCTTGTTCATCGCGATCGCGCCCCTCTGCACGCGATCGCGAAGGGTACCAATTTCCAGAATTTCCTGAAGTTGGACAGAACGTTCGCAAAGGCGTCGTAACAGTTTCCAACCACCAAAACTCCCATAGCATCATCAAATATGGTGAGTTTCTAGATCACAAACCAAAATTCGTCCAATTCCGAATCCGTTTAGTGGCGATTCGATCTTTGAACATTTGATCGCGCCACTTCCGGTTAGTACTTTGAGGGTAACACTTCTACCCAATTAGTACTAATCCCTCATTCGATTAGGATACTCGTGCCTAGAAGGAGAGTAGATTTCAAAGAAGATTCGTAGTTAATTGTTTGGTTCAAGTGCGCACCAAATAGCTTGGCGTTGATCGAGTCCCATTGAATCCACTCTTCCCGAAGAGCATTTGGTTCTTGTATTTTGGTTTGATCATTGAGGAGGTTGCGCAACTACGAGGAGGCCATTGATTTCAAGTTGTGTGAAACCAACCCCAAGCTTGAGTGAACCCGAGCGATAAACAAAGTGAGGGAGTGAGTGAGGGCTTTTACTCTAATCTTCCTTTCTTGTTTTTTATTGTTGTAGGTACATGGCGGAGGAGAAAGCAAAGAGTACCATTGAGGTTCCAACCGACGTCTTGGCTAGCTTGTTAGCCGAGGTGAAGGCCCTAAACCTTAAAATGGAGGTTCTTGAAAAGGAGAGGACCCCGAGTGTCCAAAAGGACCCCAATGAAGGCACTAGTGATGATTCCATCATGAAGCCGGATCATTATGCGGAGCTAGTTCGTCGACAACGGTTGAGGGATGAGGCTTTTGCTAGAGAAAGAATGTTGGGCAATCCCCAACCCTTGGGCAATCCCCAAGGAGATGTTCCATTCCTAAGGCCACGGAGAAACATTGCACCTCTTGAGCAAGTTGATGAAGCTCAAGAAGGGGAGGGCCTCGGACTTGATGATGATTACTTTGATGTCCCCTATCCAAATAGGAGGGCGATGAATGGAGGCCGAGGTATAGATAGAGGTCGTGGTCGAGGTCGAGGACCACCAAGAGCTTATATGGGAAGGAATTTGGGAAGGGAATATGAAGATATTGATGACAACTATGGGGTTCAACCGGAACAACACCGTGGGGGTCGTGACACTAATCTCAATAGTGTCAAGATCACTATCCCTCCTTTCAAAGGGACTAGTGACCCGGAAGCATTCCTTGAATGGAAGGTCCAACTAGAGCGGGTCTTTGACACAAATGATATGACCGAGGAGAAAAAGGCCACCTATGCTATATCATCATTTGAGTCTTATGCATCTACATGGTGGGAGTCCATGAAGCGATCAAGGAGACGACTTGGGTTGCGGATGAACATTACTTGGGAAGAGTTGAAAGAAATAATGAACAACAAATATGTGACTCCTAAGTATCGACAAGAGCAACTCAAAAGGCTCTATGAATTGAAACAAGGTTACAAGTCCGTTGATGAATATTTCAACGACTTTGAGAAAATTCGGATGGCTCTTGATATGGAAACGGAAGATGAGGAACAAGCTATCATCCGTTTCAAAGGTGGCTTGAGTAGGGAGATTGCATCCCAATTGAGACTTCACATCTTTCACTCCTTACAAGATGTTTGTGATGCCGCGGTTGAAGCCGAGAAATGGCTCAAAGAAGAAAAGGCTCCTCGCTATAGGAGTACTACCACTACCACTCCTTCAACTCGCACCAAAGAATGGAAGAGCCCATATGCTAGTGGGGCAAGTGGGAGTCGAGATGTAAAGAAGCCTTTTGAGAAGGCTACCCCGAAGAGCGACCACAAAGAAGTTGGAGGTACTTCTAAAACTACTTTAAATACTCCTTCTTCTTCTTCCTTCCAATGTCATAAATGCAAGGGTTATGGCCACTTTGCCAAAGAGTGCCCTACCCGGAAAACAATGATTGTAATGGATGATGGGTTGGTCTATGAGGGGGGAAAGTGAGCCCGAGGGAGATGATGAGGAAGAGAGTGAGGAAGTTGAGGGTGAAGGTGAGGAGAGAGCGACGGAGGGGGATGATCCTAATATGTTCCTTGTGGTACGCCGCATTTTGGGAACTATGTTGAGTGAGGAGAGGGAAGATGAGCAAAGGGAGAACTTGTTCCATGCCCGTTGTAGAGTGAAGGGGCAAGTTTGTTCCATGATTATTGACTCGGGTAGTTGTGCAAATGTGGTGAGCCAATCCTTGGTCTCACAATTGAAGTTGACTACCATTAAACACCCGAGCCCCTACCGTTTGCAATGGCTAAGTGAGTGTGGGGAATTGAGGGTAGTGAAGCAAGTCTTGGTTAGGTTCAAGATTGGGAACTATCAAGATGAACACATGTTTGACGTGGTGCCAATGCAAGCTTGCCATCTTTTGTTTGGAAGACCTTGGCTATACGACAAACAAGTGGTTCATGATGGCCGGGCCAACACTTACACGGTGAAACATGAGGGAAAAAGGTTTGTGCTTACACCTTTGACCCCGAAGCAAGTAAGTGAAGACTATCGGCGCATGAAAGAGTTGCGAGAAGCGGCTAAGGCCAAGTCCCCGATTGTGACCAAATCTTTGGCCGAGACTCCACCATCATCCACCGGTCGCATGTGTGCCATGATGCAACCGGGTGAGGTTTTGAAAGGTAATGATGGCACCAAGATGCTCATATGCCTAGTACACAAAGGTATGGTTTTAAATTCCGAAAGTGATTATTTATCTAACCCTAACCCTTTGCCTAGTGCCATTGATAATGTTTTGAAGGTCTACGAGGACATGTTTCCGGAAGAGATGCCGGATGGACTACCTCCCTTGAGAGGTATTGAACACCAAATTGATTTTGTCCCGGGATCTCAAATTCCCAACAAGCCGGCATATCGAAGTAATCCCGAGGACACAAGGGAGTTACAAAAGCAAATTGATGAGTTGCTTACCAAAGGCTTGGTGAGGGAGAGCTTGAGTCCTTGTGCCGTGCCCGTGATCCTCGTTCCAAAGAAGGATGGCACTTGGAGGATGTGTGTGGATTGTCGCGCGGTCAACAAGATCACGGTAAAGTATCGACATCCCATACCTCGTTTGGATGATATGTTGGATGAGCTTAGTGGTTCTAGTGTCTTTTCTAAAATAGACCTTAGGTCCGGCTACCATCAAATCCGGATGAAACCCGGGGATGAATGGAAAACCGCATTCAAGACCAAGTTTGGTCTATATGAATGGTTGGTGATGCCCTTCGGCCTCTCCAACGCACCTAGCACTTTCATGAGATTAATGAACCACGTGCTTAAGCCATTCATCAATAAATTCGTGGTCGTCTACTTTGATGACATATTGATTTATAGCAAGTCAATAGACGACCATGTGGGCCACTTGAGTCAAGTGCTTGAAGTGCTACGAGCCGAAAAGCTCTATGCCAACTTTAAGAAGTGTGCCTTTTGTGTTGAAAAGGTTGTCTTTTTGGGCTTTGTCGTTAGTGTCAATGGTGTGGAAGTTGATGAGTCCAAAGTTGAAGCCATTAGAGATTGGCCTACTCCTACCACCGTTTCTCATGTGAGGAGTTTCCATGGCCTTGCTAGTTTCTATCGGCGCTTTGTTAGAGACTTTAGCACCATTGCCGCACCACTCACCGAGTTGGTGAAGAAAGATAAACCCTTTGTGTGGGGAGAGCCTCAAGAGAGAGCTTTCCAAGAATTGAAAGGTAGGTTGAGTACCGCCCCCTTGCTACAATTGCCCGACTTCGGGAAAGCTTTTGAGGTTGAATGTGATGCCTCGGGGGTGGGAATTGGGGGTGTCCTCATGCAAGAAGGGAAGCCCGTTGCCTACTTTAGTGAGAAGTTGAAGGGCGCAACCTTGAATTACTCCACGTATGACAAGGATTTGTATGCCCTCGTGAGAGCTTTAGCCCATTGGCAACACTATCTATGGCCTCGGGAATTTGTGATCAAGAGTGACCATGAGTCACTCAAGCATCTAAGAGGTCAAGAAAAGTTGAACAAGAGACATGCCAAGTGGGTGGAGTTCGTGGAGTCCTTTCCTTATGTAATTCATTACAAAAGGGGTAAGGACAATGTTGTGGCCGATGCGCTTTCAAGAAAATTCGCTCTTGCCACCACTCTCGCTTCTAGACTTGTGGGTTTTGAGAGTATCAAGTCATTGTACGCTCATGACCCAAAGCTCAAGAGCATTCATGATGCTCTAGTGAGTGGGGGAAGGGTAGAGAAATACCAATGGGTAGACGGCTACATTTTCAAGCATGGGCGAGTGTGTGTCCCCGAGTCCTCTTGGAGAGATGTGCTAGTGCAAGAAGCACATTGCGGGGGCTTGATGGGTCACTTTGGGGTGGATAAGACTATGGCCATACTTAAAGAGCAATTCCATTGGCCAAAAATGAGGCCTCTTGTGGAGCGATTTTGCAATGCTTGCTTGGATTGCAAGAGGGCCAAGTCTAGATCCAACAACCAAGGTCTATACACTCCTTTGCCCATTCCTACTAGTCCGTGGGTTGATCTTTCTATGGATTTTGTTATGGCTTTACCCCGGACTAGAGGAGGACACGATAGCATTTTCGTTGTCGTTGACCGTTTCTCCAAAATGGCTCACTTCATTCCGTGCAAAAAGACTAATGATGCCCAACATGTAGCTTCCTTATTTATTGATCATGTCTTGAAATTGCATGGGGTGCCTCGCACCATTGTTAGTGATAGGGACTCCAAGTTCCTTAGCCATTTTTGGAAGTATTTGTGGGGTGCTCTTGGCACCAAGTTACTCTTCTCCACGTCCCACCACCCTCAAACCGATGGGCAAACCGAGGTGGTGAACCGGACTTTGGGAGCTCTACTTCGAGCTATGACCAAAGGAAAGGCCGGGACTTGGATTGATAAGCTACCACTCATGGAGTTTGCATATAACCGCACTTTACATCGCATGATTGGCATGACTCCATTTGAGTGTATTTATGGTTTTAACCCATTGATTCCTCTTGATCTTACCCCTTTGCCAAGGGATATGGTTGTTGATTTTGAAGGTAAAGCTCGGGCCAAAGCATTGCTTGAACTTCATGCCAAGGCGCGGAAGACTTTGGAAGAGGCCTATGAGAAGATAGCAACCAAGAAAAACAAAGGAAGAAAGAAGGTGGACTTCAAGAAGGGAGATTGGGTATGGGTGCACTTCCGCAAGGAACGATTTCCCAACCAAAGGAAGGGGAAGTTGGCACCAAGGGGCGATGGACCATTCCAAGTGTTGTCCAAGATCAACAACAATGCATACGTGATAGATTTGCCCGGTGAGTATAATGTGTCGACTACTTTCAATGTTAGTGACTTGACTTCTTTTGATGTAGGTGATGATACCTTGGAGGAGGACGCCTCAATTTCGAGGACGAAATCTTCTCAAGAAGGGGAGGATGATGCAACCCAAATTGCATCGAGACCATTCACTCGAAGTCAAGCCAAGGATATACAAGACGCTCACCTACACTTGGTTTGGAGAGGCGTGGATGATACGAGCTCGGGAGGGGACTTAAAGACAATGCATTGGAGCTCAATCCATGTGGAAACAGGGCAGGAAACAGTGCAAGAAGCAGGGGAGCAAAACAGGGCAAAAACAGGGGAGATCTGCTGAGCTTACTGCCTAAGAACGGAAACTTGTTCTTCGCGATCGCGTCATCACCTTCGCGATCGCGTAGAGTTATTATTTTGTCTGCGCGACCGCGCCAAGCCTCGCGCTATCGCGAGCTTCAGCTTTTAAGTCCCCTGCGCGATCGCATATACTCTAGCGCGATCGCGAAGAGGACTTGAGTAGCAGCGGACCAGAACCTAGGAAATATTGTAATGGGGTGCTATAAATGCCCTCTTTCATCATTTATTGCTCTACACACTACTTTGAACACAAAACATTAAATGAGCAATGCTCTTGAACCTTGTAACACTTTTGGCTTGAAATCAATTGGATGAATCCAAGTTGTTCTTCAATCCGTCTTCGATCATTCTATTTGCTCGACCCTCGTGACTCTTGAGGATAGTTGCATAGTGTTAGGTGATTCTTTCCAATCGTTTGGGGTGTAACGGAACTAGTTCTTCGTTGCTACTCGAACTTTAGTGTAAGTCTCGTCTCGCTTTTTATCTTTTATCGCTTTCGTATTTTCGATTGCATCACTAAAATACCCTTACTAATAAGGTTCACAAAATAGGCCACGTAGGGCAAAACGGTAAAAGAAACATAGTCTTCACAGCTGGGAGGGGCGCCTGGAATGAGCTGCAGCTGGGCGCCCCAAGCTGGGAGGGGCGCCTGGGTCAGGAGGGGCGCCTGGCTAGGCGGGCGCCTGGCTGGGCGGCCCGCCTGTGCATTTCATCACCTCCTGCAGAGAGTTGGCCAGGCGGGGCGCCCGAGCTAGGCGGGGCGCCTGGCTCTGCTGTGCCTCTTTCTTCCTTAGGCGTGAGGCCTAGTGAGATCACCCGGAATGGCTTCCACTCGCTTCCTTTTCTAGGCCTCTCTTCACCAAGTGTAAGTGGACTCCTTGGATCTCCTTAGCTTGGCTCCGTGTGAAGGGTCTTGTGGGGGTTTGGTTCTTATCAGTAAGGGGTCATGGGATATCCCACAAATTTAGGATTGTTATAATCTCAGGATTATAATCTCGGGATTAACAATCCCACCTCCTATATGGGATAAAATAATACTATGAATTTGGTATAAAAGCTATCCCACTTTAACTAATTCCACCAAATATAGGATTGGTGTAATCCCAAATTTAATCCTTGAACTATTAGTCCAACCGCACCAACCAAACGACCTCTAAGTACATATCCTCGGGGAAAGTGTTCTTTAAATCCTCAAACTCTATGCACACTATTAACTTTCCATTCTTCTTTATCACCACGATCACATTCGCCAACCATTCTGGATACTGGGACCTCTCTGATTGACTTGATTTTCAACAAACTTCTCGACCTCTTCATAGATTATTTTATCTCTTAGAGGCCCCTAATTCCTCATTTTTTGTTTGATCGGATGGTAATATGGGCCCACATTGAGTTTATGGATGATTATCTCCAGAGATATACTTGTCATTTTTGTGTGGCTCCATGCCAAAACATTGTGATTAGCTTGCAAAAACGAAAGAATATTACCTTGATAATTGAAGTCGAGCTTTGAGCTCATGTAGACTTTATTTTCTGGACTTCACAAAGAAGATGATTAGATCCAACTAGTCAATAATTGACTTCTCAGCCTCCAGTACATCGTGTTCGATGACGGAATCCGGGGCATCTGGGAGGTTAATGTCTTCTATGTTCAGATGCTTATGGGGGCACGAAGTTGACAAGCTCGACAACGTTGTGGTTGCTATTTGGCTGCCTCGTTCTCATCCATGCATTTGCAACTACTACTGAATGACACTTCTGAGTTGCTCGTTATTCTCCCCTTATATTTTTAACCCCCATTTAGCAGGGAATTTTAATTCCTAATGTGAAGTGGAGGGGACCATTTTTGTTATATGAATCCATTTTCTCCCCATTCTCTTATGGTACGCCATGTCTCTGGCTAGCACTTGGAATGATGTGTCTTTGATTACGCGTTTTGCATATACATGTAATACAATTTCGTAGACTCTTGTCTCACTTGAGTTTTTGAATCAAAAGAGTATAGAGGACTTTGGTATGATCTTATCAGTTAATTTCATTTCCTCTATGACTCCTGCCCAGCTTATGTTTACTGAGCTACCTACTCAACTAAAACATGTTTGATATCTGAACCAAGTACATGTAGAGTGATTACCAAGAAATTATGATGTAGGAGCAATAGTCTATTTGCATCGGCATCATCAATGGTTATGATGTCTTTGGACAATGCATCATAACTACGTTTCCTCTACTCCCCTTGTGTGATGGAAACTTTGGCATATCTTTTATAAGTGACACCGCTTACTTCTAACCCACCGGTAATAACGTTGACCCTCGACTTAGGTAATGGAGCTATTGGTGGTTCATCACCACCCCGATTCCTTGAATATGTTTGATTTCCTTTATTAGTGCTCCTTAAGCAACCCATTCTTGAGAAGGGGAGCTACTTTCCTACCTTAGAGCTTTGCAATCTTCAGTGCTATGCCCATGGTCTCCATGAAACCCATACAAAAATTCTTGGCTTCTCTTGTTGGGGTCTGTTCACATATCTCAAGGCCGCTTTACTTTGCCTCCCAAGTTTCTTATGTTGCTACTTGATGTTTGGCATTTTATGTCTATATTTCCTTAATATTTCCTCATATTTGGATACTTTATTCGCACGTTTTCTAGTTGATGAATGTGATTTTGCACTGTTTTTATGTCGTATGTGCGTAGGTTGTTATGAAGTGCAATTGGAGCTTTAAAGAGCATGATCGAGCAAGAAAAGATTGAATTTGGATTGAGGATTGGATCGAGCACGCGAAGGCATGGAACGAAGCAAGCTGCGAACGACGAAAGCAGCCAAAATGGCCTGGCGCGGTTACTGGTGCGGGGCGCCCTTAAAGCGCCCAGCATCTTGGCGCGGTTTGGGGCGCGGGGCATGTCTATTGCGTGCGAGATTCGACGGGTTCTGCCTAGTTGAGCGTGTTCCGAGGCGCAGGGCGCCAACTATAGCGCCCCTGGAGCGGGGTTTTAAGTCCTATTTCGTCTAGGCTTAGGCATAACTTATTTCTAGGCTTTTGTAAACATTATAAATACTCTTTTACTTCGTTTTTGAAGGGAGTTCAGACTTTGGAGCAATTTGGAGAGCTCATAACATCTTGAACAACGGTTTTTCTTCCTTCCATTAATTTATTACATCATTATTTCATTATTTCATCAAATCCTTGTGTTGTTATTATTAGTATGCGTGGCTAAATCCACCGTTCTAGGGTTAGAGCGAATTCATGAAGGTTGAGATTTGAATGTTGATTTCCATGAATTGAATTTCAATTATAGATTGTTTATTCTTTCTTGCTCATAATTGTTTGATTATAACGGCCGAATAATTGAACACTAGCTACGGTTCTTAGATTGAACTCGACAGAGGGAATTTATGAACGCACATAAGAAAGAATAGGGCTTGATTGTGAACCTGGGCATCGGGGAATCAATTTGTGGGTAGGATAGACATATACCTATTCACCTTGCGTAGCTAAATACAGAATTCGTTAATGCGTGCACGTGATTCAACCCATAGATATATAGGGATTGGAGTAGCCTGCACAGACCGTGAAGAATCGAAAGGTTTTCACGGGTACAATTAACCTGTTAGTTAGCAATCTTAGGACTTAAGAAGTGGAATCAACAGGATAACTCAACTGGATTGTTCGTAACTCTGACCCTGGACCGTTTCCTTAATATTGTTTACCACCAACGTTTGCTCCATTGTTTGACTAAATTTCCACCATTTTAATTAATGTTCTTTAGTTAATTAAATCATCACTATTGGAAAAAGATCCCTGGATAGTTAGTAGAAATTGTTTGTTAGGAGTCCAGTCTGAATAGTCCTCGTGGGAACGATACTTGACTTATCACTTTATTACTTGTCGACCACGTATACTTGCGTGTGCATTGGGAGCAACACTACTAACCCGATTGCGTTGACAATTGAAACCCCAGTCAACTAGCCATGTTACTTCCATGATTTTCCGAGCACTTAAGGTTCCATCGTCATTCTTTGACTCGGGCCCCTATTATCTTAGTGCCTACCTCCCCTCTAATTTGGTTGTGACGAGTTCGAAGAAGGATCATATCGTCTTCTCGAGCCTCTCTGATCACTACTTATTCGTCTCGTAAGCTGCTCTAACTGTCTGCTAGATCTATTTCCCACTAGGAAACTGATTCTGGTGAATCGTGCAACAACTTCCTCTACCTGAAGATTAGTGCTATACTAATAATACACATCAACCCAAGTTTTGGGGAGACACTCCCAAAGGTTTTCTTGCAGCTTCCTTGTGGTTGTCAAACTCCTTGAATTTAGCCCTCAAAGAATACTATGACTAGCCATTGGAACTTGTCTACGAAGCTCCTGAGAAGTTCATCATCCTTCTGCTAGATTTTGAATATATATCCTCTACTCATTTTTCCAACTTTTGAGCTCTTGAGTGGGCCTTAATGAAGGAATTTTCAAATTCTACAAAAGACCCTATTGAATATAGAAAGGAATAGCAAGTCATTGCACCTTTTGTGAGTGTTTCTCCGAAATTTTGACCAACACGGACTCTATCTCCTCTTTAGTCAAGTCATTTCCTTTTATCCCAGTTGAAAAGGCCGTAGCATGATCTCCTGGGCAGTTGTTCCGTCATACTTCACAATGTTGGGCATTTTGAATTTCATAAGATTTGGTAATGGAGCTGCACTCGACTTCCAAGGCTGCTAGGATATGGTCATGCCTATTCCCTTCAAGACACACTATGCTCCAGGATATGGTCTATGTGGTTTCTCTGGTCCTTGGGCATTTTTAATTCCTTGGAATTGATTGTGGAGCTACGCTGGGGGCTTCTAGGAATACTTCTTCATGTCTATTCTCTTTAAGACAAACGGTGCTCCCAGGATCTATCTATGCGCTCGCTCTGCTCCTTGATCTCCTTCAAGGTATGTTTTTTGCAAGACTTTAAGAGAACTTTCAGAAATACTAGAACATGCCCCATCGGCACCTGGTTGCCGACACCTTTGCCACTGGCACCTGAGTTTCTAAGTAATTCTCCTATCCTCCAGTTATCTTGTATAAAATTTGACTATTATCTTTCTAGGTCTATCCCTAGGTGAAGAAAATTGGATAGGGTCACCCACGTGGGTCAATCCGGATCTATTCTAAAATAATAATTTATTCTTAAATGTATATTAGTTATATATTTATTATTTATTAAATAAGGAGAAAAAAGAGGGAAGAGAACTGTGATAAAAAAAGGAAGCGTTTTTTTTCCACACGTGCTGCTTCCTTGAAGAAAAAATACAATTTTCTTCTTCTTCTTCTTCTTCCATCTTCTCTCAAATCCTTAGTTCCTGAGCAATTTCTATTGAAAGCACTTCACTGAAATTAGTAGGAACATACATCTGTATAAAGTACGACCTTAGACTGTAACTATTTTGATAGAATTCGTGTTAAATCTACATGTGATTGTATTAAAGACTAGTGAAACGAATACGTTTGTCTTTTGAACTTTGTGTTCCTATATGTTTCTTCATTGGTATTAGAGTCAGGTCTATTTATTTTCCTAGTTAGTATTCGTGAAAAATTGATAAAATTTATATGTCAATTTCTTCCTTTCCTCCATGTCTTTTTGTTGTTATGATTCTGTACAAAGTTTTTGGCGGCGGAAACTATTTGATAACATTATCGTATTTAATGGAGGCTATTAATTTAATTTTTTAATTTTTAATTTTTAATTTTTTTAAGCAAAGAGTCAACTAGGCTCAGGGCCTAGTGACTCTTAATTTTTTTTCCTAGTGACAAATTTTATAAATAATAATAATGAAAAACAAAACCAAGTCTTTACATGCTATGAGAGAAAACAAGCAACTTGTAAGAACTAAATGATGTATAGCTAGTGCCCTCCTATGTACATGACCTTAGAACAAATATTTTCCCAATTGGGTTGAGCATTAAAATAATACCACCAATCTAGAGCCATATTTCCCAAGGACAATGAACTTGACAAAATAATGCACTAGCTACTACTAGAAATAAGAGAATAGATAATCCATCCCAGCCTTGCCATTCAATTATGTACACTGCCTCTAATTGTATTTTCAATTGATCGTGCAGGTCACCATTGAGAGAAACTGCTGAGCTTCTATGACAAAGCATGTCACCACACCTACATGTCCATATGATCCTGCAATCAACATGTTCCAAGGCAGTACCATCTGCGAGTTGGATTTGTAAAAGAATGTCCTCAATATGATAGAACTTATAACAACTGAAGACATCAGCTGGAGTAACACTTGAAGGGCACCGGCACCCCACCCCTGAATCTTTATAAGAGCAAAGGTGCTCTACTGCTTGAAATCCTTCAACATTCTTGAATGGTACACCATGAAATTCATATTGCAATACACCAAGCACACCTCTCTGGCTGCTTCTCCAAGACAAGACCTGAAGGGAGAAGTTGCACACTGCCAACAACTGCACAAAATAAGAAACAACAATGCACGCAGTGAACTTGTTAGAAAGACACCTTTTTGTACTTGTCAAAAAATATTGACACTGATGAAAATTGTATATGAGCCCTTCCTTTAAGTTATTTTGTGACAGATATAGCATCGCCTAGGCTTTTCAGAGTTTCCTGGCCTTCTTCTCCGGAAATATCTTGTGCGTTTCCTGGCTTTGGATTTTCCGTCTGGAATTTTCGGCCATCTGAATCTTTTGAATTTCTTTCTCCGGCTTGGAGTTCGACAAGAGCAGTTTGATCCGGTAACTAGATCAGTTCTGCAACAAGCTTTATCAAGCGCTGGATTGTTTTGGATGATTTGCTTTAAGGCAGATCTTTTGGTACAAATATCATCCAAGGCAATAAAGATCATTTGCCTTATGTAGCCGACCTGTGGGACTGTGATTGATTGGAATTTTTCTTTAATGAGGGTCATGGTTATAATGAAATTGATTATATATTCGTACTCAGTGAGTTATGGGCAACTTATAAATGTAATTTATTTAGGATTTGGTTATGTGACCTTAAACCCTGTACATAGGCCTGGCCTGCGTATTGCGTATGCGAATAGGGTATCAGGTTCCTAACCGGATTGCCCTAAGATGTGAGGAATGATGCCTTTATCCTAATTTGATATATTTTTCTGCTCATTGAATAGAGTGGGATCGTTTGGCAAGGAAACCAAAGGATAAAGTGGTTGTTGATTAGCCGTACTAACTTTTGGAAGATGTAAGTATTTATATCCATTTCTTTGGAGGCACCTGGCCTCGTGGATTTTCTACCACGTGTTCCTTACGTGTGTAGCTGCCGATAGGCGTACTCCTTACGCCTTAGCTTTGGGTTTACATTGTATATTATATGTTATGTCCTGTTGTTGGTATTGCATTGAGGATCTGAGCATTGTACTCTGGCTGTGAGTTGGCATCAACTCCCCGGCCGTCGATGAGAGTCCCATGCCGGTGAAGGGTTATTATTGCATCACATTGCATTCATATGCATTATATGTCATTCATATGCATTACATTGCATATCATATTGGGTGCAAGAGTATTCCGCCCCAGGAGCAGGAGTATTCCGCTCCATTGTATCATATTGAGGGTAGGAGTATTCCGCCCCAGGAGCAGGAGTATTCCGCTCCATTGTATCATACTGAGGGTAGGAGGATTCCGCCCCAGGAGAGTGCATGAGTATTCCGCCTCAGCTTTACATTATATCGGGTGCAGGAGTATTCCGCCCCAAGAGAGTGCAAGAGTATTGCGCCTCTGGTTTATATTATATCGGGTGCAGGAGTATTCCGCCCCAGGAGCAGGAGTATTCCGCTCCAGTTGGTTATCAGATTGGATTCCCCTCGAATGCAGGAGTATTCCGCTTCGGGATGGGATTACGGGTATCTAAAGGTGCCTCCTCTCTATGAATTGCCTGTCCCATGTTTAACAAGTCGTGGTCGATATGATGGGATTTGGGCTTTCTCCCAATTTAAAATCCTTCTCCCTTGCACCCCCAAATCAATGAAGCTAACGAACTCCTTTTCCCCAACCTCAAACGCCACATTAGCTGGATGATCAGCTAATTTATTGCCTTCACGAAGTACATGTACAAAACTAAACTGTCCCCTACACTTCATAGAACTGATTTCCTCAACAATTCCAGCAATGAACCAAGCAGTTTCCCACACACCATCAATTATGTTCTTAAGCAATAGGGAATCTGTTTCAATTACAACATGACCTAATGCATTTGCAAGATAATAAATCATTGCCTTCTTAATTGCCACAACCTCGGCTCTAACATTAGTACCCTCTCCTATCAGTTTAGCTTTAGCATAAATAAGCTCCCAATGATCATCACGCAAACAAAATCCATAAGAGCTCAAACCTGGTTTGCCTCTACATGATCCATCAGTGTTACACTTGAGAATACCACCAGCTGGGAACCTCCATAGCACCTTAGTGTATCTGAACATTTGTTTATAGCCTTCTAGGAAATGAACCAAGGCAGGCCAATAAGACGGAACATTCATCATCCCTGGATATCTTACAAGCAAAAGCATGCGCAAGTTCCTGGAAATATCAAGAATCAGTCTCCTAAATGACATTTTCCCCTCATGATCAATGATGTTTCTCCTCGTCCATAGCTCCCAAACAACAAAAGCAGGCACTGCTTGGCAAAGTAGTTTCAGCCATGGTCTCTTCTTGCATTGCCACCACTTCTCAATCACTTGCTTGAACCTCCAGTCGTGTATGAAAAACCCTAATGCATTTGCATAGTAAGACCACAGATTTTTGGCAATTGAACTAGTGATGAAGAGGTGTTCTCTGGTTTCATCCTTAGGGTGTTCACAACACCAACACCTAGATGGCAAATTGTACCCGATTCTCTTTAATTTTGTGTCAAGTGGAAGCTTAAACTTCCAAGCTCCCCATAGCACAAATGATACTTTAAAAAGCACACCCTTCAACCAAATAAGCTTGCACACCTCCTGCACCATACCTTTTGCCCTAACATAATTGAAAGCACTTTTCACAATGAACTTACCATTAAAAGTGAGCTCCCGCCATGGTGAATCTCTAGGTTGAGTGACCTGACCAGGTTTTATAGT
Source organism: Petunia x hybrida (assembly GCA_037355625.1). Lineage (NCBI taxonomy): Eukaryota > Viridiplantae > Streptophyta > Magnoliopsida > Solanales > Solanaceae > Petunia > Petunia x hybrida. Next base: position 1,070,067 of record JBBBVM010000695.1, on the reverse strand, counting down.
ATCAATAACATGCTGGGCGAAAATCATCAGGCAAAGTGTCCATAAGTAGCTGTTGGTTCCATCCATCAGGATTAAAGAAATCTTTCACCACATTAAGCTCCTCCCTGATGTAAAAAATTATGCCCCAAGCTGTGACCAATTATCATACCAGAAATGAGAGGAGCCTTGCCTAACTGGCTATACTATTTCATGATCCACCATTGCTCTAACTTGAAGCATAATTTGCCAAACAGGAGAGCCATCAGTGTATGGAACCATTAATGAATCTTCTTACAGTATTTGTTGGCCATAAAAGTACCCCATAAAGATGTTATTGTTCTGAAGTTCCAACATAGTTTTGCAAAGAGCCTTTGAAACATCATGCAATGACTTGAACCCAACACCCCCTTCAGTATATGGCTTGCACAGGGTATCCCAAGATGCCCAGTGTCTCCTAGAGTGTTCTTCAGAGTTGTTCCAAAAGAAATTAGCAAATATTTTGTGGAGTTGATTGATCACACTATCAGGAGGATTCATGACTGAAAGCAAGTGGATTGGCATGCTCAAGAGAACATGCAGGATCAAAGTGGCTCTACCCCCATAGGAGAGCATTTTAGCTTTCCAAGACTGAAGCTGCTTCATGACCTTTCCAACAATATCATCAAATTTTGCCTTGTTTCTCCTCTTGTAAGTGATAGGACACCCTAGATAAGTTAAGTGGAAGTTACCTCTTTGAATCTGAGTGATCTGTGCCACCCTATCAACTAACTTCTGGCTGATAGTGTGATACAAGTAGGTGGAACTCTTCTCCTTGTTGACCTTCTGACCACTAGCACCCTCATAAGCATCAAGAACGACCATGATCAACCTTAATGAAGTAGAATCTGTGGAACAAAAGAAAGTACAGGATTCAAACTTTTTTCTATATTCAGAATGGTATTGGATTTTGTCAAAATTTATTGTTCCGAAATCTACCTAATTTTATATAGTATTGTAAAGGATTTGACAAGAGAGTCAATACATTCCCTTTTTTTTATGAATTAAATATTTATGGATAGAAGGCACGGTTATATACACATAAAAGCTGTCACATAGGACACTTTTGATCCACAGAGCAAAAGAGAATAAAAGAGGATGTAAGCAATATTTCTTGGTTTTAATGGAACCACGTGAATGATAACAGATGATGTTAAAAGTTTTAATCCTAATCTTGTTATGATCTTCTCTTGGTTCAAAGTACAAAGTTTCAGTTTGTTCTCTTCACTTAAGACAAGGACTATGAAAGATGACAGAAGTTCCAATTGTCTTTTCTCTTAGTATTTTTATCCGAGCTAAAGAACTGGTAGTAGAGGGGCATATTAATGTGTCTGAGGTGATCATATGGTCTCAAGCCAATGTGGCTTAACTCTGCCAGTGAACTTTTTTAAAGTGAAAAGTTTTTTTTTATCATTATTTTTTAAATCTAGTTCTTATCTTTTCTTGATTCCAATCATATGGAATATATAATGTCCATTCTTTTGGCTATGAATAAGAGAAGTTTGGAATTGCATCGTTGTTTTACTCCTTGTCAGACTGCTAAGTACTAAGGCAGATGTTGCTCCAAAATGCACACGCAAGTATACGTGGTCGACAAGTAATAAAGTGATATAAGATCAAGTATCGTTCCCACTGAGAATTGTGATTAACTAGTAACTAAATCAAATAATATCTGATTATCTAAACAAGAAAGTTTCAATAGGTGAGAATTTATTCTAGACTAAATTAACTAATAAAACTAAGGAGTTAACTAATTAAACTAAATGCAAGAGGTTAGTTCAATGTGTGAAAATATTCTAGGGTTATGGAAAATTTACCAATTCTGTTGAAATCTTCAGTTAATCTAACCAATTAATTTATAGGAGTTACTAATCGTCAGGGTTAATATTTCTCACAGGACTCCGTCAGGGACCTGCTCGCCAAGCTAACCTAACGCCTATATGTCTATAGAATTGGTGCTAACAAGAATGCATTTATATTTCTTGTATAGTGATTAAGCAAGGCGAATAAGTATATATCTATCCTATGCACAAATCTATTCCCCGATGCCCAGGTTCAAGATCAAGCTTTATTCATTTTTATTGTTCTCATGAAACCCCTATGTCGAATTCAAATCATGAGCCATAGATAGAGTTCACCTATTGGCTAGATAATCAAATAATTAGGTTCAAGAAAGAATAAATAACCCAATAAGATAAATCAATAAACTCAAATTAACATCTGAAAATCAACATTCACGGAGATCCCACTAACTCTGGAATTAATAAACAATAGAATTAAGGAAAGGAATAAGAGTAAGAGAGGAAGAACTCATTTAGAGGACATATAGGGCTTCTCTGCCCTCCTCCACGTCCAACTCCCCTAAAAGACTAAGTTATAATGTATTTATAGTGTTTATATCTAGGATAAGTTAGACCAAAGCCTAAAGTAATTTGAAAAAATTCACATCGGAACATCAAAGCTGTAGCTGAAGCACCGCTTTTAAAACGCTCTAGGCAAAGTCGAAGCTTAGGACGAAGTAAAGCATTGAAGAAAGCTTCATGTATACTGGAAGATGTTTGGCATGCGGGGCTTCAACAAAAGCTTCGCCCAAAGCTGACACCTCTCTTACTCAAAGCTATATCAGAATCACAACTTCAAAGAAAGCTTCAATACACTTTTTTGGCTATTTGTAAATTCTTGAATTTAAGCTCCAACTTCATTCGTTCTTTCCTTGTTTGCAACTCTTCACTACCTAGAAGCACAATGACGACAAGTGAGTATAAAAATCTCAATTATACTATAAAAAGAATGAGTTAAGTACTAAAAATGTAAGGGGAATAATAAGGAAATATAGGCATATAACGCCAAATATTACCTCCCCACACTTGAACCTTTGCTCGCCCTCGAGAAACCTCACAAAGGACGACTTCAAGTTTCCAACACCACAACGACACCTAAGGCCTATGGTTATGGTTGATACTGACCATTAGAAAAGAGTATAAATGCATACCATGTGACCCACAACATGCCAAAAATTGACCACATTTCAAATGCTAGAATAACCAACTCAAAACATCTCAATTTCAAAAACCGACATAATTGTACAAGTTTTCACAAAATTACACCTATTCGCTCGACCAAGAAGTCTAATAACTTCACCGATCTCTCGCAAACCATATGCCTTCACCCAAAAATGATAAATCAAGAGAGTGTCCAAAAAATCACATTAAGAAAAAAATTTTAAGAATATATTTGGGAGATAATATAGAAAGAATTCAGTCGCTCTTACAAAAAGGTTCACGCGCCACAAACGACGTACCAAAGGCTTGCCCATAGTGTAGGACTCTACTAATGTAGGCTCACTCCAATTTAGGATTAACCAGGACTTTAAGGGTTGTAATATAGGCGAAAGGATGGGTAGGATATGAATAAAATAGTGACTACCTCGCTAAGCACTTTAATACATCAATTTCAATTTTTTTGCTCAATTCTTCTCAAAACCAACCAAGCAACCGCCCAAACATGCACCCAAGAATTTCATCTCAATTCTAAGTATTTTTTTTTCACAACACCAGCAAGGATTAGAATTTTCTTCTTCTTCTTTTTTTTTTGGCTTTCATTTCAATTTTTTTAACCCTTGCCAATGAAATTTTCTTCACAAAATGCATCATATTTTTTCCTCATTGGTTCCACTCAAAAGCAACCCACTTTCTCCAACCACAACCCCATAAACTAAAATATTTTTTTTTAACTAAAGTACTCTAAGGAGTAATAGGTCAAAAAGAGGACAATTAAAAAAAAAAGATAGGCTTGTAATGTGGGTGCCAATAAAAAGGTCAATAAGCTCAAAAGGTCTTACTAGGGATAAACATATAAGGTAAGCTAATCAAGGCTAAAAAGACTTATCAAAGAAACGCATGTATTATCTCCCGGATAAAGCAAACCTAGGATTTCGATTTGAACACACATGGGGCAAGTTCTAGATAACACTATGACATGTATTATCCGTCTGCAGTTGTGAAAGAGGATTTAACTCGTATCAGGCTTGATTGTAAGTAGCCTAAAGTGATTGATATCATTGTTCCTTCCTCTGAAGAGAGAGTTTCTTCCCATCGTGCTGGTTATTCGATTGTCCATACATATCACTTCACTCCGCATCTCAACAAGCGCGTTCATTTGATTGTTGAAAACAATTTGATGCCAGTACAATATCTGCTTAGGCCAGGTTGGAAATAAAAACTGCAGCTCTGTATATTGCTCCCTTGCCCAATGTGCGGGCATCTGGAGGAAAAATCATCGAGAAGGCGAGCCATTGCCATTCTTTAAAAAGAAAAAGATCTTCCAAGCCTGATAGTGTAGTGGCTGCTAGAGAGCCCTTGTTGATTTCAGATGGTGAAGGCGAACTTCCATGAGTGCATGAGCCTAAGGCCGTTGAGACCTCTTCCTCTGTTGCTGCTGAATCTGGTCCATCTACGCGAAAGCGCAGGCACCTGATAGATGAATTTCTCGAGGTCGTTTAGGAAGCCGTTGTGGAAGACGAAGTGGCGCTTCCTACCGTTCACCTTGAGCCTCCTTCAGGTTTATCTTCTTTTTCATGCTTTCCCAGCATAATTCCTCTTGCTCCTCATTGGTTAATATTCCCTTTTTTCATATGTATAGCCTACTGCTCCGACCTTGACACCCGAGTCGACTGATTCCTTTCAACACCATCCTGGTAAGGAGGTGGTAGTGGATGTAGACACTGCGGCTAAACCCATTGGTGGTGCCCGTGAGGTTGTTATTCCCATTACTGTGGGAGTTAACCTATTTAAGACACCGAGGGTTCTGACAGACCACACCACCGAGCTGATTGGTCCCAATGAACAGAGATACCTTGCTGCTTATAGCTGTCAGAAGCTTCTTGAGGTCGCTTGTGGTTGCTCTTGTCGGGTAAACTCTCCCTTTCCATTTTTCTGCATCTTGCGGGTCGAGTCCTTATTCTTTCTCTGCTAAACACCTGTTTTGACATTTGTCCAGGGGTTGATGGTTTACCATAAGTTACTCCACCGAGGCGGCTAAGACGAGAACCTGAGGGAAGAGAATAAGCCCTGCTGGGGCAAGTTGCTAGCCTTCAGCTTTTTGTGGAAGAGGCTGAATGATTGAAAGAGGAGCTACGTGCAGAGCTTATCAGCAGGAGTCCCTGAGTGGAAAAAATATTGATGAGGCCTTGAGCAAAAAGATCCGCAAGCACAAACAAACTGTGGAGGCCCTCCAGTCTTCTCTTATGGAGGCCAAACTTGCCGAACACCTTCAGCATAAAAATATAGCCTACCTGGAAGCAGCTGTGGAGGCCGTTCAACAGAAGCTGTCAGGATCAGAGCTGCTGAAAAAGATTGTCCATGACGCTAGGGGCCTTTCCACTTTCCTTCAAGTAAATGCCTTGAATGCTCGTCGCATAGTTGAATGAGATTGTGCTAACATCGCAGCTGCCCTCGCCACCTTTCTCTGGGTTTATGACAACCCTAATTTGGACCTTGATACTGAGATCACTTCGTTGACCGAGCTTGTGGCCCAAACGGATGCTCAGATTGGGTCTGACCTTGAAGAAGATTCTGAAGAGGCTAGTGGTGAGAGAGGAGAGGAAGCATTTATTGGGGAACCTGCAGGTAGTGAGGCAGGACCTTCGCGGAGTGTTGCCGCCGAAGGGAGTCCCCTGAGAGAGGAACAGACATCTCCCCTAGATGCTTAAGTTTTTTTGCATCTTTTTTTTTTTAACAATAGCGCATGTTTTAGGGGCATAATGATATGATTATGGGCCTATTTTGAGGCTTTTAACTTGAATAACTTGTTAGTTATTTGTAACGACTTATCGTTTTCGCCATAAATAATTAAGTAATATTTTTGTTAAATTGAATCCTCGTAGGTGTGTGCGCTTAAAGGTTAAGCGGCTTTCGGACATCCTGTTGTTATAATGTGTAGAACATTTTGTCAGCGAGCCTACTTGGGCATTTACGTCTGTTGAGCGCGCCAGTGTTAGGCGGCTTACGTTGGATCCGAGACTGACAGCTGTTTTGCGCCCACAATAGGATAAATTTAGCCTTTGTGGATACCGTCACTTTTGCGTTCAGATACAAAATATCTGATGCGGGGTACACTACCTCAAGGCCTTTCACTAGAAGTCATGCCAAAATGATTCAAGACATTCATCTCCACTTGACTTGGAAGGACATGGAAGAAGACTCCGGAAGAGACTTGAAGATCATGCATTGAAGTGCCATGGAAGGAGGACCACCTAGGCTACTTGGAGAGGCATCCGAGACACACTTTGAGGCATTTCAAGAGGCCACAGGAGGAGGCGGACCGCCTGCTTTACAAAGCGGACCGCCCCCTCAACTCTCTGAAGTTTGACAGGCGGACCGCCCCCTGTGCAGAGGCGGGGTGCCTACTCTCCAGTGAAATTCAACATTTGGACAACTAGGGGGGCCGCCTACTTTATGGGCGGGGCGCCTGCTTACTGAATTGCATGATGGGAATTCTATTTTAATTGTTGTGTAATTCCTATTTTAGCCCTACGTGGCTTATATCCTTTTAGCCCACTTTGGGGGTCTTTTATACTTTGTACTATGTGTGTGAGGCACCTATAAAAGGGCCCTTAATCTTCATTTTAACTTAGATTACTTTGATGAATGAAGAACATGAGAGCAATGCTCCTTCATTTAATGAAACCCTTTGTTTGGGACTTGAATCTTCTAGTGGACCTAGTTGGCCTTCAACCCCGTCCCGATCATTCTATTTGTGAGTCCCAAGTGTGAGTCGAGGGTAGTTGCATAGCGTTAGGCAACTCTTGACCCGAATCGAGGGTTTCACGGAACAAGTTCTCTGTGGATACCTCGTAGGGAGTTCGAGACGAGTCTCGCTCCTATCGTTTTTCTTGTCTTTATTTCGATCCGTATCATCTTGGTATCAGAGCAAGGCCCGAAATTTATTTCTACAAAGCCTCGACCCTTATTTTTCGTGCCTAAGTTTGTTTCCGTCTTAGTTTCTTGTTTGTTATTATTGAAAAAGAAGAAAACACAAAAAAAATTAAAAAATTTGAAAATCCAAAAATTTGGCGTATCTTGTTGGTGTGATTGATTCTTGATATGGGTGTTATTGGAGATTGATCCTTGTTGAAAACCCATCGTTTTGGTACATAAAACACATGATTTGAAGTTGTATTGCAAGATTTGAAAATTTGAAACCCTTGTTCTTGAAAATCCTTACTATAAACTTGACGAACAATGAAATTTGATTGTTTTTTATTGGGGTTTGATAAAATTCACTGGGGTTTGATTATTTTTGTTGAAAACACGATTAGGTACCTTCGGATTGATAAAACATCTTGAAAATTGTTGGATTTTTGGCAAAGAAACACGAAGTTGGACTGTGTTGAAGAACACAGTAGGCGGAGCGCCTAGTCACAGAGGCAGACCGCTCACTTTTGTTGAGCTCTCTGGATTTTTGGGAGGTGGGGCGCCTGTTTACAGAGGCGGACCGCCCACTCTCCATTGCAGGGAATCGAGCGGACCGCCCACTTGAGAAGGGTGGGGCGCCTGTTTTGCTGAATTATTGGTTTGGGTAGTTTTTCCTAGGTTCTGTTGTTTCTTTGCTTTCATAACATCTAACTAGTACTTCTCTAAGTAACTTTCCTACTTAATTGGTACTAGTCTTTGAATCTTTTAGGCAACTCGTGCCTTAGTTTGGAGAATAGAACTCTAAGAAGATTCATACTATCATTTGACTCAAGTCCTTACTTTATAGAGCTTATTGTCCAGTGAGTCACATAAACTCCACTCACCCCGGAGTACACTTGACTTGTGGATTGAGTGATTGAGTTGAGGATTATTGTTCAACTACGCGAAGCTTCTAGATTTAAGTTCGAGTGAAATATCCACTACCACTAAACGAGTGAACCGAGTGATACACAAGTGAGGGTGTGCGTGAGGTGATTTCACTAACGTTTGTTCTTTTTGTAGGTACAATGGCTAACGAAGGAGAAGATTCTTTGAAGAGTGCCTTGGCTACTATCTTGGCCAAATTGGATGGTATGAATCTAAGGATTGAAAGCCTTGAAAAGGGGACCACGAGCGTCCAAGTTGAGAAGGGGACCCTGAGTGTCTACCTTGAAGCCGGTGAAGGTACAAGTAGCTCAACCTTTACCCCGGAACAAGTTATTGAGTTGCCTAGGCAACAAAAGGAAAAGAATGAAAATGCTAAAGTTGAGCAAGTGTTGGGCAATCCCCAACAAGTAGGCATTCCCCACATTTTGGGCAATCCCCAAATAAACATTACACTTCCAAGACCCATTCGAAATGTTCTACCTCTTGAACAAGTTGAGGAAGCTCAAGAAGGGGAGGAGGAAGAGTATGGTGATGAAGCCGAAGGTTATGATGCTCACTATCAACCTAGGCGATGAATGAATTGGGGTCGTAATATGGATAGGGGTAGAGGCCGAGGTCAAGGGCCATCCATGGAGTATGTTGGAGGGAATGCTAGGAGGGATTATGATGGGTATGGAGACAACTTTGGAGGCCGACCGCAGCCTTACGAAGGGGGTCATGAAAACATTAATCTCAATAGTGTTAAGCTCACTATTCCTACTTTCAAAGGGAGTAATGACCCGATTGAGTACATTGATTGGAAGTTGACTATGGAGAGAGTGTTTGACACCAATGACATGACCAAGGAGAAGAAAGCCAAGTATGCTATATCTTTTTTGAATCCTTTTCTTCTACTTGGTAGGAATCGGTCAAGAGGAATAGAAGGAGAAATGCTATGGCCATCAATGTTACTTGGGGTGAATTGATTCGTGTGATGGATGAGAAGTACTTGACTCATCAATATCGTCAAGACCAACTCAAACGTCTTTATGAGTTGAAACAAGGCTACAAGACAGTTGGGGAGTACTTCAATGAGTTTGAGCAAATCCAGATGACCTTAGACATGGATGCGGAAGAAGATGAACCGGTCATGATTCGATTTAGGAGTTGTTTGAATCGAGAGATAGCCTCTCAATTGAAGTTTCACAAGTATGAAAACCACTATGATCAATATGATGACGCAGTTGAAGCCGAGAAATGGCTCAAGGAAGACAAATCCACTCGATACAAGCGTAGCACTCCTACTCCCATGAGTAAACCAAAGGAGTGGAACCCTCCAAATGCAAAATTTCCAAATGCAAGTGGTGCAAGTGCTAGTAAAGATGTGAAGAAGCCATACGAGAAGTCTACACCATATGTGGGAGGTAATTCTAAAACTCACTTGAGCAATCCTACTTTTACTTCTACTCAATGCTATAAGTGTAAAGGGTATGGTCATTTTGCTAAACATTGTCCTACTCGAAAGACCATGGTTGTGGTAGGTGAATTGTTGTATGAAAAAGATAGTGAACTCGAGGATGAGGGAGTAGAGGGAGATGAAGAGGTTGGTGTGGAGGAGGATGCAATTGAGGATGATGCCCTCATGCCTTCTTTGTTGTGAGGAGGAGTTTAGGTGCCATGTTTGTGGAGGATAGTGAGAACTTGCAAAGAGAAAACCTCTTCCATGCTAGATGCCGAGTCATGGGTGTTGTTTTTTCTATGATCATTGACTCAGGAAGTTGTGCTAACGTTATTAGTCAAACACTAGTTTCCCAATTGAAATTTCCCACTTTGAAACATCCCAATCATTATCGATTACAATGGCTTAGTGAGTGTGGTGAATTGAAAGTGGTGAAACAAGTGATGATTAAATTCAAGATTGGAAACTATGTGGATGAACACATGTTTTATGTTGTACCTATGCAAACTTGCCATCTCTTGTTTGGTAGGCCTTGGCAATTTGATCGACATATGATTCATGATGTCCGTGTCAACACTTACACGTTCAAGCATGAAAGGAAAAAGTTTGTACTCAAACCCTTGTCGCCTAAGTAAGTAAGTGATGACTATAGGCGAATGAGGGAATTGAGAGAAGCGACAAAGGCTAAGTCGGTTGTTGAGACTAGTCCTTTGGCCGAGAGCGTGGTGGTGACTCCACCATCTTCTACCGGTAGCATTTGTGCCATGATGCAACTGGATGAGGTTTTGAAAGGGAATGACGGCAACAAACTACTCATTTGCCTAGTGCACAAAGGTATGGTTCTTACTTCCGAATTTGATTATTCTTCTAACCCTTTGCCTAGTGCTCTTGAAAATGTTTATAAGGTTTTTGGGGACATGTTCCTGGATGAGATGCCAAATAGTTTACCTCCCTTGAGGGGTATTGAACATCAAATTGACTTTGTCCGGGGATCCAAAATCCCAAACAAGCCGGCCTATAGGAGTAATCCCGAAGATACAAATGTGTTTCAAAGACAAGTAGATGAATTGCTTACTAAAGGCTTGGTGAAAGAGAGCTTGAGTCCGTGTGCCGTGCCCATGATCCTTGCCTTAAAGAAGGATGGCACATGGAGGATGTGTGTGGATTGCCGAACGGTCAACAAGATCATGGTAAAGTATCAACATCCCATACCTCGTTTAGATTATATGCTTGATGAGCTAAGTGGTTCTACATCGTTTCAAAGATAGACCTTAGGTCCGGTTACCATCAAATCCGGATGAAACCCGGGGATGAATGGAAAACTGCATTCAAGACCAAATTTAGTTTATATGAATGGTTGGTAATGCCCTTTGGCATCTCCAACGCACCTAGTACTTTCATGAGGCTAATGAATCATGTGTTGAAGCCATTCATCAACAAATTCGTAGTCGTCTACTTTGATGATATTTTGATATATAGCAAGTTATTAGGCAACCATGTTGATCATTTAAGGAAAGTGCTTGAAGTGTTGAGAGCCGAAAAGCTCTATGCTAATTTTAAGAAATATGCCTTTGGTGTTGAAAAGGTTGTCTTTCTTGGGTTTGTTGTGAGTGCCCAAGGAGTGGAAGTGAATGAGTTCAAGATAGAGGCCATTCGTGATTGGCCTACTCCCACTACCGTGTCTCAAGTTAGAAGCTTTCATGGTCTTGCTAGCTTCTATAGGAGATTTGTGAGGGAGTTTAGTGCTATTTCCGCTCCACTCACCGAATTGGTGAAGAAAGACAAACCTTTTGTGTGGGGAGAGCCTCAAGAGAAGGCCTTCTAAGAATTGAAAAGTATGTTGATTACTGCCCCTCTATTGCAATTGCTCGACTTTGGAAAGGCATTTGAGGTTGAATGTGATGCCTCGAGGGTGGGAATTGGTGGTGTTTTAATGCAAGATGGGAAACCCATAGCCTACTTCAGTGAGAAATTGATGGGTGCAACCTTGAACTACTCTACGTATGACAAGGAGTTGTACACCCTGGTGAGAGCTCTTGCTCATTGGCAACATTACCTTTGGCCTAGAGAATTTGTGATCAAGAGTGATCATGAGTCACTCAAACATCTTAGGCACAAGAGAAATTGAACAAGAGGCATGCCAAGTGCGTAGAGTTCATTGAGTCTTTTGCCTATGTCATTCAATACAAAAAAGGGAAAGACAATGTTGTGGCGGACGCACTTTCTAGGAAGTGTGCTCTAGCCACCACTCATGCCTCCAAGCTCATGGGTTTTGAGAGCATTAAGTTGGTGTATGCTCAAGACCCTAAGCTATATAGCATTCATGAAGCTCTTGAGAAAGGAGAAAGAGTTGAGAAGTACCAATGGGTTGATGGCTATATATTTAAAAATGGTAGAGTTTGTGTTCCCGAGTCCTCTTGGAGAGAATTGCTTATTCGTGAAGCACATTGTGGGGGTTTGACGGGACACTTTGGGAGGAACAAGACCTTGGCCATTCTCATGGAACAATTCCATTGGCCTAAGATGGGGATGCAAGTTGAGAAACTTTGCAAAACTTGTCTTAGGTGCAAGCATGCTAAGTCCAAATCGAACCCCCATGGTTTGTATACTCCTCTCCCCATACCTACTAGCCCATCGATAAATATTTCTATGGATTTTGTTATGGGATTGCCACGGTCTGGGAGGACATGATAGCATTTATGTTGTCGTGGATAGGTTCTCCAAAATGGCTCACTTTATTCCATGTAAAAAGTGTGATGATGCACAACATGTTGCTTCTTTATTCATTGCTAATGTGTTAAAGTTGCACGGTGTGCCTCAAACCATTGTGAGTGATAGGGACACCAAGTTCCTTAGCCATTTTTGGAGAAGCTTGTGGGGTGCTCTTGCCACCAAGCTATTGTTCTCTACGTCCCGCCACTCTCAAACGAATGGGCAAACCAAGGTGGTGAACTGAACTTTGGGTGCTCTTCTTAGATCTATGACTTGAGGTAAGTCCGGGACTTGGGTTGATAAGTTGCCTCTTATGGAGTTTGCATATAACCGTACTTTGCATAGTTTGATTGGAATGACTCCATTTGAGTATGTTTATGGCTTTAATCCCTTGATTCCACTTGATCTAACCCCTTTGCCCAAAGATTTGGTTGTGAGTTTTGAAGGTAAAAGCCGAGCAAAGGCTATGCTTGAGCTCCATGCTAAAGCCAAGAAGAACTTGGAGGAAGCTTATGCAAAGGTGGCATTCAAGAAGAACAAGGGAAGGAAGAAGCTAGAGCTCAAGAAAGGAGATTGGGTGTGGGTGCACTTCCGGAAAGAAAGGTTTCCAAACCTTAGGAAAGGGAAGTTTGCACCTCGGGGAGATGGACAATTCCAAGTACTTTCCAAGACCAACAACAACTCCTATGTGATTGATCTACCTGGTAAGTATAATGACTCAAATACTTTTAATGTGTCTGACTTGACCCCTTTTGATGTAGGGGATGGTGATGCCGGAGAGGAGGAGGCCATGATTTCGAGGACGAAATCTTCCCAAGAAGGGGAGGATGATGCGGAGCACACTACCTCAAGGCCTTTCACTAGAAGTCAAGCCAAAATGATTCAACATATTCATCTCCACTTGACTTGGAAGGACATGAAAGAGGACTCTGAAAGAGACTTGTAGATCATGCATTGGAGTGTCATAGAAGGAGGACAACCTAGGCTACTTGGAGAGGCATCCGAGACACATTTTGAGGCATTTCAAGAGGCCACAGGAGGAGATGGACTGCCCGCTTTACTAGGCGGACAACCCCCTGAACTCTCTGAAGTTTGACAGGCGGACCGCCCCTGTGCAGAGGTGGGGCACCTACTCTCCAGTGAAATTCAGCATGTGGACAACTAGGCGGGGTGCCTACTTTATGGGCGCCTACTTACTGAATTGCATGATGGGAATTCTATTTTAATTGTTGTGTAATTCCTAGTTTAGCCCTACGTGGCTTATATCCTTTTCGCCCACTTTGGGGGTCTTTTAGACTTTATACTATGTGTGTGAGGCACCTATAAAAAGGGCCTTCTTAATTTTAACTTAGATTACTTTGATGAATGAAGAACATGAGAGCAATGCTCCTTTATTGAATGAAACCTTTGTTTGGGACTTGAATCTTCTAGTGGACCTAGTTGACCTTCAACCCTACCCCGATCATTCTATTGGTGAGCCCCAAGTGTGAGTAGAGGGTAGTTGCATAGCGTTAGGCAACTGTTGACCCGAATCGATGGTTTTACGGAACAAGTTCTCCCTGGATACCTCGTAGGGAGTTCGAGACGAGTCTCGCTCCTATCGTTTTTCTTGTCTTTATTTCGATCCGTATCAACGTCTTTGCTTGTTTACTCGAGTATTTTAAGACTTTCTGGCACTATGCGGTCAGGCATCCCGACAACATGTAGGTGCAAAATTTGTTGAATTGACGAGTTCAACTTACAAATAACGCCTGGTGGCTGAGTTAGACGTGGTCTAACTCCAAGCGAGTAGTTTACCCAACTTTTGTCACGAAAAGTGAGAGTATTACTTCAACTTGAGTTTGACCGGGGCTACGAATAGTTGGATCATGGATGGATCTGAATGGTAATTATAAAACTAACTAGGTAAAATAGTAGTTTTATTGATAAATGGGGGCGCGAAGCCTAATATTTTGTGGGTGAAAACCCGTAACATGACTGATAAGTATAAATACTGTGATCAAAAGTTTAAAAAGTACTAGGAGCTAAATAAAAGTAAGTGCTAAAAAGAAATATACTTCCAGATGCCCTACTCCTTATCCCCCTGAAGACACATCAATCAACTGAATGATCAGAATCGTAGTCTTGATTGATTATGTTTCTAGGTCTTCCTAAACTTTGGGGAAGTCAGCTTTTGGTGCCTCTTCAGGGTCAATGCTCCTAGGACCGCTGTGGTGGATGATTCCCTTGCTGCCTCTTGATAACTATTGATTTCTTTTATCCCCCACTTGGTGGGGTATTTGCGTTTTGATGCCAAGTAGAAGGCACTGCTTTCACCTGGTGAATCCATGGCCATCCTATGATTGCATTGTACGGAATAACTCCTTTTATAACCTAAAAATAAGAAACATAATCTGTCCCCAGAATGTGCGTAGTGAGGCTAATTTCCCTGACAGACTTTTCAAAAGAGTTGTTAAAGCCTGCAAGCATGTGAACACTCTGAACCATTTTGTCTTGAACTCCTATCGCCTGTAGAGTGTCCCATTTAATGAGGTTCGCAGCGCTGCCGGAGTCGACTAGGATGCGCTTATTAGAATTCGCGAAAACCATCAAATTAACCGCCTTTGGCGGATTTTTGAAAGTGCTCCAATAATAAGGAAAATTTTTCAAATTTAAAAGAACCACTTACCTAAAGAATCTCTGAAAATATATACCTTATAAAAGGGAATAAATCGCACTCATTTTAATTAACAATTGGTTCCTAATTATCCTAAATTAGGTGGCGACTCTAAAAAAATCCTTTGAAGTCTCCATAATGTTGACCGTTATACCTGTGACTTGCTCTTAAAACATGTAATTTTTTAGGGTTCAACAATAAACAATATCCCTTTTCATTCCCTTACACCAATATACCTCCCGAACATCTTGATATATCTTTGTAATACCAGGATGAATGAAATATCAATAACTTTATGCCTCTGCCAATATCATATGTCTTAACCTTCCAATATTTGGAACACATAATCGACCATTGAATCGAAGAACACCATCATCTCCAATCACATATGCAACCACTTCCCCACTTAAGACTCTACCCTGAATATCACGCAAGTATAAATCATTAAATTGCTTCTCCTTGATCTGGGAAGCTGGTGCTGATTGTGCCCCCACATAGGCAAATACTCGGCCTGGCATAGAAACATCAAGCCTAACTCCACTAATGGACAAGGCCTGCAACTCTCGAGCTAGTGGCCTCACATCAACATCTAGATAGGCAAGGCTACCCTACTTTCTACTCAACGACACAACCACCACATTAGCTTTCCCTAGATGATAACGAATAGTGATATCATACTCTTTATTAATTCCAACCATCGGTGCTGCCTCCCGTTCAAGTCCTTTTGAGTGAACAAGTATTTGAGGCTCTTGTGGTCAGGGAAAATTTCAGAAGGCTCCCCATATAAATAATTCCTCTACAACTTCAACACGAACACTGTTTATGCCTAAATTTGGTCGTTTAGGTTAAACAATTACTCCCTCCGTCCCAATTTATGTGGCACCATTTCCTTTTTTGTTTGTCCCAAAATAAGTGGCACCTTTCTTTATTTGGCAACTATTTAATGCATCATCTCTATTTTACCCTTGTTGGACCCTACATACTTTTAAACCTACCAACAACTTTTTTATTACTCAAATCTTCTCTCTCTTACTTTTTCAAGGGCAAAATTGATACGTTACAAGGTCAACCTCTATTTTCTTAAACTCCGTGTCCGGTCAAATGGTGCCACATAAATTGGGACGGAGGGAGTAAATTTGTAAGAGGGTCACAAGCAATACGATAAATATAAAGGAAAATAAAGGAAATAGAGAGAAAAGTTATAAATAAGAAAGTAAGTAGCATTATTCTTTGAGAATAGCCGGATTCGGTATGAATCGCTTGATGTACAATACAATTGTAGCAGGGATATTTATAGCTATAATTTACCCAGTCCTAATTATGGTAAAATATAAAGATTAATATGGCCGTGGGTCTGTATACTCAAGGCAGTGGTATGTACTAAACCCTAACTAGGAGATTGTAAACTCTAAGGAGGTGGGATGGATACCTTGCATCCTATGTCTGTACTGGCTGAGCATCTGTAACTTGAGGAGAAGGCGTGTATCCTCTGTGCTTGGTGACTTGTAAGCTAACTCTAGTCTCGCCGGCTGGACTCATATCCCCGTAATCATAGGTGGCGTATTTTGGCCTACACAGTCAGTCCTCCTACTTGCTGAGTGCTATCGTAAGCAGTCAGGAAGTGAAAGAGGTATGCAGAAAAGATGTGAAAAGTTATCTTATTGAAACCTTGAAACTCGTAGTATCTTTGACCAAGACCGACGTTTGATTACTTTTGGAAACCCACGTGTCTTCATCTGATTGGCTAATGTCGATTCCATGCATCATTCCTATAATCTTCTTTTACTACGCTGAATCATTTCATATCTCTAGGCCATAATTACATTGACAATTTCGTTCTCCATTCTTATCTCATTTCGCCTATAAATAAAGGCATCATGATTAACAAGAATCACAAACTTTTCTTTAGAAAATACATTACTTCTTCGAAAGCTTCCTTATGAGAGAATAACCTCTCCTCTTAAAAAATGTTCACCTTTGATCCTTGTTTGATATTCCCAGAACAACTCTTTCATTTAGAATGGATGGTTTATAATAAACTATAAACAAAAGAACTATAATAGTTTTCTTCCTCTGTTTTTCCATCCATGATATGATGAACGTAGTCCCTCGAGTTATGAAGTTTGATCGGAATTCTAATGATGTTCTTCAGAATGTCTTTTTAGCGGCACGTGCACTAATTACGGTGCACTTATTTTCTAATACTGGTTACTGCGTATTTCTCTTGTCATGCAGAGCTCCTTAGCAGAAGAATTCCTACCATGCAGTGCTTCTGCATCTGCTCATCTTTTTGCTATATGGGACAACTTGTCTAGAGATAGCGCCACTTGATGAGGAAAAGTCTTCGCTATAGCATTCTTTCTTTCTCCGGGCGGTTGATATTAAATAAAATTTTCCAAAATCTTTGCATTCAGGGTGGCCATATAGCTCTGCCCTGTTTTGCAATTAGGAGGTCGCATCAGCTTCCAATCATCTAGGGAAGAGGGGGAACATTGTGCTCCCGCAGTCACTAGTGGATCTATGTTTGTATGTCTCCATGTGATTCCAGATGAACTTCCGGCTTATGCGCTTCTCCTTCTGCGTTCTACTGAGTGATTCCTCAGGTGGACTGATTTTCCAACGCCCGTGGTACAACATCACGAAGATGTTGCTGCTTGGGGCATTATGTTGGTAATGTTATCTTCTGTGTGCAGAGAGAAATTTCTATACAAGAGCTACAATCTAGATGAAGAATCTTCGGCCGTGCAAATTCGAGGGAACCTGCAGTTTTAGCCTTTTAAAGCCTTTTAGTTTCTTAAGAACACTTGTAATGTGTTTATGTCTAATATTGTACGTCTAGGTTAAACAATTAAATTTATGAGTGGGTCACAAGCAATATAGTAAAATACGATGAAAAACAAGTAAATAGAGAGGAAAATACGAGACAAGAAAGTAAAGACTTTTATTCTTTGAGAATAGCCGTATTCAGTGTGAATCACTTGATGTACAATACAATGAGTCCTAATTATGGTAAAACAAAAAGACTAATAAAAGCCATAGTCCTATAAACTCAAGACGGTGGTATATGCGAAACCCTAACTAGGAGACTGTAAACCCTAAGGCGGCGGAATGTATGCCTTGCATCCTATGTCCGTACCGCCTAAACGGTCGTAACTCGTAGAGCAGGCATATATCCTCTGAGCTCGGTGACTTGTAGGATAAGTCTACTCTTGCTAGCTGGACTCGTATTCCTGTAATAATAGTGGTGTATTTTTACCCACACAGTCAGTCCCCCTACTTGCTGAGTGCTGACACAAGCTGTCAGGAAGTAAAAGCGGTGTACAAGATGGATGTAAAAGATATCTTATTGACTCCTTAAAACTCGCAGTTTCTTTGACCAAGAATGATGTTGATTTATTCGAGAACTCTGCCTGTCTTCATCTGGTTGGTTGATGTTCTTCATCTAGTTGGTTGATGTCAATTCCATATACCTTTCCAAGAATGCCTTTTCCTGCGAATCGTGTCATATCCCAAGCCATAATTACGGTTGACTGTTTCATGCTCCATCCTTATCTTTTCCAACCTATAAACAGGTGATTCGCGATAGCAGTGGAATCACAAATCTTCTTCAGAAAAATACTTCATTCCTCCAAAGTATCCTTATGAAAATACAAATCTTCTTTCTTAAAAAATGTTTGCTTTTGATCCTGGTCTGTTATTCCTAGAAAAACTCCTTCATTCTGAATGGATGGTACATGAGAAAACTATAGAAAAAAGACCATATGCAGTTTTCTTCTTCCTTTCCTCCATCTGTGATAAGATGAATGGAGTCCCCTGAGTCATGAAGTTTGATCAGGATTCTATTGATGTTTTTTGGAATGTCTTCATCGTGGCATGTGCACTGATTACAGTGTGCTCTTCTTCTAACACGACGGTTGCTGTGATATTCCTCCTGTCATACAGGATTTGCCAGCAGAAGAATGCCAACCTAGCAGGGCTTCTGCATCTGCTCATCTTTTTTGGTTGTCTGGGGCCATAGTCCCAGAAGCAACTCCTTTTGAACAAGAAGTGAGTCCCTGGGATATCCTCTCCTTCTTCGGGCTGTTGATATCCGAGAACATTCTCCATACCCGCAGCATTCAGGGTGGCTCTATAGCTCTGCCCTGTTATGCGGCTTTGGGGATTGCATCTGCTTCCAATCAACCAGGGAAGAAGAGGAAATGGTGTTCCTGCAGCCACCGAGTGTTTCTTATTGGAGTGTCTCCACGTTAATCCAAGTGAAGTCTTAGACCACAATCTGCTTTTTCACTATCATGCTCAAATTCATCACAAGTAGAGTAAGTAGGATCAATGTACCTTGATGATGCAATGGAAAATACGCGGAAACGAAAAGACGATACAAAATGCGGAAACGAGAACAAGATAGGCGATATCAATAACGATATCGAGATAAAAGCAAGACGAGGCTTGAACGTTTACCTAAGTAGCACCGAGGAACTCGTCTCGATACACCCCGGGTGAAGTCAAGGATCACCTATACTACGCAACTACCCTCAAGAGACACCCGGCCCTTGCAAATAGAATGATCAAAGTGGTTACGATGTTCAACTTGGAATCCACCAAGTGAAATCATGCCCGTTCACGGGTTCAACATTGAGATTCACTCAAAGAAAATATCATTCTACATTCATGGTTGTCTAAAAATGAATAAATGAACTAAAGGGGTATTTATAGTTGCCCATTACAAATTTGTCTAGTTTCTGGTCCGCTGCTCATCAAACAAGCTTCGCGATCGCGTGAGAGGTTGAGCGATCGCGCAGGGTCTTTTCTTCAGAAGCACGCGATCGCGTCTTTGTGCGCGCTATCGCGCAGGGCATTTAACTTCTCTTCGCGATCGCGTGAGTGTGGTCGCGATCGCGCAGAGGAAATGTCTGGCGCCAGGCAGTGAGCTCAGAAATGCTGCCCTGTTTTGTCCTGCTTTGACTCCCCTGTTTCCTGCACTGGTTTCAGCCCTGTTTCCACTTTGATTGAGCTTCAATGCATGGTTGTCAAGTCGTCTCCCGAGCTCATATCATCCATGCCTTGACTCCCGGACCAAGCGTAGGTGTCGATGCAATTTGGGTTGCATCATTCTCCCCTTCTTGAGAAAATTTCGTCCTCGAAATTAAGGCGTCCTCCTCCAAGGTAGCTTCACCTACATCAAAAAGGCAACAAAAACAAAGTTCCTACTACAAGAGTAGGTTAGTGCACTAAGTATGGGAAAACACACTCTTGTGGTACAACCAAGTATCAATGGCAACAAAGAAGCTCATGCTCCCACAGGAGCCAGCAAGTACTTGGTTTGACAACAAAGTGCTCCCAACACAAGAACAAATAAAGAGATCAATAGGGTATGGCACATGCAAGATTAAGCTATCAAAATCCCTACAATCCTTACGTTCAAGAGTAGTGCACCCAGGCTTCCCACGATGCGAGTAGGCAAGTCCAACAAGAGTGAAGGTAAGTGGTGTGGAAAATTCACTCTTGTGATAGAGCCAAGTATCAATACAAATCAAAAAGCTTATGTCTCCAAAGGAGACAACAAGTTCTTGGCCCCGTAGTGACAAGCACTCTCCAACATGACAAGCAAAGAGACCAATAGGACATGCAACATTCAAGATTAAGCAATCCAAGTCCCTATGACCCTTAAGCTCATGATCATCATACCAAACCTTCAATGCAATATTTTCAAAATGCGGCACAATGGTTTTGGCATGTTCAATTCTCAAAGTGTGGTTAACATATGGGACGGGGTAGGCAAAGTAAGTCAAATCGCAATTAGAAGCAATTACCACACTCCCCTTCTTATGGGCTCTCATACTCACACTAAGAGATACCTCCTCACCTCCAATTTCATCCTCGAGACAACCCTCCTCACAAGGTAAGCTCTCAAGGAAGGCATTGTTAATGGCCTCTTCGTCATCGTAACCCGCACTAACAAGAGTAGGGTCACTAGAAGGATCATTTACCTCACTCGAAGCTTCAAACAAAGAGTTGTCTATGGGATCAAATCCCTCACACCATGGAGGTTCCAACTCTCTCTCAACCCTAGCTCGATACAACTCACCACCACAAATAAGGATGCTATCAAACAAAGGATTAGTAAAAGCATGCACCTCAATTTCATGGTCAAGCAAAAGCATAGTATCAAAGCTAGATTCATCATCCACACTTGAGGAGTCATCGAATATAATTCGATCCATTTCACCCACTAGGGACTCCCCAAGGTCACTACTTTCCCCACTACAACACATAGGTCCACCAAAGGCAATTAAATCAATAAGGGTGTGATCACACATTTCATCTTCCCCTTTATCAAAAATTGGTGGTGTGTCATAACAAGGGTCACAAGCAAGGTCAACAAACACACTTTCACTAGAGAGAGGTTCTTTGAATACCGGGCTCACATCATGATGTGGCGTTTCATTCCTCTCTACTAGCGGGTCACACGCAAACACAAGTTGACCATTAGACTCTTCACTAGTTGCAAGGTCAATATAGGCATCATAAGCAACAACTAGCTTTGAGTCTCCACAAGACAAGGGATTAACATGTTCATGAGAAGGGAAGGTAACACTTACATTTGAGTCGCTCCCGTGAGTACTCACATCGCTTGAAGTGTCACGTTCAAGTCCTCCCTCATGAAACTCACAATGAAGATCTTCATCCTCTTGTCCTTCTTCCAAGGCAAATGGTGGAGGTTCCATTAGCTCGCCTCCAAGAGTACCTACACAAAAGCTATAGCAAGAAGAAGAAGATAACATTTGGTTAGGACAAAGGGTGCCCTCACTCTCAATTTGTTTTTCCTCTCCTCTCATTTCTTTCAATTCGCTCTCATGTGCACGTGTGTGGGGATGAGGTCCAATTATGTTATCACCTCGCTCACTTTCCCCAACTCCCTCATTTAACATTGGTTGGCTCATAGGAGTAGTAGAATTACTCCTAGAGTGAGCAATTACATTTACTTGGGGATTGCCCAAGTCGTGGGGAATGCCCACTTGTTGGGGAGTGCCCAACGGTTGGGGATTGCCCAACACTTCATCCCTAGTACCCCCTTCGGTACCATTTTGGACACTCGGGGTCCATTCCTCTTCGAGGAGATCAAACCTCGCGCTTATGGATCTCACCTCGGCCAAGAGGTTGACCAAAGTGCTTACCGGTACCTCAACGGTATCGTATACGTCTCCGGCCATGTACCTACAAAAATTAAAGACAAGAGAAAGAGGTTAGAGTAAAAACCCTCACTCGCTCCCTCACCTTTGGAGTGTCACTCGGGTGCACTCAATTTAGTGGTTTATAGGATCACTCAAGCTTGATCTCAAAGGCTTCCTCGTAGTTGAACAACCACCTCAATAACCACTCAATTCACAAGAACCAAATACTCTTCGGGGTGAGTGGAATTGATGGGACTCGATGGGCGATCGGCTTTATAAGTGAGCACTTGAGCCAAAAATATACTACGAGTCTTCTTTGAGCTCTACTCTCCTTCTAGGCACGAAGATCCTAAACGCACAATGAATTAGTACTAATTGGGTAGAAGTGTTACCCTCAAAGTACTAACCGGAAGTGACGCGATCAAATGGTAAAAGATCAAATCGCCACTAAATGGATTCGGAATTGGATGATTTTTGGTTAGTGATCTACAAACTCACCATATTGGATGATACAATTGAAGTTTTGGTGAGCGGGAACTGTTACGAACGCTTTGCGAACAATCTGTCCCAATTCAGGATTTTCTGGAATTAAGTACTCTTCGCTATCGCGTGGGTATGCGCGCGATCGCGATGACTTAACTTGGGGAGTTGTCGCGATCGCGTGAAGCTGTGCGCGATCGCGCAGGCTTGCAGTCCAGAACCAGAACCCCGACTGAAAACTCAGTTTTTGGCACACAAATCACCCCAATTCAGTTTGTTGCTCAGTTCTAAGGCTTCCAAAGGGTGTGTTCAACTGAAATAAACAATCCCCAATGGTTTTATCAAACAAACAATGAACGAACAACTCGTTTTCAAGAATTTGGAGTGGATTCTTCAAATTTTCAAGAACTTCAAAATTTTCAAAGTTCGATTTTCATTCCGCTACTCCAAATGATGATATGGGGATATCAAAATGACGGGAAAACTATGTAGAACAATCCCCGATACCAAACAACCAAGAATTCACAACACAATGCAAGTTCTATTCAATTTTGTGAATTCTCAACTTTGAGATTTGGTTTTCGAGATTTTGATTCACGACTTCAAATCGTGTTTCGAGGGTACCAAATCAATGGGAATATGATAACAAACAATCCCCGATAACAAACAACAACAAAATCACAACACACAACGATTTCTAGCAATTTTTTTGTGATTTTCAAGTTTTTCTATTTTTTTGTTTTTCTTCAAATTCAAGAACAAACAACACAATGATAACAACAAGAAGAACAAGACCGAGGATTCGTAAGAACGAAGCCTAGCCGTGCTCTGATACCAACTGATGCAATGGAAAATACGCGGAAACGAAAAGACGATACAAAATGCGGAAACGAGAACAAGATAGGCGATATCAATAACGATATCGAGATAAAAGCAAGACGAGGCTTGAACGTTTACCTAAGTAGCACCGAGGAACTCGTCTCGATACACCCCGGGTGAAGTCAAGGATCACCTATACTACGCAACTACCCTCAAGAGACACCCGGCCCTTGCAAATAGAATGATCAAAGTGGTTACGATGTTCAACTTGGAATCCACCAAGTGAAATCATGCCCGTTCACGGGTTCAACATTGAGATTCACTCAAAGAAAATATCATTCTACATTCATGGTTGTCTAAAAATGAATAAATGAACTAAAGGGGTATTTATAGTTGCCCATTACAAATTTGTCTAGTTTCTGGTCCGCTGCTCATCAAACAAGCTTCGCGATCGCGTGAGAGGTTGAGCGATCGCGCAGGGTCTTTTCTTCAGAAGCACGCGATCGCGTCTTTGTGCGCGCTATCGCGCAGGGCATTTAACTTCTCTTCGCGATCGCGTGAGTGTGGTCGCGATCGCGCAGAGGAAATGTCTGGCGCCAGGCAGTGAGCTCAGAAATGCTGCCCTGTTTTGTCCTGCTTTGACTCCCCTGTTTCCTGCACTGGTTTCAGCCCTGTTTCCACTTTGATTGAGCTTCAATGCATGGTTGTCAAGTCGTCTCCCGAGCTCATATCATCCATGCCTTGACTCCCGGACCAAGCGTAGGTGTCGATGCAATTTGGGTTGCATCACTTGAAGCGTCACCATCTTCGATTTCTTGACTAGAAGCATAGGCATTATCACAATCTTCATCGCAAGCCTCATAGTCTTCTTCAATCTCACGATCATCATAGTGAACCGCTTCATCAACATAGGAGCCATGGTTTCCATCATCATAGTAATGGCCATCATCACCCTCATAGGAACCATAGTCTCCATCATCACCATACGAGTCATAGCAACTCGCATCATCGCCACATGAGCCACAATCTACTCCATCATCATTATCCGACATTGTTTGCAATCACCAAGAACAAAACCTCTCAAAAGTCACTCCCTCACGTGTATCACTCAATATATGTGCACTCAAGAGTGAGGCCTTATCAACTTGGGAACCAAGGTAATCACAACTAGCATGTCCAAGATAAAGTTCGGAATGGAATTAATGAGACTTGATGTACGGACGGGTATTTTTAGTGCGCACTTGAGGCCAAAAGGAGTTCTACGACTCTTCTTTGAATTCTAATCTCCTCTACGCACGAATACCTAATACGCTAAAGGATTAGTGTCTTTCAAGTAGGCCAATTACCTTAGAAACACTAACCAAGAGGTATGGAAGAAAACAGGACACAAAAGATTTGACTCGAATTGGCACCAAATGGATTTGGAATCGGATGAAATTTCGTTTGTGATCTAGAAACTCATAATATTTAATGGTCGAATTGGAGTTTAGATGTTTGGAAACTGTTCGGACGCTGTTGCGAACGTTCTGTCCCAAAACTGGAATTCTGGATTTTTTTTGTTCTTCGCTATCGCGACCAGACGCGCGCGATCGTGAAGGGTTAAATTTTCAAAAAATAATTTTTCTCTTCGCTATCGGAGAATTTCTCTTTGCGATCGCGAAGGGTTAATTTCTGCAACTTTCACAGCAGCTCAAAAATGGGTTTTGGCGATTTTTGGCCAACTTTTTGGCTCGATTTCAACCCGATACACAAAACCAACGATACCTAAAGTTTATACAACTAATATCATCAATCCCAAATAATTTTTCAACCCCATCAACAACAACAAGCTTCGATTAAAGATTGAAGCGTTTTCAAGAATTTTCAAACTTTTGGATTTTGATTTTCGAAAATTTTGAATCGTAACACCAAAACACGAGATATGGGTATCAAAATGACGGGAATACAATAAGGAACAAACCCCAATACTTTTAAACACTCGGGGATTCGTTTCCAACAAGTTCCACCAATTTTTTTTCAACTTTTCTAGTTATTCAATTTTTTATTTTTCTTCAATTTTCAAGAACAAACAACACAATCACAACAACGACAAGAAAAAGACCGAAGATTCGTAAGAACGAAGCCTAGACGTGCTCTGATACCAACTGATGCAACCCAAAACGAGCGGAAGCTAAACACGATACAAATATACGGAAGCGAAAAAGATAACAAGAAATCGAGACTAGGAAGGCAAGAAATTAGAAGAAAGAATCGAATTCAATTCACTCAGGTTAATTGAATTCAAAAGGGAGAAGGGAAACTTGAACCTTACAATGGAATCAAACTAGGTGTCGATCTCCATAGGCTCCAAGTCGAGACATACATGAAGCCTCGGGCTTCAACAAGAAGGGCTCGGCCTCTTCAATGTTCTCTCTCAATTCTATCTTCTAAAATGGATAACTAATAAAATGAAGAGTTAATGTGCTATTTATACATTTACATTGAATATTGGACAAAACTTGCCCCTGCAGCTGATTCTGATACGTTGCTCAACATTAAGCCTTCGCGATCGCGCAAGGACTTATGCGATCGCGCAGGACTCCAGCTTCTTCAACGTCGCCTTCGCGCAGGAAAAGATGCTGTCGCGCAGGGTATTCCACTCCTCTTCGCGATCGCGCAGGTATGGACGCGATCGCGAAGAACATTTGTTCTTCCTCAGGCAGTGAGCTCCCAGTATGCTCCCCTATTTTGCCCTATTTTGGGCTGCCTATTTTCCTGCCCTGTTTCCTCCATCCTCGGCGCTCTAATGCATGATCTTCAAGACATCTCCGGAGGCCTTGACTCGTATCCCTTGTGCTCTCGAGCTTGGCTTTTGATGGTTGTCGTTTAGGCTATTTTATATTGCATCAGCTGCAGAAGGGCAGGGATATTGTAGAAGCCAGGATAATAAGACTCCCAAAAAGGTTTGGTCTAGACCAGCCGTATCTACATGCTTCATGTCGTAGCAGATAAAAGCAATACACAAACCTTAAAAAATTCAACTAACCAGCTGATAATGCACCAAGAAACATGCCTTTTATTGTCACGAAATTGCAGTTATTCTGTTACTTTCTTCAGGTTGGAATGCAAGGTCGATTTTTTCAACATGAACATTACCACCATATTCAATTGTATAGGAGATGTCAAGTTCTTCCAAAATAAGATGGTATACAATATCATCAGGAAAGTTTAGCGATTCTTCACTGTCATCTTCAAGAGTTACATAGTCCTGGCAGTTTGAATTTTGAGTGTCATCAGAGAAGTCGCTCTTTTCAGTCTTGAACAGGGAATTGTGCGGCCGAGTTCTCTGAGATACTGATCGTATGTCCCATGACAGCACTTGTTGAATTAAGTTTTGAAATTCACTAGAAGATGTATAAAGTGATTTTTTTCTCCATTCTTGACCAACAATCATTCAGACCAGCAGAGAAATCTTGAGAGAAGTTAACCGATGCTACAGCTAACATATCATCCACCTTTACCCAATCTGGCACCATTGCTCCTGGGATGCTATCACAATATCGAAGATATGGCTTGACATCAAGGACTGGTGTTCCATCTACCAAATCCACACCAGAAATGAGAACACTATTTCCATCCACAGCATCAACCTTTGCAACAGTGAGCCCTATAGGGCATGGACGATGAGGAGATCTCGTTGCAAAGAGCCCATCCTCTCTCCTTTCAGCCTTGGTACTCTTACCTTTGCCTTGAACTTATACTGTGATGGATGCTTCCATAACTTCTCAAGATCCATGTTAAGATGAAAGACATAGATTATCCAACAGTAAGAATAACCTTCAAGACCGTCAAGAGATGCGGGTGGAACTCGAGATGGATCAAACACTAGACATGCTCTAGCAAGAAGTACAATCAAAGGTTGTCTTGATGTCTCGTTCCTCGTGGAAAAGCAAGAGCGAGTTATTGCAATAGGTGCCAAAGGATATGAACTCGACTCAAAGTCATCAGAACTTGACTTGGTGACTGCTTTCCTCAATGCCTGTTGAGCTCTAATGCGGCCTTGCCTTTCAAAAGTGCACTTTTGTAAAGCAGCCTTAAGAGATATTTCCAGCTCTGATTTTTTCCTCATCAACTCTTGTCTTTCTTCTCAAAAACCCAACGGCTATGGCTGTTGATGTAGAAATAGCGGCCACAGCGACTGCTATGCTCACTGTTACCAATCTGGTCGCCCCCATCACTATGATAATTGCCTAATTTTGAAATTTGAGTATGGATTAGGGTTTAACCTTATCCACTTTTTCCTCTTTCTTGCCGACAAATTTTCACCTGAGGTTTTGGTAACAAGACCTTACCCCTTTCTTCTTCAATGGAACAGTGAACTCACTAACTCCGGTGTATGGACACCTAAAAAGTTGTGTTCACAACCCAAAACAAGATTTGAGGTCATTCTCCGTTAAATTTTAACAACGAACAGTGCAAATTAAGTTCCGAGCCAAGCTAAGAATAGTTTCAACTTCATCCCTACAGTGTTACAATGTAACAATTTTTCGGCGTAAGGACGGTGTTTAACGACTGAGCTTTTGAATTTTTCATGTAATATTCGACCAAAAATCAAACACCAACCACCTGTCTTCCACAACAAATAACCAAAACTCAACTGGGGTTTTCTAATTCAAACACCACGTCGGAATAGTCCAAAGACCTCGAGAAACCCTTGTCAACAAACACTGTACGACAGACACTCGTCTAAATTTCCAAACAATAGTGAACACGAATCTGGGGTTGTTTAATCCAAACAACCAACAATCAACAAAAAGTATTGAATTTTCTTCTTTTTACTTTTTTTTTGGTAAATAAGAACACAAACAGTAACAACAACAAGAACACGAAACGGAAATAAAGACAGAAATGCACGAAGATAAAGATAAAGAACAGGATAAGGGTTGTAGAAACAAGCCCTCTAATACCAAGATGGTGCAAGCTAATCTTTGAGAAGCTTAGCAACCGAACAAATGCGGAAAAATAAACAAGAAATAAAGATGGAAGCTAGACAATTCTTGGCTTCATTCCAAACGAACCCAAGGAACTAGTCTTGGAGCCACTAGGGTTGAGGAACAAAGAAGCACCTAAAAGCTAAGCAACAATCCTCAAGAAGAAAAACCATGCTCTTTGCAAATTGAATGATCAAAGAAGAAAATGTTCAAACAGAATCCACCGATTGACCCATGTTTTTTAAACATCCCACGATGGGGTTCAGATTACAATGGAGATAGAATAGCATGCAGCTAATATCAATATTCATAAACTATCTACAATTGAATTGCAAAGGGGTTTATATAGATAGCCCTAAGGTTAAACTAGTAAATACGGTCATAGGCGACCAATAAGACAAGGCCACTTAGAGCAGAAGTAAATCTTGTGCTCTGGCGCTCTTGACTTCGGTGCTCGGTCGTTTAGCTCGACCTATATGAAAACGGATGCTCTCTTGCCTCGGGCGCATTTGTAGCCCTTCGATCTTCTTAGTACTCGGTGTCAAGGATGAGTGCTCAGTCACTTCGTGTTTCGGGTTCTAAGTTGCAAATGTAGCCTTCGTATCTTATGTTCGACCACACACCCTCCGAACGGTTGCTTTCTTCGACCACGCCAGCTGGATGTGAACATCGTGTAAAAGCTTAGCTTGGCTTCGTGTCACTGGCCTCGATGGGTTGAATACTTGATCAGCACGGATTCAGGCTGCATCAGGAGGTTTATCAGATCTCGAGCCACGAGACTTTGGAGGTATACTAACCAGAAAATCTGCCTACTGGCTCCAAATGTCTCTCTAAACTAACCAGAAAATATGCCCCTCATATGTGACCCTCTATCCCTTTCGGCTCTCTATTTCTACTTCCTCACCTAAAGTGATAAAGCAAATGCTTGAATGCGTTATATGCTCATACCTGGCTACATAGCGATAGTTGTACACTCGTTCACCAAATGTGGACCTTGTCCCACTACATACCTGTGAATTCTATCTTCCATACTTGCCACCACCGTAGGGGCAACTCTCACTAAAGAATTAAAGCAATAGTTATACTCTTTTACACTCAAACGTCCATGTCTCAAGGTTAGGAGCTGACTAGCACATGCTCCCTGTATCTTGATAGGCATATACTGACGAAGAAAGGCATCCAAGAATCCCTGCCAAATCGCTGGAGCAGCATCTGGCCCTTTAGATAGCTCCTATATCTAATACCACCCTGCTGTTAGGTCCTGACATCTAAATGCGTCTAAATCTGCTGACTTTGTGTCTGACACATGCATGACCCTCAACACACTGGCTATCCTCTCTAAGATCTGTACGAGTGGAGGCTCTAGTCAAATAAAATCCCTGATTCTGGACAAATGTTATCTAATAATCATGGCCCTATCGCACGATCTAGAGAAGCAAGAAAGACAACCATCCCGAAGTGCCCTGTGTCCTCCGCGTAACGTACTCCTGAACAAGAGTCCACTAGACACGGTATATAGACACCCTAGGACTGAACTGCTCTGATACCATTTTATTATGATCCAACCTATGGCCCCGACGAATAACAACCCTTAAGTGCCGATCATCGCTAAACCTATTGATAATCGATTAATTATAGAGATAAGTAGGCACCCTGGTCCTATA
This sequence comes from Petunia x hybrida, assembly GCA_037355625.1. Taxonomy (NCBI): domain Eukaryota; kingdom Viridiplantae; phylum Streptophyta; class Magnoliopsida; order Solanales; family Solanaceae; genus Petunia; species Petunia x hybrida. The sequence continues at coordinate 1,040,300 of JBBBVM010000695.1, read as the reverse complement.
TACATATATATTTGCTGAAAGCATAAAACTGGAAAAACGACAAGGCTGTCACAAGTAGACATACATAACATACTGACTGAACTACATAAGGATATATCTACAGGCCTCTAAGAGTGCTTAATTGAATATGAAATGAATGGGACAAGGCCCCGCCATACCTACTAGATATATGTACAACATGTCAAAAGTAGTAAACTCTGAGAGGAGGCGGAGTGACTTCAACGGCTGGTTGATAGCCCACTAACGTGGCTCAAGGTCTGATCTGTATGTCCTTGTGCGGCATGAAACACAGGGCCCATGAGAGGACGTAGTACGAAATGTACAAAGTACGTAAAGCGAGAATATATAACATAACTGCTGAATAAAACTGTAAGACTGAGATGTGAATTTGTACTGAAGTATAGCAATATAGCTGGAAATCTAAAATGTCAACTAAATATATACGGCGGTTTAACTAGATTTGGAGCCGAAGACTGAACTAGACTATGCTTAGAGCTGCCTGTAATCTTGGCTGATAACTAACAACTGTTAACTGAACTAGCCTTACTGGTAATAATGTAGTGCATACTGTGGCTATATTCGCATTTTCAACAAACCTGGCGGGTGTTATGGGCTATGTCCCCCCAGCCGGAAATATCTAGTCTCTCTGTTCAGAGTGTACGAATGAAACCCGCTCACACTAGGTGTGTCAACTCTCGCCTGAACCAGAGGGGCTGTGTCCCCCAGATGGGTAGTATCGCACGTGATCGAACTGTGTGTCTAATGTCCAGCCTCTTTGGGGGACTCCAAATCACATATTATATGATCATAATGTAAGCATAAGCATGTATAAGGCATAGCACATGTGGAGACATCAGATATGAGCTCAAACGAATGATAAGAAAATCCTAGATGTAATTATAGACACAACGTGGAACTCAGAATTTGTTTAATTCTTTGGATTTCCATAAAAAGTTCTTCAGAGTTTCCCCTAAAATTGGATGATCTGCAAAAAAAAAACAACAACTACAATATACACATGAATAGATACCCGGCTAGGATGATAAGAACGAGCAAAAGGAAATTCAGCTATCCACAAAATGAGCGACAACAGAATTATGAACAAACTATCGACCAATCATTTATAACTTAGAACGTACGCTTCTATTATTGATTTAGGATAAAACTGAGCATCTAGACATGCTATATTAGCTTACACGTTCATAAGGGATGCTATAAAATATTTATAGGCTATGGGATTACATAAAAAGATTGAATAGACAACAAAACAAAACGAACGGACGAAGAAAAAATTCCACGGTCACACAGAACTTCTGGACAGCACCACTATCCTGTATTCCATCATAAATATCGTGGTATAAATAGAAATTTTAGACTTTGACCTCTTCAGGAAAGTTGTAGATATCTCTCTTGGGGTTCGAGGGAATCCTAAATTTACTCAAAATCAGTTTTCTACAAAATGTTCTGCTCAACTTACTAACAAATGTACGGAGTTAAAAAATCAGATTTAGGACTGATTTGAGACCCTCATACCTAGGGTTTTGTCACCAAACTCTATTTGTACAAGGATACAATGATTCTATACAATCTCGCCATAAAACATTCCAATTTTGAAGGCAAAACAAGCTTTGAAAGCTACTATAAACATGCCTTAGTTGAAAGAAGAAGAAAGACCTTACCTTGTTTCCTTTACTTGCCAAGCTTCCTCAAGCTTAATTGAGGTAGAGTCCATCAAATTCAATAGTTACTTAGTCATGAAGCATCCTAAAACTTCAACCTATAGATGAAATAAAGGTAGCATGACGTTACCTTAATCGCGTAGAGTATTTTGGTGCAATCCATCTTCAATTTTGAGTTAGGATTAGAATTCTTCCTTCAAAACCCAGGATTAGCTCACACCTTCATGAAGGGTCTGTTCCCCTTGTGAATCTCTGGAAATGTGGAAAAGAAGGATTAGTTTTCCTTTTTTTAATTCAAAATAGATCACTTGTAGCACTCTTTTGCGAACACACTATAACTTAGTTTAGGGGAGTTGGACCTGGAGGAGAGTAGAGGAGCCCTGGATGTCCTCTAAACGAGTTCTTCATCTGTTACTCTTATTCCTCTCCTTAATTCTATGGTTTATTAATTTTAGAGTTGTGGCATCTCCATGAATTTTGGCTTTCGGATGTTAATTTGAGTTTATTGATTTAGCTTATTGGGTTAGTTATTTTTTCAGGCACCTATTTGTTTGATTTTCTTGCCAATAGTTGACAAGACCCAGATTTCCGGCTAGGCCGTGTGGGCATCCGACATCCTTTCCTATGATACGTCAGGCGAACCATTATCACAAGTGAAAGAAATGGATATCAACTAGCTTGAGACAGATATTGAATAATCCAAAAGACATGTTGATATATACAGATATACAGAAAAGCTGTTTAGAAAGAGGTACAACTGCCTATCTAATATAGTAGGTTTAGGGCCATCCAGACCAGACATTTGAGAATACAAGGAAAAATGTACATCTCCCAAAGGGAGAAAAATACAACTGATATATAGAACCTAAACTGGTGGCCATCCCGAACAGAAGTCGGCTCACCCTCACAGCCGAGGTGATCTTCGCTCCTCACTCACGTTGACAGACTCAATCATGGAGCGAACCTGCCGAAATGAAATAAATAGACAAAAAAACAAACAGAGGGTGTGTCGAAAGGACTCTGTAAGTGAGGGCTTGCTAGTTACCTCGAAGAAGCAGATATGCTAGCCAGGGAGAAGAAAAGCAGATAAACAAAATTCACCTTATTTAAACTACAAAAAGGCTGAGCTAGATAATAACTAGAAACACGCAAGGAACTATAAACTCATAAACAACCAGGGGTATAAGATAGACAGAAACATATAGGTAACCCAAAACATATCAACAATCGTAAATACATGACACATACCCAAAATATCGCACTACAATCACACAATATACAACAGCCGTTGCAATGAAATAGAATGAATGTAGTATGATGCAATGGGGTCACATGTGCCAAAATATCTGATAACCCTCGTCGGTGCGACACACTTATCGCCACCGTGAGATACATAACTTTATATTAACCTGCCCCTGCTCTGGACACTCATCTACTCCGACGGTATAATATACAACTAGAGTAGAGTATTCCTACTCATGGACCGGCATACGCCTGCTGCTTTGGCGGAATACTCGTACACCTGATGTGAGGTGAAATAGAGGGGCGGTATACTCCTGCTCCCATGCCAATGGTTACCCATGAAGATGTGTATGCAATGCCTTACAATTCAAATTATTACACAATAAGTAAGCCTTGCGACCCTATAAGGATTTTCAAACTAGCAGGATGCTTCTATCTTCCACTGACTAGTCATAATCATACCTGAGCTTCCCTTCTCAATTAATTACTAGGCTTATAGTTCAATAATAGGTATTCCCAACTTTAATGGTGATTCTATCCTCAATATAATAACTCATCCAACGTAGCTTAACAATTATAAGTTCATATGTCGAACAAAATAATTCTATTCTTGGCTTAACACCGAGCCCAATATAAACATCCACCATAAGGCTGCATATCCCAAACGATAGACAATTAATTCAATCAATATCCATAATCCAATCGAAACCTTTATATTCTATTCATAATCTCAGGTTTAGAGCTCCTCAATTAACATTCATAGTGACATAACTCTCTTATCCTTAACTAGATGGTAAAAATAGAACACTCTAAGACCAACTACTAAGTAAACAGAACACGCCATGCTCACAACTAGAGTATCATACTCCCAATTATACAATAATCACGAAGCTCTGGCGTAGTAAGTATTCCTCTTCGGCAGCTATGCACGTGAAAAATACAAGCGTAGAACAACCATAAAGGCCAAAGGTCGACAAAGAAAGGATGAAACCAATTACCTTTTCAACTCAGACCGAATCGACTATTAAACGAAATCCTTTCCTTCTCGAAGCCTCGTGGAACCACTTTTTTCTAAGCTAAAGAAGAGGAATTGCATAAATAAACGCTCAAAATCTGATTCCTTAACTACTTGCAGGAGTTGGAGGGAAATTACAAAAATGCCCCTACGCCGAGCTTAGTCGAACACCTAAAAACTTTGTGTATCCGAACTTCTCAAACTATCACGAGTCAAAATACGCTATTGGATTGCATTTTTGGGTTCAATTTGACCCATTTCCCCAATTTAATAAAGTTAGGGTTCTATCCCAATTTACTTCGACTCAACTCAGAAAATATACCCTATAATCCTTGAATTAACATAATCAAATTATATAGGGATGATACCTGGTGATTATAGATGATTTGGTACCAGAATTGTAGCTTGGAATCATTTGGAATTGATGGAATTGAGATAGAAATCAAATAAGCCGACATCTGTCATTTTAAACACCTGAAACAGCGCGTTCACGCCACCTAGAGCACCATCGCGCCACACCTTTATTGCGATTGCATTACCAGGGACGCAGACGCGCGCAATCGCACTGGCCTACATGGAAGGTGCATAATTCTGCACCATCACATGCTGGTGCTGTGAGTTGGGTTCGAATGTGACCCTACAAGGCTCGGAAATTTGTACAAAATTCATACAATAGTTTTTTGATATGCTCATGAAAATGGATTCCAAATTGGATCTCCGGAACTCAAGATGTTGGTCCTACAAGAAGAGGTCGATTTCTTGACTTTTGGAGCTTTAGTGAAAACTTTCCAAACGACCTCGAATTTCACTTCTGAAAGTTTCCACTGGTCATAAATGACCATGCAATACTAATGCAACCTTCAGATTTCGAATCAGAGCTCATTTACTGAAAACGAGCTCAGAAACATCTTTTAAGCTTAATCGAAAACAAAAATGGAAACCTTTTCAGAAAACCTAACAAACGAGGAACGTATCAGCTCAATTTTGCAGGCGAATCCTAATGGACCTACAGAGGTTTTAAGATTGTCGACATGCTAATCAGAGTCCTAACTTTTTAAAATAACAGATCAAGGTTGTTTCATTCTCCTCCAGTTGGACTCTCGTTCATCCTCGAATGAGCTTGAGTCTAAAGCAGATTTCAGAGAGATAGCAAGAGCACTTGCAGGACCTTCATCAACTACTCCACAGCCACTATTTGATTACTAACAAAATTAAAATTATAACACGCACACTGGATTTAAGAATGAACCATATCCAAATGATATCATATCACCATTGCCCGGGTTATTCTTACTAAGCCGACCCTTCCTTGCTCACGAGAGAAGAGTTTTACATTTTCGGAACAAAGACATACGGAACTCTGGGTAGATAAACATGATTCCACCGACAAATCACCTCGTTATTTTTTTCAATATAGAACGGTTCGATGAACCTAAGAATTGGCTTACGCTTCAGCAACGCCTTAGAAATTTAATATTACCATTTAGTATTGAAGGAAGACTCCTCCACTTAGTGCATAAACTCATACAACTAATTTGAATAGGAATAGCATCCTCACACAGTCTGTTGGACTAAGGAAGATTTAGCTAAAAACAGAAGGCGACTCAAACCTGAGCTACCAAATTGCCCTCTCGAGTTGCCAAACAGCTGCAACTCTCGAGTTCACAACTCTATTCCTTCACCATAAGCACCACTACATGATGGATCAATTCACAGGTCAAATGACGCCTCTCACCTCCCTTAGTAGTCATAGAACACTACAATGAGCTTACCCGGCTACCTGAACACGCACTCTGGCTCAACAGAGGGGACATCACAAGCGGCTACTAACCGCCCAAGCTCGCTAGTGCCGGAAGAAGAAGAGATGGCACTGGACCGAGGATAGGAATAATTAGATGCTTGGCTAACAGAGCTAGACTACCTCCGAGTCAGGTTAGCTAAAGACTTGCAATTGAAGAAATAGACATTAATTGAGCTTTATGGAACAACATCCATACCAATTTAACCTTCTAAATAGAAGGAAACTCCAACAATCTAACAGAAAAAACCCTTTTACAACCGAGACAAGCTCATAGAATAACATGATTTTACTAGTATCTTGGACCAAGGGAAGACACGTAGATCAAATATTACTTACTAATCACTTTACACTGGAAGAAACAATGGCAAATTCTGATGGTGACGAATAAGAATCCCATCATACTACCACACTGAAATCCGAAGGAAAGGTAGTTTAACTTGATATAAAAACAGAAGGTGGTACAACACGATGCAAAGTAGACAATACCAATACTCACTCCCAAATCCCTTACATTTAAACTAGATAAACCAGTAGGGTCTCACAAATTCCAGGAATAAATCATACTAGAAGCTCAACCCTCTGCCACAACTGATTCTTAACAAAAACAACTTCCTAGGAAACCATGGAAATATGATAAGACAAACAAATTCCAGATAGGGAAGAAGAAATACCTGGGTCTACTACATCGGATGCCTCAGCATCCTGCCAGATTGGCAGTTCATAGAACTGCCTCTACGGCTGAGCAGAGCTACTACCCTGATAATCTCTTCCAGAAGAACTACTGCAACCACACTCTGGGACTCTACTGGATAGTGGGACTCTACTGCGCTAGTGCCTGATGGCGAGAGAAAGGACGGCTGCCTACCTGTCAAATTAAGGAAAACACCTACAAGGATGACCAAGCTCACAATAATGAAAACATCTTTTTGCTGAAAATAGAAGCTGGACAGATTGTTCTTAGCTATACCGAGAAAAATGAGTTTGATCTTGACAAACTACTGGCGCGCTCTGAGAATCACGCACCACAAGCTAAGATAACCTAGCAGGCCACATGATCTCTTGCTTTCCCGCTCTGACTCTTCCTACTCTAACTTATGGTATGCCTCATACATCTGAGCAATATCAACAACAACATCAAATGAAGTCCCGACCTTAATCTCTTGAGCCATCTGGGACTTCAGGAAAGGAGAAAGGTCAACAATAAATGTTCAAACCTTCTCAGTAAGGCGCGTGGACTAGTTTTGGACCATATCCAGCCAACCTAGAGAATTCAATCTCATATTATGAAAACGACATGCTACCCTGTTCAATCCACTCAAACTAGTGATGCTTTTCATCTCGCTCGCTGCGCGAAAGGAACTTTTCCATGAATCTATGAGAAAACTCGCACCAAGTCAGCTTAGGCAAGCCCTGCTTAGCTGATAAAAGAGTGATCCATCAATCTAAGGATGGACCTTGGAATTGGGACGCAGTCTAACCAACACCATACTGCTCCAGATAACCAAGAGCCGGAAGGATATGCTGACATCATTTTTCTTTTAAAAAAATCACGACGATTATCTAATGCATGGCCTGTGAATATCGTATGGTTCAACCAGGTAAAATAATGCAACCTCTTCAGGCACTCGGACCGAACTATTACCTGTGCTAGCTGACCAGCTAGAACAACTAGAGGCACAACACATGTTGCCTCCGGAACATAATTTATTGTGCTACATCAGGAATGGAACAGGAGCTCCCTGAGCCCAAACATCTGCATCTGTAGAAACTTGATGAGCCGCCTAGGGAATAGGAGGTTCCTGCAATATCTACGCCGCTAATATTCTCATAAAAGCATTGTAGAGAGCAGTGGGTACTAAAAGGCCCTGCTCCTCTTGCCCACCGTGAGCTGGCACAACTGGGGCTTCCGTAACTGGATCATTAGCATGATAAAAAACTCTTGGGGCTTGGGCAGCTCTAGCCCCAGGCTAGACTACCCCATGCTGAGCTCCTACCCTATGCTGGTTTGCCGCACGAGGAATCAACAGTACTTCGAAGGAATTAGCAAAAAATTTTTAGCATCCCACAAGAAGAAAGACGCATGATCAGAAAAGAAGAATCGGAACTTCCTAAATGCCATCATAGCCTCTCGTAGATAAGTACGGACGTCTACATACCCATCAGTGAGACTCACTGTCTAGGTCTGGATAGACTCTAAACCAGGCTCTGATACCAACTGATATAATATAAGCTAAACTTGTGGCCATCCTGAACAACAGTCGGCTCACCCTGACAGCTGAGATCGTCTTCGCTCCTCAATCACGTTGGCAAACTCAATCCTAGAACGAACATACCGAAACAAAAAAAAATAGAGAAAAAACAAACAGAAGGTGAGACGAAAGGACTCCAAAAGTGGGGACTGGCTAGCCACCTCAAAGAAGCAGATATGCTAGCCCGGAAGAAAAAAACGGATAAATCAAATTCACCTTATTTCAACTATAAAAAGGCAAAGCCAGATAATAACTGGAAATACATAAGGATCCATAAACTCATAAACAACCAGGGACATAATATTGACATAAACATATAGGAAACCTGAAATATATCAACAATAAGAAATTCAAGACACATACACAAAATATCATACTATAATCACACAATACACATAAGCCGGAGAAATGAAATGGAATGAATGCAGTATGATGCAATGGGGTCGCATGTGCCCAAATGTCTGATAACCCTCGTTGGTGCAGCACACTCATCGCCATCATGAGAAACATAACTTTATATTAACCTGTCCTGGCTTTGGACACTCATCGACTCCGGCGGTATGATATACAATTAGAGTGGAATACTCTTGCTCATGGAGCAGTGTACGTATGCTCCTAGGGAAGAATACTCCTACATCTAAGTAAAATACACCACCTACTATTATGAGGATACGAGTCAAACTGGCGAGACTAGACTTTTCCTACAAGTCACCAGGCATAGACGATACACATCTGCTATATGAGTTACGACCGTTTAGGCAGTACATGCGTAGGACGCAAGGCATACATCCCGCCGCCTTAGGGTTTACAGTCTCCTAGTTAAGATTTCGCATGTACCACCACCTTGAGTTTATAGGCCCATGGCCTTTATTAGTCTTTATATTTTATCATAATTAGGATTGGGTAATCTCTACTGTAAATACCCCATCCTTACATTGTATTATGCATCAAGCGATTCATATCGAAGCCGGCTATTCTCAAGGAATAAAACTCTTTACTTTCTTGTCTATTATTTTTCTCTATTTACTTGTTTTTTCATCGTATTTACCTTTATTTCTTGTGGCCTCTCATAAATTTAATTGTTTAACCTAGATGTACAAGTTTAGACATAAACAGTTTGGTGCCCACTGTGGGGCCCAGGCAATTATAGGTATTCTATAAAGGAAAAGGCGCAGTCATGTCGGACGACAGTGGAAACATACCAAAGAACACTACCCACGCAGTTGATGAGTCTATGTAGGATCCTGGCAATCCTAACGTACAACCAAAGGATCCTGCCAATGATCCAGTCCATGTAGCCAGCAACAGCGAAGGCGACCAATCACGCGAAGGTAATTCTGAGCTTAGAAGTTTCCTTCTTAATCTCCTCAAACCATGTCAGATTGGGCAGAGCAGAACTCGGTTAACATGGTCAAGGGCATACCCCAAAAGCTAGGAGCGATGTTCTCCAGATCGTCTCAAAGGCCAGCATCTCTGCGAGGAACAACACCTGTGAACGATTCACCATCTTCCATTCCTAACCGCAGGTTAAACATGGATGCCGCCTCTGGAGGTTCAACGGCAGTCAATAATCAAGATCTCAAATGAACACTTGTCATTCAGAACATCTTAAAGGAGATGAAGGCCATCCATGATCCGATTAGTAACGTGACATGTGCTCCACCTCAGGTTACCACCATAGATGAGAAATTTTTTAATAAGCATGCATACAAAGCAAGCGCTGCACCGATCCACGTACCAAAGCACTTCCACCTGCCGGATAACTTAAAGTACGACGGCATAATAGATTCGGATGAGCATACTGCTGCATACTATACAGCTGTCAAAAGCAACGAGATCTCTGAGGAAGAAATCAAATATGCTTTGGTGAAAAGGTTCGGCTCAACCTTAACAAAGGGCGCCCTTGCTTGGTACACTTAGCTACTAGTAGGCTCCACCGAGTCATTCACCTAGATGTAGGATTTGTTCAAGAAAGTGCATTATGGCGTCAGTAAGCAAGAGAAGCGCATAGAGGACATCTTCGAGGTTCGGCAGCGCAACGATGAGCTACTAAAAGACTACCTCATAATGTTCTAGAGGGAATGCATGGAGCTTACTCCAGTTCCCGACAATATTGTTGTGGTAGCCTTTGGCAAGAGCTTTAATGCCAAAGGGTCACTAGCTATTAGGGAGATGCAGTGGAGTCTAACTCAACACCATGTGACAAAATCGAGTTCCCTACATCAGAGGTACACTGAAGAACTTGGCCTGGAGCCAGAGCACTTTCAAAACCCCAAAAATGGATGAAGAAAACTAGCTAGAAGTCAATCCCTAAAAGGAGAAGGGGATGGAAGAAGAGTAAAAGAAAAGATACAGAGCTAGGCAAGAACGGGAATGTAGGGCAATACCCGAGGTTCCGGGTCCCAGGAGAAACAAACTAAGCCCCACAGTTTCCGATATTTTGGTTCGCGAGTCAACACAGTAGAACTGGTTGCCAATCACTTTTGAAAACTATGGAAAAAAAACACGGTCGCTGCCATTGTAAAAGGAGCAATCGGGAGGAATTCAGCATCCTACTGTGACTTCAATCACAACAACGGCCACGCAACACTCGACTGCAAGGCCCTAATATTAGAAATCAAACATTTGCTAAAGGAGGGACACCTCAAGGATTTGATTGAAGAAGCATCAAAGCGGTCAAGAGCACTAGACTCTGAGGAAAAGCGGAACATCAATGCTATCTTCGCAACCCCAGGACCTATCACAGCTTGGGTGACTGAAAGGTTAGGGTCATTCACTAGCCCTATTATGTTCAGCCCGGAAGACAAAGGAAAGCATCATGACGCTTTCATCATCCCTATAAAGGGTGTCCAACCTTTAGACTAAGCAAGCTATGGTTGACCCAGGAAGTAGCGTGAACATCATTTGGAGGGAGGTATTATAGAAGGTAGGCCAGCACCATCAGATAATTCTAAACCTTCGCAGGATAATAAGATGCAGTGGCCTCCGCGAGAAACGTGTTAGAGAACTAGCTTTACTGGTTCATATCCCAGGCGTGACGAGCATAACCTATTTCCAGTTACTCACCTGTAATGTCATATGATGTCATCCTGGGATGGCCCTGGATACATAGTGTAAAGGGAGTACCCTCAACACTCCACCAAGTCTTTAGATACCCTACCTTACATGGGGTTGGTGACTTACGAAGTGAGCAGACTTTGCTTATATTCAATAGAGGACACAAAAGGGCCGATAGACAAGGTAAATATGATTGACAAGGAATCCTTCTAGTATGAGACTATGGAGCGTAAGGCTAGAACAGAGATCGGCGAGCTAAGGGAGCGGCTGTCAATGATAAGCCAACTTATCCCCAAGGCAGTAGAACTATGGTATCAGCTCACTGAGGTACTGGTAAAGCATGAAAGACCCTTGTGGCTGATACATTGCTACCTTGTATTGGCCTGAGTAATGGTGCAACTCTTGCAGCTTCTAGCAATAGCCAAGCCAATCCAAGGAGAACACATTTTGCTGTATGTTTCAGTTTCAAAAGTAGCATGGAATGCAGTGCTTGTACGAGAAGAAGATGGGAAACATTTTCCCATAAAGTATGCCAGCAAAGGACTTTCAAGCTCGGATGGGTTTCTGCCTCTACATGTTCAGTTTATTGCGATCGTGATCATGGCAACTCAGGAGTTGCGTTCATATTTTCTCAACCATACGGTCGGTGTGGTATCTACTATACCATTATGGACCATTTTATCCAAACGAGGGCTCTCAAAAGGGTTGGCCAAATGGGCAAAAGAACTAGGAGAATATGATATCATTTAGCGACCGCGGATGGCCGTCCAGTCACAGGCTTTAGAGGGCTTTACCTCAGATTTTGTGGAAGAATTAGCACTAAAGGCAGAGGAATCAATCAAAAATGCAGAGGCAATTGAGGCCGGGTGCTGGCAAATCCATACGGATGTGGATCTCAAAAAAGAAGAAAGCAACCTCTATTTATGGGTCGAAACGCCCACCGGAAAGGTCTTCTACGAAGCTGCGAAAGGTCTAAGCATTGAAGCAAAATATGAGGCCATAACTCAAGCTCTTGACTTATCGTACATATTGGGGGCTAGGGAGGTCAGCCTTTACAGTAGTTCCCAGTTGGTAGTCAGTCGAGCGAATGAGAGTTTTACTATGGAGGACATCTGTGTGCTAAATCGGCAAGGGAAAATTAAGACACTTTTGGAAAACTTTCATAAATAGGAGTTTATCTATCCAGAGGAAAGCTTAAACAGAGACGAAGTACCCGAGGATTCACACACTGATTCTGACGACCAGCAGATAGTTATCGAGCTGACCCCTACGGACCTAATGAACCTTGATGTCCCAAGCATAGGTTCCGCCTCAAAACAGCGTCGCGCACTAATTAACTGCATAGACAAGGGAATACTCCCCGAAGACAAGTCAGAAAACAGACAGCTATGGAAGCATGTAGTTTCATTATTGTTTAATTAGCTGTGGACTCTGTTTACTCAACGGGGACTCTGTTTAATCAATGGGGACTCCCTCGTTGAATGGAGGGAGCCCTGGCAGATACCTCCATTCGACGATGAAAGTACAATCCTTTTCAGTATTTACTTTAATAAGTCTTTTGTTTCTTTATTTTTGATTGCAGTATTTTCATGCTCATCAGCTATGTTAATGGTTTTAACCTACAATAGTTCAGGCCCTATGCCCTTATTATCAATAAAATTACTATTTTACTAAGTCAATTTTGCAATTCATATCCATCTACGATCAACTATTCATAGCTCCGGCAAGACCTAAGTTTCATAAATACACCCACTTTTCGCTACAAAAAGTAGGGTAAACTACTCGCTTAGAGCTAGAACACGCCTAGCTCAGCCACCAGGCATTATTGGTAAGTTGAACTAGTCAATTCAACAAATTGCACATACATGCCGATGGGGACACCCGCTCACATATTGTCAGAAAGTATTAAAATACTCTATTCAACAAGCAATGACGTTCTGTTTTGGAAAGCAAAAATGCCTCGTTCTTACACTGGCTAAAGTCGTCCCATTGTGGGCATAAAAAAGCCGTCTATCACAGGCGCAATATAAGCCATCAATTACTTATGAAAATGAAGTGCCCCTCAATGCGCACGCCCGTCTTTTAAATACACTAGCCCAGAAAGGCACACAAAATATGCTGCTTAACTACACAAGTATGCATAGCATATTAATCGATGTCCGTTTCATTAATAACAAACATCCCGTAGGCTCCTAATATACAATTAAATTCTTTTTTAATACAACACTACTCATTAAAGGTATTCTAAAAAAACCAAAAAGGATAAACTTTAAACTTCTCCAACCCTACCGGTTTGAAGATCCTTCATCTGGATTATAGCTACAAGCTGCTAAGCAGTTCGAAGTTCTCCTGGCATCATGGATATGTCAGCCCGAGAAAACTTCGGTGCACCGACCACTGAGTGACCAAGACTTGAATATCCTGATCAAAGCATGGGTCCTTGGAAGCGTCTGAGCATGGACACGGCCTTCCTCCATCTGGTCCGCTGAACTTGAAGAAAAACTAGAAGATCTACTTCAACCCCCGCTGGTCAAATGGGAGTGCATTGCCCCGCAGATCCTCAAGCACAATTGGGAGCTCATCAAAGACGAGGAGACTTGAGCTGAAAACCTTCCACAAGGGAGCCTCTTCCCCCGGGTATCCCACAGCTAGTGGTTGATGAGACGTTGCAATGGAAATTCAGCCGAACCAAGAGACAGCCTTGAACCACGAGAAGAGTTAGAGCTTAATGACTCATTGATCTGCTAATGGCTCGAAGCTGTATCTTCTTGACTGCCATGAAACAAAGGCAGGAACGTGGGCTTCAAACCTATGCCGTGAAAGGAGCTACCTGAGCATCTACGAGGTCCTGGAGGAAAAGCCTCATGATGGCTGGAAGGGCCAAGCATCCTTACCCCGCATGACAAGAGGAATATAACTGCAACCGCTGTGTTAGAAGAAGAGCGCACTGTAATAGTGCACATGTCACAATGACAAAATTCCATTAGAATCCATATAAAACTTATTGATTCGGGGGAGTCCGTTTATCCAATTAAGGATGCAGGAAAAGAAGAAGAAAACTGCAGATGGTCTTTTTCCTACAGTTTTCTGATGCACCATCCGTTCAGAATGAAGGAGTTTTTCTGGGAATATCATACCAGGATCAAAACCAAACATTTTTTAAGAAAGAAGATTTATATTTACATAAAGAAATTTTGGAGAGATAGGATATTTTATGAAGAAGATTTGAGATTCCACAACTATCACGAAACACCTATTTATAGGCTGGAAAAGATAAGGATGGAGCATGAGGCGGTCATGCGTAATTATGGCTTGCGATATGAAACGATTCGTATAGCAAAAGGCATTCTTGGAAAGGTACATGGAATCAACATCAACCAATCAGATGAAGACATGCGGAGTTCTCGAATAAATCAGCATCATTCTTGGTCAAAGAGACTGCGAGTTTTGAAGGAGTCAGTGAGATATCTTTCACATCCATCTTGCACACCGCTTTTGCTTCCTGGTCGCTTGCGTCAGCACTCAGCAAGTGGGGATACTGACTCTGTGGGCAAAAGTACACCACCTACTATTACTAGGATACAGGTCCAGCTGGCAAGACTAGACTTATCCTACAAGGCATACATCCCGCCGCCTTAGAGTTTAGAGTCCTCTAAGATCCTTAACTCAACGATAAATACAGAACATTTTGATATCAACTACTAAATAAACAGAACACGCACGATCACAACTAGAGTATCATATTCCCAATTACACAATAAAAATAGAACAAAACTTAACAACCAAATAAATAGTTATTCACGAACCTCTGTCGTAGTAATCACACCTCTTCGGCAGCTACGCAAGTGAAGAATATGTACGTAGAACATCCATAAAGGCCGAAGGCCGACAAAGAAAGGATGAAACCACTAACCTTTTAAACTTAGGCTGAATCGAGTATTGAGAGAACTCCTTTTCTTCCCGACGCCTCGTGGAATCACTTTTCTCTAAGCCGAAGAAGAGGGATTGTATAAATAAGCGCTCACAATCTGATTCCTTAACTACTTGCAGGAGTTGGAGTGAAATTATTGAAATTCCCCTAGGCTGGGCTTAACCGAGCACCCACAAAATTTATATTTCCAGACTCCTCATACACTCACAAGTCCATATACGCTATTGGATAACATTTTCAGGTTGAATTCGACCCATTTCCCCAATTTCATAAATTTAGGGTTCTAACCCTAATTTTTTCGACCCAAATCACGAAATACACCCTATAACCATTGAATTACCATAATCAAAAGATATAGGGATGATATCTTGTGATTATAGATGATTTGGTACTAGCATTGTAGCTTATAATCATTTGGAATTGTTTGAATTGAGATAGAAATCAAATAAGCCGACATAGGTCATTTTAAACCCTGAAACAGCGCGTTCGCGCCATCCAAGGAACTGTTGCGCCACCCTTCATCGCGATCGTGTTCCCTTTGACGCGGTCGCGCTTTGGGGCTGCAGAAATAAGCACGCACACACCCTCATGTGAGTGATAGCGCAGGCCTGCCAGGAAGGTGCAGAGTTCTACATCAAAACCTATTGGTGCTGATGCAATTTGGGTCCGATTGTGACCCTACAAGGCACGAAATGACCTTAAATTTTATACACAAATCATAAAATACCTGTGTGACATGCTCGCTAAAAAATATTCCAAATTGGGTCTCAGGAACTCAAGATGTGGGTCCCACGAGAAGAGGTTGATTTCTTGACTTTCGGAGCTTTAGTGAAAACTATCCGAATGACCTCGAATTTAAATTCCGAAAGTTTCCACATGTTATAAATGGCCATATGAACCTAATGCAACCTTTGGATTTCGAATCAGAACTTATTTATTCAAATCGAGCTCAGAAACCTCTTTTAAGCTTTATTGTAAATGAAAATGAAACCTTCCCAGAAAACCTACCAAACGAAATCTGTATGAGCACAAATTTTGCAGGCAGATCCTAATGGACCTTACAGGGCTTTTAAGATTGTCGACACGCCAACCGGAGTCCTAACTCCCAAAACAGCTGATCGAGGTTGTTTCAAAAGTTGAACTCTATCTATGGCTAATGATTTGAACTCGACAGAGGGGTTTCATGAGCGCAATAAGAACGAATAGAGCTTGATCTTGAGCCTGGCATTGTGGAATGGATTTGTGTATAGGATAGACATACCTATTCGCCTTGCTTAATCACTATACAGAAAATATAAATGCTTTCTTGTTAGAACTAATTCCATTGACATATAGGCATTAGGTTAGCTTGAATAGGCGAGTATGTCCTCGACAGAGTCCTATGAAAAATATTAACACTGTCGATTAGTAACCCCGATAAAATAGTTAGTCATAT
The DNA here is from genome assembly GCA_037355625.1 of Petunia x hybrida. Classification (NCBI taxonomy): domain Eukaryota; kingdom Viridiplantae; phylum Streptophyta; class Magnoliopsida; order Solanales; family Solanaceae; genus Petunia; species Petunia x hybrida. Next base: position 1,023,891 of record JBBBVM010000695.1, on the reverse strand, counting down.
TAACTGAAGATTTCAATAGGGTTGGTAGACTTTCTATAACCATAGAATATTTTTGCACATTGAACCAACATCTTGCATTTAGTTTCATTAGTTAACTCCTTAGTTTTATTAGTTAATTTAGTCCCGAATAAATTCTCACCTATTGAAACTTTCTTGTTTAGATAATCAGGTATTGTTTGATTTAGTTAATAGTTAATCACAAGTCTTTATGGGAACGACACTTGATCTTATCACTTTATTACTTATCGACCACGTGTACTTGTGTGTTCATTTTAGAGCAACAAGTTTTTGGTATTGTTGTCGGGAACTTAGATATTAACTATTTTTTGTAGATTAGAGTTTTACTTTTTATGTCTTTAATTTTAGGGTAGTTTAATATTGTGTTACATATCTAGTCATGCAATCTTATAATGAAAATTGGTCGAATGGCGGGTATTTTTATTTTGCTGATCCTTGTCTACTCTGCGGAGGACCATACTTGTGAAAAAATTGTCCAAATCTTTCAATTCTACGAAATGGGTTGTGTGACCCTTCTGAATCCTACAATTGGAACTTTTGTAAATGGTATGATAGTCATTAAAATAATTGTCCTAAGTGTTATTCTTCACTAATAACGGTTATAATGATTCTAATCCTTCTTTTGAGTTTGATAGGAGATATGAAGCAGAGGATATAGTACATGATACTAGTATTATGGACATGATGAGGTATTTTTTGGAGCAAAAAGTTGAGAACCAAAAAGCAATGGAGGAAATTGCAAATAAATGGGAGGTTGAAGCTCCAATGGAAGAATCCACTCTTATTGATAATGTTGAGGAGAACTCTGAGGGTGAAATTGTGATCAATTTGACGACATGGATCAAGAACTAGAAGGAGGAAACTCAATTGATTACGCGAAGAAGATTGAGAAAGTAATAAGAAATACCATGGAACAAAGTGAAATTTGTGGAAGAATATTTCAAGAATGGTGGGAGAGATATCAACAAGGTTATGAAGTGCATGTCTCAACGGTAGGCCTTCTTTAAGCTTTAATTGATAAACAAGCTACAGATGTTGCTAACATTCAAGAAGAGCCTTTAAAGGAAGAAGCCTAGTTTGAGGAGCAAAAAGAGGAATTCCTACCCTTTGACTCAATTGTTATGAACTGCATAATTTTTCTAACCTTAAATTCATCCTCATGCTTGAGTTGCTCTATGTAGTAATGACTAGTTGTGTGGAATTGTCTATTTTGTTATTTGTTAGGCGTGATAATTTTTATTTTGGTGAACTATTTAAGCATGTATAGTTATATAATTGCCTGTTTAGTGACTTAAAGAAAAAATATTGATTCAGCTCATTGAATAATATTTTTTTAATAATGGAAAATTAGTTTTGTTTAATGTTAATTAGTATAACCATACATTTGCTTAAAATAATATTCCTCCTCACCTTTACTGCTATGAAACATGAGATGCTAGTAGGATTTGACTTTTGTTTTTCATTTGGAGATACATGTAAGTTCATAAGCCCAAAAGCATGACTAATTGAGATACTTTGTTCAAATATAAAGAGCATATAATAGAATAGCTATAGAGATGGGCTTATGGTAGTACTTGATAGAGTAAAATAAGCAAAACCAAGAAACCCTTGGTCATTATCTCAAGGGGAAAAACCAGCAGCTGAAGTGAATCATTTGGAGTTGGCTTTATGAGCTAAAAAGCAAGAAAAAGAAAGTGGAATATGGAGTAAGAAAAGAGGGTTTGTCTCTACATTACACTGAAGGGCTATTTTGGAAGGGAATAAAGCAGAGAGCTTCGCTTTTGGCCATTAAGCTGTGAATATTGTACTTTCAAGAATGAAAAAGAGAGGTATTTCATATACTTCAATTTAATCAAGAACTTGAGGCAACATCTGTAAGAAAAAGAATTGTACCCCGCCACTAACTAGTTCTTGTTCGAGTTATTCTTTTTGTCTCTTCTATCATTTTACTAGTAATTGACATTGGGTATAAGTATTTAAGATTCAAGAAAAGTAACTTATTTGAATTTAGAAGTGGAAATGGTGTGATGGTTGAGTTTAATTTTGTATTATTAGTGATGGAGTATCTTCTACCTACACCTAGAAGGTACAATTTAATGGATTGATGGAATAAAAGATAATTAATTGTGAATTGATTATAGCATTGGACTTGGGGATGTATGGGTAAATGGAAATTGAAGTCGCATTTAACATCCGAGGTGTTGACCCGACACTATTTTTGACCTGGTGTGGGTTTGAATTTTGAAATTAAGGATATAATTTCTCTTAGCCTAATTATGTGTGTTCTTATATAATTTGAATAGTTTGCGGCGATGGGAGGCTTCACTATTTGACTATCAATGATTTCTTGGTTGTAGTATTTTTACTGAGTTCGAGATAAGTGAGACTTGACCTCTATTTTGTTCGCTTTTTAAAAGAGCATGATTGAACTCGCATAATTTGTGCTACGAGCTTTCTAAATGACTAGCATATTTTGGAACAAGCATATACTCGTCCATTTACATCAGTTTGAGATAGTTTACATTTCTTGAACAACCAAGATAGTTTCATAACATTCGGTATCGATTTGAATATGATATTATATCATGATTTACTACTATTTGATTGAAATAGTATATAATTTGTGAATGTAACACTAGACGTATTTCTATATTGCGGAGTTATATGTATTTTGGACTATCTTTATTATATTTGTTATATTTTCTCATTAGTATTTGGATTGTTGGTCCAGTGGTCTAGCCTTATATGGTGAGGGCCTATGCCGTAGATAAAGTTAGCCAATACTTTAGACATATATGGTAAGGGTCTATGTTGTAGAGTTGATGAGATACTGGTCTAGCCACAATGATGATGAGGACCTATGCTATTATGTTGTATATTATATTAGAGGGGAAGTTGAAAAGTTATAGCGAGTGATGGTAGTTGAGTATTCCTTTATCATATTTATTATATTTGGAATATATATTGGCCTTATTAATGTTATCTTCTCCTGCATTATGAAAGACTTGTCCCGAGGAGTAAAATAGTGGGCTTGTTGATGATCTTACTGGGCTTCAGCTTATAACTTATTTTTTTATATGTGTGGATCCATCTTCTAGTCGGACAGCTAGACTTACTTGATCCGTGCGAGGCTGTGGACTGGAGTAGTTTAGGTGAGCCAACTGCATTGTTCGTGGTGACACACCGTTCTATCTTCCTCTATGTTTAGACTTCTAATGTATTTTGAGAGGTGCCATGGATCGTATAAACTCATAGTATACTCCATTAATATTATGTACTAGGGATAGTTATGCCAAGATTTTTTTTTTGAATACTTTCTATTATTATGGTATAATTATTTTCTCATTTAGTACGATTAAATTTTAAATTATGTGTTGATTTAGCCTTATTTCCATCAAACCGTCAATTTAAACTTCTTACTCACTTCTTTATTCGCCTGAGAGTAAGTCGCTTAGGTACCATCACAGATTTTCTTCTATATCAGTGTCATTGACTAAATTGACTCAGAAGAAAGTTCCTTTCTATGGTCTGACGCTTGTGAGTCTAGCTTCCAAAGACTCAAGACTCCCTTGACTACGACACTTATATTGGCCTTGCCTAGTGGATCCAGGGGATTGATAGTCTATAATTATGCTTCAGGTATTGGCCTGGGTGGTGTTTTAATGGAGAATGGTAAGGTGGTAGCTTATGCCTCTAGATAGCTGAAAGTTCATGAAAAAAAATACCCTGTGCATGATATGGAGTTATTAGCGGTGGTGTTTGTGTGGGTAAAAATACGCCACCTATGATTGCGGAGATATGAGTCCAGCTGGCAAGATTATACATAGCTTACAAGTCACCAGGTGCAGAGGGTACACGTCTTCTCCTCAAGTCATGGCTGCTCAGCCGGTACAGGTATAGGATGCAAGGTATATATCCCGCCATCTTAGAGTTTACACTCTCCTAGTTAGGATTTAGTAAACTCAGGCCCACAACCTTATTAGTCTTTATATTTTATCATAATTAGGACTGGATAAATCATAGCTATAAATACCCCTCCTACGATTGTATTGTACATCAAGCAATTCACACCGAATCCGGCTATTATCAAGGAATAATACTACCTACTTACTTTCTTGTCTATTACATTTCTCTCTATTTCCTGTATTTTCCTTCATATTTACCGTATTGCTTGTGACCCTCTTAAAAAATTAATAGCTTAACCTAGATGACAAAACTTAGGCATAAACAGTTTGACACCCACTGCAGGGCCCACACAATTGTAGGTTTCTACAAAGGGAAAAGCACAGCTATGCCAGACAGAAATGACGATTCCTTACAGAACGCTGCCATTAAGATCAGAAAGACGGCACATAACTCGGCCGACATGTATAGGAAAAAATAAGCCACCTACTATTACGGGATTACGAGTTCAGCTGGCGAGACTAGGCTAATCTTACAAGTCATCGGCCACATGGTGCAGGGTATACATCCAGCCGCCTAGGGTTTTGCAGTCTCCTAGTTAGGATTTAGTATATACCACCGCCTTGTGTTAAAGGCACATAGCATTATTAGTCTTTGTATTTTACCTTATTTAGGACAGGGTATCACTACTATAACTACCCCTCCTAACATTGTATTATGTAAAATATCACTACTATATTCATAGTAACCGAAGTTGATGGCGAATCGTGTGTTATGTAAAATACAATGTAAGGAGGGGTATTTATAATAGTGATACGCAGTCCTAAATAAGGTAAAATACAAGTACTAATAGGGTCATGGGCCTAAAACTCAAGGCGGTGATATACTAAACCCTAACTAGGAGATTGTAATCCCTAGGCGACGAGATGTGTGCCCTGCAGATTATGACCAACCTGCCTAAACGGTCATTGAAAATAGGAGCGGGCGTATATCCTCAGTGCCTGGTGACTTGTAAGATAAGTCTAGCCTCACCAACTGGACTCGTATCGCCATAACAATAGGTGGCATATTTTTGCCCACACAGTTAGTCCCGCGCCTTGCTAAGTGCTGACTCAAATAGTCAGGAAGTGAAAGCGGTGTGATATGAAAAGATATCTCATGACTCCTTGAGACTCGCAGTCTCTTTGACCAAGAATGATATTGAACTCTTCGAGAACTTCGCGTGCTTTCATTTGATTGGTTGATACCGATCTCTCGCACCTTTTCAGGAAGTGCCATTAACTACGCCAAATCATTTTATATCTCTAGTAATAATGATACTAGACCGTTTCGTGCCTCATCCTTATCCCTTTCTGCCTATAAATAGTGATTTCATGATAGTGGGAAAATCACAACTCTTCTAAGAAAATAATTCACTTCTTCAGCAATTTCTTATGATAGTGAGAAGCTTTTCTTTGAGAATGTTTGACTTTGATCCTGGTTTGATATTCCCAGAAAAACTTCTTTGTTTTGTGAATACGAGGCATGAGGAGATTATGAGGGGAGACTCGTCCGCAGTTTTCTTCTTTTCTTTCTTCGTTTGTGAGGGAAGAATAGAAGTCCCCAGAGCCATGATGTGCAGCTGGGACTTTAATGGAGATGTTCTTCGAAAGGCCTTCATTATGGCAAACGTATCAATTATGGCGCGCTCTATCATCATGTGTCGTGATTTGGTGTGATATTCTTCTTGTCATGTAGCCGCATTCAGCAAAGGAACGCCAACCCCTTTCGGGTTTCTTGTAGTTCGCTTATCTCCTAATTGCTAGGGAACATATCCCAGAAGCAACTCATTTTGTACGAGGAGTGCATCCTGGGGTATCTTCTCCTTCTTCGAGCAGTTGACACTTAAAAGAATTCTCCATACTAGCATCGTTTAGGGTAGGTGTATGGCTCTGGCTTGTTTCTTGATGTCACGACCCAATTTTCGGGGCCGTGATGGCACCTAAGTGTTACATCCTTAGGCGAACCACGAATAATTAAACTGACTCATAATGATAATTTAGATAGAAATATTTCAATAAAATGTAGGTGTAGACATCCACCCGAAATACAGTGTCAATAGAGCATCTACGAATTCTGACATCCGATATATATAATATATAATACAAGATGTAGGAAGCGACTAAACACTAAGGTGGATCAGACGGTATGCCACCGCGAACCATGCGGTTGGTTCACCTCAAGCAAAAGTAGCCACAGCCTCGAATGGATCAGATAAGTCCAGCTGTCTGACTAGTAGAAGGATCTGCACATTTAAACAGTAAGTTATGAGCCAAAGCCCAGTAAGATCATCGACAGGCCCGCTAAATTACCCTTTCGGGACAAGTCTTTGATAATGCATAAGCAGATAACGGAAGTACAATCCACACCTTTACAGTAACCCATAAACATTACATGCGATGCTATAATTATACAACAACACAAGCAATAATACGCGAATACATAACATGGTCAATAATATAAAGATACATAATATAGGCAGCATATACAATATTATATTGATACTATGGCATAAGCAATAATATAATGAACACACAGCATGGCGATGATATATCTCGCATACCACATAGGTAATGATATACCTAGCACATAGCATAAGCACACACCCTGTGCGGCTTTGTTTATAGGTCATAACGCACCACAGGCCTCTGTCCCTATAAACAACTTTACTTATAGGCATAACGCACCACAAGCCTCTGTCCCTATAAGTCTCCACATCTAGGTCATAACGCACCACCGGCCTCTGTCCCTAGATGGAATTTCGCTTCTAGGTCATAACGCACCACCGGCCTCTGTCCCTAGAGCATATCAATAATACATCGGCACACAACATCAACAATACACAAGTCACGTTTGTGCTTTCTCCTTTTTGTATAAATATAACGAGTAGTACATAATACTATCTACTAGACAATGCTAGTCAATTAAGTACTCGACATCTTACTTAGCAAGATCAAATCTTATCCGCAAGCAAAATAGAGGTCAAGTCTCACTTACCTCAAAATCGGCTCAAGTGGCTAAGGAACGACCTCCTTTCCCAAACGATGTGCCTCCGTAAGACTCCTCTCTGAGCCAAAGAAATAGTGTCGCACTCGTAAGCATGTGAGGAAAGGATTCTAAGCCCTTACGCAATTTAAGAGGTAATTTACCAAAATACCCCCGGGTCGGACGTACCCAAAAACCCGTAAAATTTATGTTTCCGGACTCCCCATACTCCCACGAGTCCAAAAGTACCATTATTGTATATACCCGAGTCCAACTCGGTCATTTTTCCCATTTCACAAATCTAGGGTTCAAACCCTCTTTCCAAGGATCGTCACTTTGATCCTCGGATTAAAGCGTTAAAAATGGGTAAGAATAGTTACCTTGTGTTTAGGAATGATTTTGGTACTTCAAATTCCCCTTGGAATCACTTTTAGAAGCTCAAAATATGAAAATAAAAATGAATACCCGCCCTAGTATATATAGCAGCCCGCAGCTTTAAAGAGTTGTACCACATGCTGTCCAAATTGTACCTTACTGGATAGCTTTCAGTAAAATATCCATAACTTTTCATAGAAATATCGAAATGATACGAGGTTAGTGGCATTATAACCACAACTCAAAGAGCTACAACTTTCATGTTTTGACTTTTTTCCAGCTCCTTATGGATTGATCTGAAAAATCTATTTCTTTCCAGATGAACAGTAAAAACAGAATTCAGCAGTTTTTTTTGGGCTTTGCACCAGGTCAGCCACTGTTTTTGGGTCCAAACGGGACCCTACGAAGCTCGTAATGACCCCAAATTTTGTACACAAGTCATACAAGACTTGTGTGACATGCTCGTCAAGACAAAACTCAATTCGGATCTCTAGAACTCAAAAAGTGGGTCCCACGGGAAAGGGTCAAATTTCGACTTTCGCTAAAATAGCGAATTTTAATCAAACGACCCCGGAATCCAAATTCGAAAGTTGCTACAAGTCACAAATGACGATACGAATTTAACGGAACCCTCAGATCTCTCATCGAAGTTCGTTTACTCAAATCGAGCTCGAAAACCTCTTTTAACCTTTTTAAACTTCCGCAACGGAGACTTTATCAAAAGTCCTATCAAACGAGGTCCGTTTTAACTTCTGAAGGTTGCTACAGGTCATAAATTACCATACAAACCTAACGCAACTTTCAGATTTCACATCAGAGCTCATTTGCTCAAATCGAGCTCTGAAACCTCTTTTAGCCTTAACGAATATCCGAAACGGATGTCTTTCTCCGATACCTATCTAACAAAGTTCGTTTTAGCTAAAAAATTTCAGGCATGTCATAATGGACCTTACGGAGCTTTTGGGATTGTCGACACACAAATCGAGGTCCCGATTCCCGAAACGACTATTTGAGGTCGTTACACTTGACTACAGAGTTTGCATAAGCATCCAATCATTCGGGGTAAGAGAGAATAAAAGACGTTTCCGAGATTCATGGCAATTTCTCATCGGAGTCTCTCCGAGTAAATCCAAGTGAAGTCTTCGGTGCCTGTTATGCTCCCTCCGTCGTTCTACTGAGGGATTCCTCAATTGGGCTGATTTTCCTCCCCCCATGGTGCAGTATCACAAAGATAATGCTGCTTAGGATATCGGGTTGGAAATTTCGCCATCGAATCACGGGAGAGACTTTGATGCAAGAGCTCCAATCCAGATGAAGAATCTCCAGGAGTGCAAATTAAGAGGAACTTGTAGTTTTAGTCTTCCCTTTCCTTTTTTTTCTACAATTGTTATAAACAAATGTTGTATTCAGGAAGAACTAAATGTATATTTTAGGCCTGTTTTGTGGCGTATTGACTTAAATCACTTGTCTTTGTTTGTGACGTTTTTAATTTCATCGTAAATAATAAGTAATGCTAAGTTATGCCTCTATGAGCGTTTGCACCTAAGAAATAGATGGCTTACGGTCGTCCTAACTGTTCAAGTTGTTTAAGAACATGTGTCAGTGTGTCTGCCTTAAGAAATTATGTCCGTTGTGCACTGATAGACGGCGACTATGTTGCATTCATAGTAGATGGATATTTGCGCCTACAATGGGATAACTTTAGTCCGTGTAGAAACGGCTCTTTTGCATTTTGAGACAAAACATCTTCGCTTAGGTACTCGAGTATTTAAGACTTTCTGGCACTACGCAGACAGGCATCCCCATCGGCGTGTAGGTGTAATTGTTGATTTAACGAGATCAACGCTTGATTAATGCCTGGTGGCTGAGTTATACATTGTCTAACTCTAAGCGAACAGTGTACTCTACTTTTTATAGCGAAAAGTGAGTGCATTACTTCAACTTAGGTCTGGTCGGGGCTATTAATAGTTGGATCGTAGATGGATCTAAATAAATGAATAAAACTGACTAAGTGTGATAGTAGTTTTTATTGATAGAAGAGGTGTAGGGCCTGTGATGCTGTGGGTGAAAAACCGTAACATGTCTGATAAATAACATAACCAAAAGGAAATAACAAAAACAAAGTAAATTCTTTCTCAAGCAAAGGTACTTCATGTTTGATCCTTGAAAGATTCGGGGTCATTCAGTTGGGCTTCCCTGTTTAAGGGTGCTGAGCCTTGAAAGTCATCCCCCGGGTCATTGACGACCCTGTGGTACACCTACTCGCCGATTAAACAATAGTGAACCGCCTGTTTCCTCAAGTAAATGCTTTCTAACTTGTCCTCGGGAAGATCTCCTTTGCTCAAATAGTTGACTAGCGCATCACGCTGACCTGTGAAGGATCCTGTATCGGGAATTTCAAGGTTCATCAGGCCTGCAGGGGTTAGCTCAACTATCGTCTGCCAATCATCTGGGTCTTCGGATGCTCCGGCATCTCATGAGATTTCTTCTTGGTGGATGAATTCCCACGCATGAAAATTTTTCAGGATTGCTCTGAGTTTCTTCTTTCGATCTGGCTCGCAGATGTCCTCAACTATGAAAATTTCCTTAGTTGATTAACCATCAGCTGAGATTTATTGTACAGGCTGATCTCTCTGGCCCCCAGTGTGTAGGCTAAGTCAAGGGGCTTGAATTATGGCTTCACACTCTATTTCGTGGTCATCAGCTTTTACGACCTGATGATAGACCATTCCGGACAACATTCTGACCCATAGGTCGATCTTCTCCCCGTTGGGATTCATTCCCGTGAGAATTTCCCAGCCGTTGTACTCAATTACTGCTTCATTCCTGAGTGACTCTTCAGCCTTACGTTCCAGTTCTTCTTCAAAATCTGAGGTAAAACCTTCCAACACCTGTGTCTTGACATCTGTACGGGGTTGATAGATGATGTCGTACTCTCCCAAATCTTCAGGCCACTTTGCCATATCTTTCAACAGATCGGGCTTCGACATAATGGCTCGCACCGTTGTCAAAAGGACTAAACTGACTGAGTGTTCTTGAAAGTACGGGCTCAATTCTCGTGTGGCCATTACCACGGTCACTATGAACTGGAGTTTCAAGGGCAAGAACTTGTCTATGCATTGCTGCATCTTGCTGGCGTACTTTACGGAAAATTGATGCCTGTTCTTTTCTCGTACAAGGACCGCATTCCAAGCTATTTTAGATATTGAAATGTACAATAGTAGGTGCTTACCTCTCTCTGGCTCGGTTATGACTGGAATCTGTAGGAGTTGGATGTTCGCCCGAGCCATCGTCAAGTAACATTGTATCAGCCAGAGGGGTCCTCCTTGCTTTTGTAGCACCTTAGAGAGACGACAGATGAATTGAGTCGCTCTCGGGACTAGTTCATCCATCAGCGCCAATCAATCTCGCAGCTCGCTGAGTTCCTCCCTAACCTCTCGTTCTAAGGACTCAATAACCCTCAACTTGGATAATGTAACCCTGTTTGAGGTAAGGCGACATTCCTCGGGGAGAGGCTGCTCACCTCATAGGTCTGCGACCCCATGCAAGGTCGGGTACTTGAAGATCTAATGAAGTATTGAGGCACTCCCCTGACGCCGTGTATCCATGGCCGTCCCACGATTACATCATACAGGAGATTGCAATTCATCACCTAGAAAATGGTTGTTCTCATCACGCCCGGTATATGGACAGGTAGAGCTAGTTCTCCAGCGCATGCTTCCCAGATTCCGTTGAAGCATATTATGTTTCGAGTACTCGAGGATGTTTGAGGAAAATGGCTGAATTTTTGTAACATCTCCCCCCGAATAATATTAGCAGTGCTCCTCGGGTCGATAAGAGTCCACTGGACATGTACACCGGATACTTCTAAAGGTACAAAAAGGTCTCCTTATTGGTCTGCTTTCTCCTCAAAGTCAAATTGGATGGACTCAAATGTTATCCTAGTCATTGTAGTCCCCCGGGTCGTGTCGAGCCGTTCGTCCATAAAGATTGCGTTGATGGTCTTCGGGTTTTCAGATTCTGAACTCTTCAAACGGCAGGGCCCTTCTTCCAGCAGCTCCTTGAGATATCCTTCTTTTAGCAAGTGTTCAGTCTCGATCATCAAGGCTTTACAATCGACCATTGCATGGCCCCCGCTGCAATGAAAGCCGCGATAGCGTGTTGTGTTTCTTCATGTAGATCCTTTCATGTTTGGTGGCGATCCAACCCTGGGGCTCAGTTTATCAAAGTGATTAGAGAGTAGGTCCATATCATTGACACGAACACCAAAGTCCCTTAAAATTTTAGGTTCAGTTTGCTTCTCCTAGGATCCGGATGCTCGAGAATTATTCTGCCGCCCGGCGCCTGGTTGATTTGGAACCTTCAGCTTCATCCTTCTACCATCTCCTTACATTCTAGCGACGGGCTTCCCAATCTCTTTGTTCGCTCATCCTCAGGGTTATGAGAATGGTCTGGTTCCAAACAAAGTTTCTTAGTATACCCTTGATGTAGCGCACTCCATGTGGATACTAGGTGTTGAGTTAAACTCCACTGCGATTCTCGGGTAGCTAAAGATCCTTTTGAATTCATACTTTTGAAGGCTACCACAGCGATATTATCAGGGACTATAGGGAGCTCCATACGTTCCTTCTTAAATCTATCGAGGTAATCCTTCAGCAATTCGTTGTCAGGTTGTCGTATCTCAAAGATGTCTTCAATACGCTTCTACAGCTTGCGGGCACCAGAATGCACTTTGTTGAACAGGTCTTGCATATGAGTGAATGATTCAATAGATCCCTTTGGTAGCCGAGTGTACCAAGCAAGGGCTCCTTCTGTTAGGTTTGAGCCAAATCTTTTCACCAAAGCAGACTGGATTTCTTCTTCAGTAATCTCGATACACTTCACAGCAATATAGTAAGCAGCGATGTGCTCGTCCAGATTGGTCGTTCCATCATACTTCAAGTTATCCGACAAGCGGAAGTGCTTTGTAAGCATGTTTGTAGAACTTCTGCTCATCTACCACGGTAACTTGGGGTGGAGCACCCGGCACGTTACCGATCCGGTCATGGATGGCCATCATCTCTTTTATAAGATCCTGAATGATAGGGGGCTTTCTTAAGGTCTTGACTGTTGATCATCGTTGATCTTCCAGGGGTAGCATCCAGTTTTAGCCTATGATTGGGAACTGATGCTGGCGAGTTGTCCGTGGGCATCCGTATTCCCGGGACAATGGACTCTGAGACGAGTCAGCAAATATTTCTCCCAATCTCTTGGATATCCCATTCAGCCATGTTGTTCGAGTTTCGCTCGGACACGGTTTTGAGGATATCCAGGAGGAAACCTCTGAACTTTGAATTACCTCCTGGCGGTTGATCGCCTTCTCCATCGCTAGCAATAGGGATTGTCTCATGAGAAAAATCCTTTGGCTGCTCGATAGGATCCTTTTGTTGTATGCTGAGATCACTGAGATCCTTTTCTAGGCCCCACGGTGGGCGCCAAACTAATTATGCCTAAATTTGTGCGTCTAGGTTAAATAATTAATTATGAATGAGGTCACAAAAAATACAGTAAATTACGACAAAAAAGTAAGTAAATACAATGAAAATAAAGACAAATAAATAAACAACAAACAATTGAGAAAGCAAAGTAAATCTTATTCCTGGGGAGTAACCGAAGTTGATGGCGAATTGTGTGTTATGTCCAATACAATTTAAGGGGAGGTATTTATAGTAGTGCTACCCAAACCTAAATAAGGTAAAATACAAGTACTAATAGGGCCATGGGACTAAAACTCAAGACGGTGGTATACAAAACCCTAACTAGGAGACTGTAAACCCCACGCGACGGAATGTGTGCCCTGTGCCCTATGACCAAACCGCCTAACCGGTCGTTGGCTTTAGGAGCGGGCGTATATCATCAGTGCCTGGTGCCTTGTAAGATAAGTCTAGTATCGCCACCTGGACTCGTATTCCCGTAATAATAGGTGGCGTATTTTTGCCCACACATTAATCTCCTCAAAACCATTTCAGAACAGAACTCGAATAGCGTGATCGAAGGGGTATCTTGAAAGTTAAGGGCAATGTTTGCTGGATCGTCTTAAAGGCCAGCATCCTCGCAAGGACCAGCACCTACGAATAATACACCAGCATCTGTTCCTAGCTGGAGGCTCAATATGGATGCCTCCCCTGAGGCTCGTCAACAATCAACAACCAAGAACTCAGAGGAGCTCCTGTCATTCAGGACCTCATAAAAGAGATGAAGGCCATCCCCGACCGAATTGGTAATGTACCGGGTTCTCCACTCCAAGTTACCACAGTAGATGAACATAAGTTCTATAAACATGCATACAAAGCAAGTGTTGCACCGATCCACATACCAAAGCACTTCCGCTTGTGGGATAACTTGAAGTGTGATGGAATGACTGATCCGGACGAGCATATTGTCGCATATTTGGCTTCCATGAAGAGTAACAAGATTACTGAGGAAGATATTCAGTCTGCTCTAGTGAAGAGGTTCGGCTCAACCCTGACTAAAGGGGCCCTCGCTTGGTACACTCAGCTACCAATAGAATCTATTGAATAATTCACTCAGATGCAGGACTTGTTCAAGAAAGCAAATTCTGGTGCCCGCAAGCGGGAGAAGCGCATGGAAGATATCTTCGAGATACGTAAACAAGACAACGAGCTGCTAAAGGACTACCTTGACAGATTTTAGAAAAAACGCATCGAGCTTCCTCCAGTTTCTGACAACATCAATGTGGTAGCCTTTGGTAAGAGTCTGAATTCAAAGGGATCATTGGCCACCAGGGAGTTGCAGTGGAGTTTAACCCAGCACCCCGTTACCACATGGAGTGCGTTAAACCAAAAGTACACCAAGAAGCTTCGCCTTGAGCCCGGAGAATCATGCGCCCTTGAGGAAATTCGACCAGTTGTGCAAGATGTCATCCGCTAAGGACAAAAACGGGGATACGTGGAGGAGACTCAAGCGGGAGACAAAGGGAAGTGGAATAGGAGAGATTACAGGGATGATTTCCCAAAGCGAGAAGATAGTGGAAAGACCTCAGCTCCATCAACCAAGGGGTCTCAGCATGGAGTGGGTTCCAGATCGGTTCGAAGAATTAGGATTGAGAATCAACGTCGTAGAGTTCGTAAGGGATCATATGAAGGACGCCCAAATATGCTGGCCAAGTAATTTGAGGGCTGAACTAGGCAGAAGAAATAAGAGTCTTTATTAAAATTTTCATAGGGACCACGGGCATGACACAACCAGATGCAGAGAATAGATATTAGAAGTTATGGGTTTGTTGAATAAGGGTTATCTCAAGGACCTGCTCACCAACAGAGGAAAACAGGCCTTCACCAAAAGCGAGAGCAAAGATGAACCCTCGGACCTACCTGACCCTAAGAGATCAATCAACGTCATAATTTGAGGTCCAACACTGCTCGAAGGGTTAAACAACAGAACAGTAGCACCCGGCAAGGATCGCACCCGAGATGAGGCAATTATGTTTAGCGATGAGGATAGCATCGGTTGCAATGCTCCGTACCATGATGTCTTAGTTATAATGCTTAGAATGGAAGATATGGATGTGAAACGCGTCTCATTCGATGCTGCCAGCACCGTAGACATCATCATATAGGATACGCTACAGGCGATGGCCATCGTGGACAGAATTGTACCTAGTGTCTACACGCTCGCTGGCTTTAATAACTCTTGTGAAAGATCCACTAGCGAAGTTAACCTTACTCTTCACCTGCTAGGTGCAGATTATGTTTCCTCTTTTTAGGTAATCAAAGGGGGAGTTCCTTACAACACAATCGTTGGACGTCCATGGATCAATCAAGTCAAAGAAGTACCATTAACATGGCACCAAAAGCTGAAATACCCTACTCAATGGGGGATAAAGGAAGTTAACGGAGATCAGGAAGCAGCAAGAGAGTGTTACACGGCCGCAATCTTGGGAGCAGCAGTTCCCAAGGAAGTTCCTATAGCAAACACATCAGAAATCCTCGAAGACCCTAAAACTACAATCAACCAGGACCAAAATTCATATGGTATAGTTTATTGACATTTTCAGGGGAAGAGAAAGTGTAGTGATTAGTGGAAGTACTTTTGTTTTCAGAATTTACTTTGTTAGCTCTTTACTTCATAGATTATAGCATTTTCATGCTTCTATGACATGTTACGGGTTTTCACCCACAATATCCCAAGCTCAACACTTTTACTAATAAATTATTATTCATATAGTCAATTTTCTTTGCAAATTAAGATCCATCTACGATCCAAATATTCATAACCCGTGCCACATACAAGTTGAAGTGATACACCCACTTTCCATGACAAAAGTAGGGTACACTACTCACTTAGAGCTAGATCACATCTAACTCAGCCACCAGGCATTATTCGTAAGTTGAACTCATTAATTCAACAAATTCACCTACATTCCAACGGAGACGCCTGTTCGCGTAGTGCCAGAAAGTCTTAAATACTCGAGTAACTAAGCAGAGCGATTCGTCCCATTATCACAAGGGATAAAGTCGTCCCATTATAGGTGCAAAAAGCCGTCTCCTACAGATGCAATCTAGCTTCCAAATATTGGTGCAGAAGGGACGTAATTGCTCAAAGAAGGCACACTGATAAACGTTCTAAAAATTAGAACATTCAGGACGTTCGGAAGACATCTAAACTTTAGGTGCACACGCCCACAGAGACACAATTTAACATTATTTATTGTTTATGGTGGAAATTAAAAAGCATCATAAATAAACAGACAAGTAATACAAGTAAAATTGCTTCAAAACGAGCCAGAAATTATATCATTACGCCTGAAAAATATGGGCAATTTTTCACAACAAAAGATGCGAGAAAGAAAAGTGTATGCATCAGGGGGGTTTTCTTATTCCTCTCTCGGGGGACTCCCTTTAGCAGAAACACTTCGTGAAGGTCCTACTTCACCAACTGCATGTTCCCCATTTAGTATTTCACCTCCTCTCTCTCTCCATTGTCCTCTTCAGAATTTTCCTCATGGTCGGATCCGAATAGAGCATCTTCCTGGGCAACAAGCTCAGTATACGAGGAAATCTCAGTTGTCATGTCTAATATAGGGTCGTCGTGAACCCGGAGGAAAGTGGCGAGAGCAGCTGCAATGGCAGAATGATCTATTTCGGCCATACGCCAAGCATTCAAGGCATTCACCTGTTAATCACGGGTTCTTTCCAGCGCCGCAACTTTGTTCTTAAGCTTGTCATTCTCATCTTGAAGGAAAGTGAAAAGGTTTTGGGCATATAAGACACAACAACGTTCATTCTTTCTTCTACGCCAGACAGCTTTCGCTGCAGTTCCTCCACAATCACCTCAAGACGACCCACATTGCTCCGATGAAGCTGCTCCGAGACTTGGGCATCCGTATGGAAGACTTGAGGGACTCCACAGTCTGCTTGTGCTTACGAACCTCATTGGCCAGAGCTTTATCCAGTTTCCTGCTCTTTAAAGCTTCCAGTTGATAGGCTTCGCAGGTAGTCTAGAGCTCTCCCTTCAATTCCTCAACCTTTTCTACAAAGGGTTGTAGGCTAGAAACTTGACCGCACAAGGCATGGACCTCGTTAGAGAGATTTTCCTCTAGGCCACCCTGGTGGATTATCTAACGGTACACAATGAACCCATGGGAAACGGGCAGAGCAAGCAGTCAGTGGAGGAAAATGGTGTTATGATTTTCATAACGAGAAAGGAATGCTTACCTTAAGAGAACATCCAGCGGCGACCTCAAGCAGCTCATGACAGTTGTGGCTGGAAAGGTGTTCTTGTTCAGTAGGCTCAACGAATTTGGCGGTATGATCTGTCACAACCCTAGGAGTTTTTATCAGGTTAACCCCCACAGCAATATGGATCACGACCTCTCGGGCTCTGCTCACGGGTTCATTCATAGCATCTAAGTCCACTTCTTTGCCAGGCTGACGTTGAAAGGAATCAGAAGCTTTAGGGCCCAAAGTTCCAGCGACAGGTTCTAAGAACAAGAAGGAGACATCAATCTCTGAAAGCGCACAAGGGTAGCATGCAATGTCCATAAAAGGAGAAGGTCTAACCTAACAAAGAGGGCTCAAAATCAATACCTGGAAGCACCACATTATCCTCCATACTAGCTTCTTCCTCAGCTACGGGGGTCTCTTCAATAAAGTGCCTACCCTTTCGCGTAGACGGACCATATTCAGCAGCAGCAGTTGGTGTTGTCTCAACGGTTTCAGGCGCGGGCATTCGGGGGACTTCACCCTCGCCATCAGAAATTATCAAGCTCTCACTGGCAGTTACCATACTAGTAGACCTAGAAGATCTTCTCATCTTTGAGGAATGAGAACTTCTCTCCTTCTTAACTATCCTCCCACCAAACGCCTGCACATTAGGCAACAGAGCAATATACGGGGCAACAATCTTGATCTCCCTCGACAAGTGCATTTTGTGACGAGAAAATTCTGAGGCGACAGCAAATTAAGTGTAGAAATAATGAATTTGGGCAAAGTAGGGGATCTGACAATAATGACTTACCGTGGTCTTTCACCCGCCAACCATTTGCATTAGCCAATGCTATGAAATTCAACAAGTCAGGAGGGTTTCTTATAAAATTGGTGGTGATCCATGTCAACAGCTCATTGTATCTCAAGGAGATGTCAGAGATAGTGTTCACCGAAGATAAAATAAGAAGAAGATCAGTCCGAAACAACTGGAGGCAAAGTATAAAGGCAAGTACGTGAAGGCTTACTCTTTCTGTTGAAAATCTCTGGAAAGAGAAGAGAGGATACTATATCGACTATCCGCACAGCGACATACATGTACATCCAGCTATGATCTGTGGAATCCTCACTATTGGGGACTATACCTTTCTTTCCCCGTTTTATGAATATTAGCATGCCCGCTTATTGAAGATGATGAGAGTAAAAAGCTAGAAGATGATCAAAGGAGAAGGCAACTTGGGCATAGTTTGCCAAGTAATCATACGGCCACTAGACGCCAGACAGGGGGGCTGATCTGGTCCAGGCAGATATTATTGTGACAACATACATCTTCGATGATCAAGTGGACACGCTTATTAAGTTGGAGCTTGAAAAGGTATGTATGAACCATCGAGTAACCAGCCCGATGAGAAGAAACTCTTTCCTTAGTGTCTGGGGCGATGATGCTAAAAACTCAGGCCATTGGCATTCATACCTGATACGCATCAAGTCATCCCTCGTAAGCGCGGAAGGGTAAAATTCTATGGAAAGGTTGTTGTTTTCACCCTCTTGTTAGAGGTCTGGCCCAGCATGCGACCATCGTTTTTAAAATTGAAGGAAGTCGTAAGGTAATCTTGCGCTCTAAAGTTTGCTGGACAGAAACTTGGTTCTTGAGCCATGGTGAAAATATTGTGAAGATTGAGAAGATATTATCATCTTAAGAAATTCTTAGGATTCTTTGGAGAATTATGAATAAATTTTCGTACTTACGACAAATATATACATGTCTATACGGATAACTTGAAGGGGAAGATGAATTATCTCAATCACGTGGGATCGAAATTATGATTACTACTGCAGTTCAAGTGCTATGCATCCCCATAATTACAGGATATGAACAGAGCATGTAGCAGCATTAGGAAGATACGCAGAAAACCTATCCAATCGTACGGGGACACGTCGTTGTACCGAGGAATTTTCATTTAATGCTACGCATGCGAAAAGGCAAGGAAGCAGGCATAAGTACTGTCGCACCTTTACGTCTGCTATCACTCTTCTTTTATTTCATGACTGCTTGAGTCAGTACTCAACAAGTGGGGGACTAACTGTGTGCGCAAAAATATACAACCTACTATTATGAAGATACGAGTCCAGCAGGTGAGACTAGACTTATCTTACAAGTCAGCATGCGCAGACGATACATGCCCGCTCCTGGAGCCAACGACCATTTAGGCGGCACGACCACAGGACGCAAGGTATACATCCAGCCGCCTAGGGTTTACAGTCTCCTAGTCAAGATTTAATATATACCAATGCCTTGAGTTAAAGGCACATAGTCTTATTAGTCTTTGTATTTTACCTTATTTCGGACTGGGTATCACTATTATAAATACCCCTCCTTACATTGTATTGTACATTAGGTGATTCCAGACTGAATCCGGCTATTCTCAAGGACTAAGAATTACTCTAACTTTCTCTTAAGTATATCGTCTTGTTTATTCATTATTGCTTTCATTATATTTACATACTTTTCCATTGTAGTTACTGTATTTCTTGTGACCCTAACCATAAATAATTGTTTAACCTAGACGTATAACTTTAGGAATAAATACGACATGGCTGAAACTATGATAGGATGTTGAAAAATAGCAGTTCTTTCATCACCATTGAGGTCAGCGTCCCATTGAGAATCCATGCCTTATATTAACCCCCTCAAAGTAATGGCTAAAGACAAGGGTACCTCGCAGTTTGTAAACACGATTTTTAGGGTCCTAGGGTTGATATCGACTGGGCTAGAACCATTATGGTCTACAAAGCTCACCAGGAGGTAACCAAGATGCCCCGTATCAATGCCATTAAATTTGATGAAAGAGATATACAGCTGGTCCTCTATCCGCACAACGATGCCTTGGTCATTACCCTTAGGGTGCATGACGCTCACGTCAAGGGTGTATTGGTAGACCCAGGCAGCGGTGTAAAGATTATCCACTGGGAAGCCGTCTACCAGATGGAGGTTCAGCACCATATAATCCCCAGCCCACACACGATAACCAGATTGAGGTCCATGGAAGAAGTGCTCCTGCTGGTCCACCTTCCTCGAGTAATGAAAGGAACATGCTTCCAGGTGATGACATGTGATCTCTTGTATAACACTATCTTGGAAAGACCCTGGAATCAAAAAGTACGCACAGTGCCACCTATACTTCATCAAGTCCTTAAGTACCATGCTCCTTGGGGAGTGAGAGAGATTCGAGTGGAGCACAAGTTGTCCAGAAGTTACTATGTGGCCGTCGTGACGTGCACGGTAAAGATGGAGGTAAACAACCAGCGGAAGACATTAGACAAGTTGCTCAAGCCTTGCCTAGTTACCAGCATACCATCTTGGTCCAAAGGTCACGAAGGAACTGGACCCCGAAAGTCATCTGTCATGCCTCGAGACTCAGATCATGAACATAAAATCGCCAAGGCCACAGTCGACGACCTCGACCTAGTAATCTTCGACAAGAGGTCCCTAGATAAGAAATTCTACTGGAGGCCAAACTTTCAACCGAAGCCAAGCAAGAATTCATCAACTTCCTATGTGCTCGGTCAGGCACGTTCACCTGGACACACACCGACATGACTGGAATTGCAACTAGCGTCATCACGTACAATTTAAATGTCCACCCAAACTTCAAGCTGGTAAAGCAAAAGAAACGGCCGATCAACCGCATAAGGGGGCTGGAAGTGCATGAAAAAGTGGAAACTGTTGAACAACGGATCCATTCACTTGGTTCAATACCCCAATTTTTTGTCCAACATTATAGTGGTCCCAAAGAAGAATGGAAAATAAAGAATGTGCATTGACTTCACGTACCTGAATAAAGCATGCCCCAAGGACTCTTTCCTGCTACCCAACATCGATCAACTTATCGATTCAACGGCTCGCCACGCCACGAAGCTCTCAAGTTCTTAGATGTATAATCGGGATGCAATTAGATCCTCATGAACCCGGATGACCAAGAAAAAACCTTTTTCATCACGGACAGGGGGACTTACTGTTACCGAGTAATGTTTTTTGGTTTGAAAATTGCAGGAGCGACTTATCTGACATTAGGGAACCTGAAGTTTAAGTAGCAGAGCAGCAAAACTATGAAGGTTTATATCAACGACATGTTGGTCAAATCAGAATTCACTAAAGACCACGTTAGACACTTGGAAATAGCATTTTCGACATCTTGGAGAAGTTTCATATGAAGGTCTATCCAGAAAGGTGTGCCTTCGACGTATCCTCAGGAATGTTTCTTGGGTTCATCGTCTCTAATAGAGGGCTAAAAGCAAACCCCGCCAAGACCGAAGAAATCGAGGCCATACCAGAGGTACTGAAGATCGAAATGGAGGTGAAGGGCTCAACAGTTAAATAGCCGTGCTCAGCCGCTTTATCTCACGATCCTCAGAGAAGTCTCACCAGTTCTTCAATGTCCAGAAGAAAAATAAGAGTTTCAAATGGACGGAGCAATGCAGTCAGGCACTCTAAGAGCTGAAGCAGTATCTTGCTAATCCCTCGTTGTTAACCAAGCCACAAGAGGTAGAGTCATTGTTGTTGTATCTGGCGGTGTCTGAAGTTGTTGTGAGTGCAATTCTCGTACGAGAGGAGAAGGGGGTGCAATCCCCAGTATACATATGTCAGCAAAACTCTCTTGAGCGCTTAAACCTGCTATGAGCATTTAGGAAAACTGGCGCTCACATTAGTGATGGCATTAAGGATGTTACGATCATGTTTTCAGAGTCATACAATCATCGTAGATTCCTCTGTCCCATTGCGGACCATCTTACACAAACTCGAGCTCTCGGGTAGGCTAGCAAATGGTCTATAGAGTTAGGGGAGTACGATATCGTCTATTAGCCACGCACGGCCATCAAGTCACAAGTCCTTGCAGTTTCATTGCTGACTTCAGTGGCGATATGATGCCAAAGGGCGAAGTTGAGTACAAGATGATGGAAGGCGTTACTCCCGGAGAATGGGTGATCCACACTGATGGAGCTCTGAATGTCACAGGAGCTGGTCTCAGTTGCGTGAACCAAGAACATATTTAGGAAGGCTGTCAGTTGCACACCAATCACAAATAATGAAGCAGAATATGACGTTGTAATTCAAACACTTGAATTAGCCTATATATTGGAGGCCAGGGAGATTAGTCTCTTTAGCGACTCTCAGCTAGTGGTCAACCAGATAAACGGAGCCTTCGCCACCAAAGACGCTCGTATGCAGGAGTACTTGGCCAGGGTGGAGAACCGCTTGAAAAAGTTTTAAAAGTGGAAGGCCGATCAAATACCAAGGGAAGAGAACACAAACTGCTGAAAATATGAACACAGACAGCCCGGGAACTGTTATTGAATAAACCAATGCGGACGTCATGCCACGCGGTTAACATTATGGGACTTGTCTGGGATTGGCATTGCCCGATCATCGAATACTTGGACAGGGGAACACTCCCAGAAAACAGGAAAGAAAGCAAGAGGTTGTGATGCAACCCAAATTGCATCGAGACCATTCACTAGAAGTCAAGCCAAGGATATACAAGATGCTCACCTACACTTGGTTTGGAGAGGCGTGGATGATACGAGCTCGGGAGAGGACTCAAAGACAATGCATTGGAGCTCAATCCATGTGGAAACAGGGCAGGAAACAGTGCAAGAAGCAGGGGAGCAAAACAGGGCAAAAACAGGGGAAGTCTGCTGAGCTTACTGCCTAACGCTGGAATTTTGTTCTTCGCGATCGCGTGCATCACCTTCGCGATCGCGAAGAGTCTTCTTTTGTTCTTCGCTCTCGCGTTCTGTCTCGCGCGATCGCGCGCCTCAGCATTAAGTTCTCCACGCGATCGCATATAATCTGACGCGATCGCGAAGAGAACTTAAAGAGCAGCGGACCAGAATCTTGTAAACATTGTATTGGGGTGTTATAAATACACCCCTACCTCATTTATTGCCTTTTTAGCTTACTTTGAACACAAAACATTAAATGAGCAATGCTCTTGAACCTTGTAACACTTTTGGCTTGAAATCAATTGGATGAATCCAAGTTGTTCTTCAATCCGTCTTCGATCATTCTATTTGCTCGAGCCTCGTGACTCTTGAGGATAGTTACATAGTGTTAGGTGATTCTTTCCAATCGTTTGGGGTGTAACGGAACTAGTTCTTCGTTGCTACTCGAACTTTAGTGTAAGTCTCGTCTCGCTTTTATCTCTTTATCGCTTTCGTATTTTCGATTGCATCAGTTGGTATCAGAGCAAGGCTAGGGTTGCATTCTTACGAGCTCTCGTCCTACTCTTCGTGCTTGTCATCTTTGTTCAGCATTTATTTTCTTGTTCTTGTTCTTGTTATATTGAAAAAGATTCAAAAAAAAAAAAAAAAAACCTTGAAAACCCAAAAATTTGAAGGAAATCGCTTGTTGTTACGATTTTGTTGGTGTTGATTATCGGGGATTGTATGTTTATGTAATCTCGACAATTGAGAACCAACAAAACACGTTTTGGAATTGAAAATCAAAGGTTGGAAATTTAACCCTAGGTTGAAGAATTTGCAAAATTTGCTAGAACTCAATTGATGTTATGATTTTGTGGTTGTTTGGTATCGGGGATTGTTCACTATAGTTTTCCCGTTGATTCTATACCATCATAACATCATTTGGAGTATTGTAGTGAAAATCGAACTTTTGAACTTTGAAGGTTTTGAACAATTGAAGAACTTGACCCAAATTCATTGAAAACAAGTTGTTTGATGGTTGTATTTGTGCTTGAACCATTGGAAATTGTTTACTACAATTGAAAACACCTTTTGCAAGCTTGAAAACTGAACTAAGTTGAAATTGGGTTGTTGTGTGTGCCAAAATCTGCAGTTTTCTGTCGAGTTTCTGGTTCAGCTGAACAAACCTGCGCGATCGCGCAAGGTCTCGCGCTGTCGCGCCAATTCTGAATTATTGTTCATCGCGATCGCGCTCCTCTGTACGCGATCGCGAAGGGTACCAATTTCCAGAATTTCCTGAAGTTGGACAGAATGTTCGCAAAGGCGTCGTAACAATTTCCAACCACCAAAACTCCCATAGCATCATCAAATATGGTGAGTTTCTAGATCACAAACCAAAATTCATCCAATTCCGAATCCGTTTAGTGGCGATTCGATCTTTGAACATTTGATCGCGCCACTTCCGGTTAGTACTTTGAGGGTAACACTTCTACCCAATTAGTACTAATCCCTCGTTCGATTAGGATACTCGTGCCTAGAAGGAGAGTAGATTTCAAAGAAGATTCGTAGTTAATTGTTTGGTTCAAGTGCGCACCAAATAGCTTGGCATTGATCGAGTCCCATTGAATCCACTCATCCCGAAGAGCATTTGGTTCTTGTATTTTGGTTTGATCATTGAGGAGGTTGCGCAACTACGAGGAGGCCATCGATTTCAAGTTGTGTGAAACCAACCCCAAGCTTGAGTGAACCCGAGCGATAAACAAAAGTGAGGGAGCGAGTGAGGGCTTTTACTCTAATCTTCCTTTCTTGTTTTTGATTGTTGTAGGTACATGGCGGAGGAGAAAGCAAAGAGTACCATTGAGGTTCCAACCGACGTCTTGGCTAGTTTGTTAGCCGAGGTGAAGGCCCTAAACCTTAAAATGGAGGCTCTTGAAAAGGAGAGGACCCCGAGTGTCCAAAAGGACCCCAATGAAGGCACTAGTGATGATTCCATCATGAAGCCGGATCATTATGCGGAGCTAGTTCGTCGACAACGGTTGAGGGATGAGGCTCTTGCTAGAGAAAGAATGTTGGGCAATCCCCAACCCTTGGGCAATCCCCAAGGAGATGTTCCATTCCTAAGGCCACGGAGAAACATTGCACCTCTTGAGCAAGTTGATGAAGCTCAAGAAGGGGAGGGCCTCGGACTTGATGATGATTACTTTGATGTCCCCTATCCAAATAGGAGGGCGATGAATGGAGGTCGAGGTATAGATAGAGGTCGTGGTCGAGGTCGAGGACCACCAAGAGCTTATATGGGAAGGAACTTGGGAAGGGAATATGAAGATATTGATGACAACTATGGGGTTCAACCGGAACAACACCGTGGGGGTCGTGACACTAATCTCAATAGTGTCAAGATCACTATCCCTCCTTTCAAAGGGGCTAGTGATCCGGAAGCATTTCTTGAATGGAAGGTCCAACTAGAGCGGGTCTTTGACACAAATGATATGACCGAGGAGAAGAAGGCCACCTATGCTATATCATCATTTGAGTCTTATGCATCTACATGGTGGGAATCCATGAAGCGATCAAGGAGACGACTTGGGTTGCGGATGAACATTACTTGGGAAGAGTTGAAAGAAATAATGAACAACAAATATGTGACTCCCAAGTATCGACAAGAGCAACTCAAAAGGCTCTATGAATTGAAACAAGGTTACAAGTCCGTTGATGAATATTTCAACGACTTTGAGAAAAATCGGATGGCTCTTGATATGGAAACGGAAGATGAGGAACAAGCTATCATCCGTTTCAAAAGTGGTTTGAGTAGGGAGATTGCATCCCAATTGAGACTTCACATCTTTCACTCCTTACAAGATGTTTGTGATGCCGCGGTTGAAGCCGAGAAATGGCTCAAAGAAGAAAAGGCTCCTCGCTATAGGAGTACTACCACTACCACTCCTTCAACTCGCACCAAAGAATGGAAGAGCCCATATGCTAGTGGGGCAAGTGGGAGTCGAGATGTAAAGAAGCCTTTTGAGAAGGCTACCCCGAAGAGCGACCACAAAGAAGTTGGAGGTACTTCTAAAACTACTTTAAATACTCCTTCTTCTTCTTCCTTCCAATGTCATAAATGCAAGGGTTATGGCCACTTTGCTAAAGAGTGCCCTACCCGGAAAACAATGATTGTAATGGATGATGGGTTGGTCTATGAGGGGGAAAGTGAGCCCGAGGGAGATGATGAGGAGGAGAGTGAGGAAGTTGAGGGTGAAGGTGAGGAGAGAGCGACGGAGGGGGATGATCCTAATATGTTCCTTGTGGTACGCCGCATTTTGGGAACTATGTTGAGTGAGGAGAGGGAAGATGAGCAAAGGGAGAACTTGTTCCATGCCCGTTGTAGAGTGAAGGGGCAAGTTTGTTCCATGATTATTGACTCGGGTAGTTGTGCAAATGTGGTGAGCCAATCTTTGGTCTCACAATTGAAGTTGACTACCATTAAACACCCGAGCCCCTACCGTTTGCAATGGCTAAGTGAGTGTGGAGAATTGAGGGTAGTGAAGCAAGTCTTGATTAGGTTCAAGATGTGAAACTATCAAGATGAACACATGTTTGACGTGGTGCCAATGCAAGCTTGCCATCTTTTGTTTGGAAGGCCTTGGCAATACGACAAACAAGTGGTTCACGATGGCCGGGCCAACACTTACACGGTGAAACATGAGGGGAAAAGGTTTGTGCTTACACCTTTGACCCCGAAGCAAGTAAGTGAAGACTATCGGCGCATGAAAGAGTTGAGGGAAGCGGCTAAGGCCAAGTCCCCGATTGTGGCCAAATCTTTGGCCGAGACTCCACCGTCTTCCACCGGTCGCATGTGTGCCATGATGCAACCGGGTGAGGTTTTGAGAGGTAATGATGGCACCAAGATGCTCATATGCCTAGTGCACAAAGGTATGGTTTTAAATTCCGAAAGTGATTATTTATCTAATCCTAACCCTTTGCCTAGTGCCATTGACAATGTCTTGAAGGTCTACGAGGACATGTTTCCGGAAGAGATGCCGGATGGACTACCTCCCTTGAGAGGTATTGAACATCAAATTGATTTTGTCCCGGGATCTCAAATCCCCAACAAGCCGGCATATAGGAGCAATCCCGAGGACACAAGGGAGTTGCAAAAACAAATTGATGAATTGCTTACAAAGGGCTTGGTGAGGGAAAGCTTGAGCCCTTGTGCCGTGCCCGTGATCCTCGTTCCAAAGAAGGATGGCACTTGGAGGATGTGTGTGGATTGTCGAGCGGTCAACAAGATCACGGTAAAGTATCGACACCCCATACCTCGTTTGGATGATATGTTGGATGAGCTTAGTGGTTCTAGTATCTTTTCTAAAATAGACCTTAGGTCCGGCTACCATCAAATCCGGATGAAACCCGAGGATGAATGGAAGACCGCATTCAAGACCAAGTTTGGTCTATATGAATGGTTGGTGATGCCCTTCGGCCTCTCCAACGCACCTAGCACTTTCATGAGATTAATGAACCACGTGTTTAAGCCATTCATCAACAAATTCGTGGTCGTCTACTTTGATGACATATTGATTTATAGCAAGTCAATAGACGACCATGTGGGCCACTTGAGTCAAGTGCTTGAAGTGCTACGAGCCGAAAAGCTCTATGCCAACTTTAAGAAGTGTGCCTTTTGTGTTGAAAAGGTTGTCTTTTTGGGCTTTGTTGTTAGTGTCAATGGTGTGGAAGTTGATGAGTCCAAAGTTGAAGCCATTAGAGATTGGCCTACTCCTACCACCGTTTCTCATGTGAGGAGTTTCCATGGCCTTGCTAGTTTCTATCGGCGCTTTGTTAGAGACTTTAGCACCATTGCCGCACCACTCACCGAGTTTGTGAAGAAAGATAAACCCTTTGTGTGGGGAGAGTCTCAAGAGAGAGCTTTCCAAGAATTGAAAGGTAGGTTGAGTACCGCCCCCTTGCTACAATTGCCCGACTTCGGGAAGGCTTTTGAGGTTGAATGTGATGCCTCGGGGGTGGGAATTGGGGGTGTTCTCATGCAAGAGGGGAAGCCCGTTGCCTACTTTAGTGAGAAGTTGAAGGGCGCAACCTTGAATTACTCCACGTATGACAAGGAGTTGTATGCCCTCGTGAGAGCTTTAGCCCATTGGCAACACTATCTATGGCCTCGGGAATTTGTGATCAAGAGTGACCATGAGTCACTCAAGCATCTAAGAGGTCAAGAAAAGTTGAACAAGAGACATGCCAAGTGGGTGGAGTTCATTGAGTCCTTTCCTTATGTAATTCATTACAAAAAGGGTAAGGACAATATTGTGGCCGATGCGCTTTCAAGAAAATTCGCTCTTGCCACCACTCTCGCTTCTAGACTTGTGGGTTTTGAGAGTATCAAGTCATTGTACGCTCATGACCCAAAGCTCAAGAGCATTCATGATGCTCTAGTGAGTGGGGAAAGGGTGGAGAAATACCAATGGGTAGATGGCTACATTTTCAAGCATGGGCGAGTGTGTGTCCCCGAGTCCTCTTGGAGAGATGTGCTAGTGCAAGAAGCACATTGCGGGGGCTTGATGGGTCACTTTGGGGTGGATAAGACTATGGCCATACTTAAAGAGCAATTCTATTGGCCAAAAATGAGGCCTCTTGTGGAGCGATTTTGCAATGCTTGCTTGGATTGCAAGAGGGCCAAGTCTAGATCCAACAACCAAGGTCTATACACTCCTTTGCCCATTCCTACTAGTCCGTGGGTTGATCTTTCTATGGATTTTGTTATGGCTTTACCCCGGACTAGAGGAGGACACGATAGCATTTTTGTTGTCGTTGACCGTTTCTCCAAAATGGCTCACTTCATTCCGTGCAAAAAGACTAATGATGCCCAACATGTAGCTTCCTTATTTATTGATCATGTCTTGAAATTGCATGGGGTGCCTCGCACCATTGTTAGTGATAGGGACTCCAAGTTCCTTAGCCATTTTTGGAAGTGTTTGTGGGGTGCTCTTGGCACCAAGTTGCTCTTCTCCACGTCCCACCACCCTCAAACCGATGGACAAACCGAGGTGGTGAACTGGACTTTGGGAGCTCTACTTCGAGCTATGACCAAAGGAAAGGCCGGGACTTGAATTGATAAGCTACCACTCATGGAGTTTGCATATAACCGCACTTTACATCGCATGATTGGCATGACTCCATTTGAGTGTGTTTATGGTTTTAACCCATTGATTCCTCTTGATCTTACCCCTTTGCCAAGGGATATGGTTGTTGATTTTGAAGGTAAAGCTCGGGCCAAAGCATTGCTTGAACTTCATGCCAAGGCGCGGAAGACTTTGGAGGAGGCCTATGAGAAGATAGCAACCAAGAAAAACAAAGGAAGAAAGAAGGTGGACTTCAAGAAGGGAGATTGGGTATGGGTGCACTTCCGCAAGGAACGATTTCCCAACCAAAGGAAGGGGAAGTTGGCACCAAGGGGCGATGGACCATTCCAAGTGTTGTCCAAGATCAACAACAATGCATACGTGATAGATTTGCCCGGTGAGTATAATGTGTCGACTACTTTCAATGTTAGTGACTTGAGTTCTTTTGATGTAGGTGATGATACCTTGGAGGAGGACGCCTTAATTTCGAGGACGAAATCTTCTCAAGAAGGGGAGGATGATGCAACCCAAATTGCATCGAGACCATTCACTCGAAGTCAAGCCAAGGATATACAAGACGCTCACCTACACTTGGTTTGGAGAGGCGTGGATGATACGAGCTCGGGAGAGGACTCAAAGACAATGCATTGGAGCTCAATCCATGTGGAAACAGGGCAGGAAACAGTGCAAGAAGCAGGGGAGCAAAACAGGGCAAAAACAGGGGAAGTCTGCTGAGCTTACTGCCTAACGCTGGAATTTTGTTCTTCGCGATCGCGTGCATCACCTTCGCGATCGCGAAGAGTCTTCTTTTGTTCTTCGCCCTCGCGTTCTGTCTCGCGCGATCGCGCGCCTCAGCATTAAGTTCTCCACGCGATCGCATATAATCTGACGCGATCGCGAAGGGAACTTAAAGAGCAGCGGACCAGAATCTTGTAAACATTGTATTGGGGTGTTATAAATACACCCCTACCTCATTTATTGCCTTTTTAGCTTACTTTGAACACAAAACATTAAATGAGCAATGCTCTTGAACCTTGTAACACTTTTGGCTTGAAATCAATTGAATGAATCCAAGTTGTTCTTCAATCCGTCTTCGATCATTCTATTTGCTCGAGCCTCGTGACTCTTTAGGATAGTTGCATAGTGTTAGGTGATTCTTTCCAATCGTTTGGGGTGTAACGGAACTAGTTCTTCGTTGCTACTCGAACTTTAGTGTAAGTCTCGTCTCGCTTTTATCTCTTTATCGCTTTCGTATTTTCGATTGCATCAGGTTGAGAGTTAGAGCGGCTCGTTATTGCATGATCAACGGCGAGTTGTACCGCCAAATGTTCCGCGGCCCTTTGGCTAAATGTTTAGGGTCATCACAAGTTGATTATGTGTTAAGAGAAATCCACGGAGGGCAATGCGGAAATCACTCTGGCGGAAGGTCTTTACCTCAAAGATAATT
This sequence comes from Petunia x hybrida, assembly GCA_037355625.1. Taxonomy (NCBI): domain Eukaryota; kingdom Viridiplantae; phylum Streptophyta; class Magnoliopsida; order Solanales; family Solanaceae; genus Petunia; species Petunia x hybrida. The sequence continues at coordinate 993,595 of JBBBVM010000695.1, read as the reverse complement.
AGGGCGAGCTATTTGTAGCCCCAAATAGAAGACGATGCGAGTTTGTTAGAGCATGCGACTGTTGCCAGAGATATTCCCATGTACTTCATCAGCCAGCGAAGCTTTTACATTCGGTAATAGCCCTATTGCCTTTCATGAAATGGGGGATGGATATCATAGGGCCCATGCCCAAAGCGCCCGGAGGTGTCAAATTTTTGTTTATCATGACGGACTATATCACTAAATGGGTTGAAGCGACAGCTTACTCCCGAGTTCGAGAGTCTGAGGTGATACAGTTTATTTGGAAAAATATCATGTGCCGCTTTGGTATCCCAGCGGAAATCACCTGTAACAACGGGCCTCAATTCATAGGAGACAAGATCACCGCTTTCTTCGAAGAATAGGAAATAGAAAGGATAACCTCAACACCTTACCATCCTACAACTAATGGACAAGCTGAGTCTTCTAACAAGACTATAGTGGAAAGTCTAAAGAAATGGCACAAGGAAGCTATGGGTAAGTGGCCGGAGGAACTCCCATAAGTTCTGTGGGCCCATCGCACCACATTGAAAGCAAGCACATAGAGAGACTCCATTCTCACTAGCATACGAAACAATTGTTATGATTCCCATAGAAAAAAGAGAATCCAGTAAGTGACAGTCGTTTACTGAAGAAGAATCAAATAACGAGGCTTTAACAGCTTCCCTCGATGTCCTTGACGAACGCTGAGAGATGGCAGTTGCAGCCCAAAAGCAACAGGTAGAGCAGTATTATAATACACGAACCAACGGCGTTCCCTCAACATAGGGGACCTGATTGTTTGCAAGGTATCTCAGAGCACCAAGGAAGCCAGTGCAGGCAAGTTAGCCCCAAACTGGGAGAGGTCAGACAAGGTTCGAGGCATAGCTGGAAAAGCTGCGTACGTTCTTGAAGACATGGAAGGAATAGACATTCCTAATAACTAGAACATCTCCTGGCTTAAGAAGTACTACTCTTGAAAGGTCAACTGGGCCTACACACTCAAGACATGTGTTTTCTCCTTTCTTGCTCTTTGTCTTTATCATTCGTTTTTACGGGCACTTAGCCCCGTCATTGTTGCGCCATCTATTATAAATAAAACTACTATTCTACTTAGTCAGTTTTACAATCAGATCCATCTACGATCCAAATATTTGTAGCCTCGGCACAACTTAAATTGAAGTAATCCACTCACTTTTAGCTACAAAAGTTGAGTACACCACTCGCTTAAATTTAGATCACTTCTAGTTCAGCGACCAAGCATTATTCGTAAGTTAAAATCGTCAATTCAATCAATTGCACCAACATGTTAGTGGGGATGGCTGCCTGCATAGTTCCAGTAAAGTCTTAAGCACTCGAGTGGACAAGCACAAATGTTCTAGCTTGAATGTTAAAATGCCCCGTTATATACAATGGGCTAAGGACGTCCCATTGCGGGCACGGGCCTTGCCCTAAAAGCCGTCTATTGCAGAAGTAATATAAAACCATCACTTACTGATGCAAAAGAAGCGCTCAACAGTGCGCACACGTCTCTTTAAAAGACAAATGCGCAGAAAGGCACCCAAAACATGTTTCTTGACTACACTACAAGTAATTATGCAAGTACACATTAAACTTTATTAATATCAATAGCTCGTAGGCTTACAATATACAATTAAGTTCTTTCATATACAACATTGTTAATTATGTGTAGTCAAAAATACACCACCTATTATTACGGGGATACGAGTCTAGCTGGCGAGACTAGGCTTGTAGGTTTGTGACCCTCTCAAAAAATCTAATTGTTTAACCTAGACGTACAATTTTAGGCATAAATAGTTTGGCACAAACTGTGGGGCCTATGAAATTGTAGGTATTCTACGAAAGAAAAGGCTCGGTTATGTCAAACAGCAGCAGCTGCATTGCACGGGATGCTAGTACCAAGCTCCTATAGATGAAGCATAACTCGGCCGACACGACTGAAACTATGACCGAATATGTAAGATCAATGTCCTTTTATTCGTTGTCATGTCCAGAATCCCACTGAGATATTGCGCCTTGTAGTGATACAGATGAAGAAATACTGGCGGTCCAGGGGGCCTAGAAATCCGTCAACATAATTTTTGGGGGACCCGGAGTTTGCAGCACCAGGACCAGAATCGTCATGGTCTGTGAGACACATCAGGAGATAACAAAGAAACCTCGTATCAATGCCATCGAGTTTGACAACAAAGACTCAGGGCAAGTTCTAGACACCCACTACGATGCCCTGATAATTACCCTGCAGGTGCATGGCATAGAACACGTACTAGTAGATCCTGGTAACGTAGTGAATATCATCCACCCAGATGGAGGTGTATAACTAGATAACCCCTAGTCCATACACCATAACTAGCTTTAACAGCTCCAGCGAGAAGTCTGTAGGAGACATACTCCTTCAAGTACACCTTCTAGGGGCAACGCTCTACCAGGTAATGTCATACGGTCTCTCGTATAACATTATCTTGGGAGCAGATCCTTAAATACCCGACTCCCTGGTGGTAAGAGAGATTTTGGGGGGAGCAGAGACTATCCCGGAGCTGTTATGTAGCCGATGTGATATGTGCGGTTAAGAAGGAAAAAAAGAACCAGAAGAAGAAGCAAGATAAGCTACTTGGCCCTTGCATGGGAACTAGCATACCTTTTAGGATCGGGAGTCATGAAGCAACTGGATCCCACGAGCTGGCCATCGCACTCACAGACCTACACGAAGAGGAGAACTTGCCAAGGCTATGATCGGCGGTCCCGATCTGGTGATAATTGACTAAAGGTTCCCAAACAAGAATAACTATGTGGGGGCCATACTCTCGATCGAAGTAAAACAAGAATACAGTAACTTCCTGCGTGCTCGGTCAGGCACAGTTGCTTGGACACCCAATGACATGCCGGGAATATCAACTATCATCATCACACATAATTTAAATATTGACCCTAACTTTAAGCCGGTCAAGGAGAAGAAACGACCAATCAGCCGTGAAAAGGGGTTGCCGGTGCATGAAGAAGTTGAGAAGCTATTAAACAATGGTTCCATTCATGAGGTTCATTACCCTGATTGGCTATCCGACGTTGTGGTGTTCCCGAAGAAGAATGGGAAGTGGAGAATGTGCATCGACTTCACATACTTGAATAAAGCATGCCTAAATGACTCCTTCCCACTGCCAAACATCAATCAACTCATCGATTCAACAGTAGGTCATGAGGCTCTAAGTTTTCTGGATGCATACTTGGGATATAATCAGATCCTCAAGAATCCAGATGAACAAGAGAAGACCTTTTTCATCACGGACAGGGCAACTTATTGTTATAGGGTAATTCTTTTTGGTTTAAAAATGCGGAAGAAACTTACCGGAGATTAGTGAACCTGATGTTTAAGGAGCAGATTGGTAAGACTATAGAGGTTTACATCGACGACGTGTTGGTTAAATTAGAATTCGCCATTGATCACATCAGCTATCTGGAGATAGCATTCGACATTTTGGACAAGTTCGGTATGAAGCTCAATCCCGGGAAGTGTTCCTTTGGCGTATCCTCCAAGATGTTCCTTGGGTTAATTGTCTCCAACAGGGGTATAGAATCAAACCCCATAAAATTAGAAGCAATTGAGGCTATACCTGAAATTTTGAAAAGTGAAGTGGAGGTGAAAAGACTCAACATTCGGATAGCCGCACTCATCCGTTTTATCTCACAGTTCTCTAAAAGGTGTCATAAATTCTTCAATGTTATGAAGAAAAATAAAAGCTTTGAGTGGACAGAGCAGCATAGCAAGGCACTTCAAGAGTTAAAACAGTACTCGCCAATCCCCAGTTGCTAACCAAGCCATACGAGGGAGAGTCGTTATTATTGTATCTCGCGGTGTCCGAAGTTGCCGTTAGTGTTGTCTTGGTACGAGAAGAGAAGAGGGTGTAGTTGCTGTTATACAACTTCAGCATCTCTCTAGGATGCAGAAACCAGGTACCAGCAGTTAGTAAAACTAGCACTTGCTTTAGTATGGCAGCAAGGAAGTTGCGGGCGTATTTTCAAAGCCACACAATTATTGTGGTCTCCTGTTTTCCTTTGCAGACCATTTCGCACAGACAAGAGCTCTTGGGCAGGTTAGCACAATGGGTCGTCGAGCTTGGAGAATATGATATCATCTATCAGCCAGGCACGTCCATTAAGTCGCATGTACTTGTGGACTTTGTTGCAAACTTCAGCACCGACCTAATGCCGAAGGCCGAGATAGAGCGTAAAGTAATATAGGGTTCACTCCTACAGAATGGATGATCCATACCAATGAGGCCTCAAATGTAAAAGGACCCGGGCTTGGTTTAGTGATTAAATCCCAAACTTAGAACAAATTTTGGAAGGCTGTCAGTTGCCCACCTATGACTAATAATGAAGCAGAATATGAAGCAGCAATTCAAGCTTTACAATTAGCTTACATATTGGGGGCCATGGAGATCAATCTCAATAGCGACTCCCAGTTGGTCATCAATCAAGTAACTGGATCCTCCGCTGCCAAAGACGTCTGCATGCAGGAGTACTTGGGTAGAGTAGAAAAGCGGTTGAAAAATTTTCAAAATGGAAGATCAATCAAATACCCAGGGAAGAAAACACGGAGGTTGATGCCCTATCCAGCCTAGCGGCCACTATAGACATGAGCGCAGACAGCCGCAGATCTGTTATTGAGTTAACCTATGTGGACATAATGCGCCACGAGGTCAACATCACAGGATCAGTATGGGATTGGCGGCACCCGATCATTCAATACCTGGATAAGGGAATACTTCAAGGGGACAGAAAGGAAAGTAGAAAGCCGAGAGTTCAAGTAGCTCGTTATTCCCTAATGAACTGGGAGTTGTATCGCCGGATGTTTAGCGGCCCTTTGGCTAAATGTCTAGGACCTTCTCGGGTGGATTACACGCTGAGAGAAATTCACGAGGGGCAATGCGAAAACAACTCTGGCGGACAATCTCTAGCTCAGAAATTAATCAGGGCAGGTTACCTCTAGCCCTAAATGGAAGATGATGTGAGCAAGTTTTTTCGTGCATGTCATAATTGCCAGCGATTTTCCCATACACTTCATCAGCCAGCGGAGCTGGTACATTGAATAATAGCCCCTATGCCTTTCATGAAATGGTGAATGAATAATGTAGGGCCCATGCCTAAAGCACCTGGTGGTGTCAGATTCTTGCTTATCATGACATAATCTTTCACTAAATGGGTCAAAGCGGCGGCCTATGCTCGAATCAGGGAGTAGGAGGTGATACAGTTTATATGGAAGAACATCATGTGCTGCTTCGGCATCCTAGTAAAAATCACTTGCTACAATGCACCTCAATTTATGGGTGACAAGATCACTGCTTTCCTGGAAAATGAGAGATAAAGAGAATAATCTCAACCCCCTACCACCCTTCGGCCAATGGCCAAGCTTAATCTTCAAACAAAACAATCGTTGAAAGCCTGAAGAAGCAACTCAAGGAAGCTAAGAGAAAGTGGCAGGAAGAACTACCAGGAGTTTATGAGCTTACCGCACTACATCCAAGGCCAGCACCGGGGAAACTCCATTCTCACTAATATACGGGACAGAAGCAATGATTCCCTTTGAGATTGAAGAGTCCATCCTGCGATAGTCGTTTATTGAGGAAGAATCAAACAACGATGCTTTGAAAGCTTTACTCGACACCTTAGATGAACGATGGGATATCGCGGCTATACACCTCGCATGCCAGAAGCAACGGGTGGAGTAGTACTACAATGTGCGGGCTAATCTACGTTCCTTCAACGTATGAGAGCTTGTCCTTAGCAAAGTCACTCAATGCACATAGGAGCCCAGCGCAGGCAAGTTAGCTCCAAATTGGGAAGGACCTAAGTTGAAGTAATACACCCACTTTTTGCTATAAAAATTAGGGTAAGCTACTCACTTAGAACTAGATCACGTCTAGCTCAGCCACCAGGAATTATTCGTAAGTTGAACTCGTCAATTCAACAAATGGCACCTACATATTGGTGGGGACACCCGCCCGCAGAGTGCCAGAAAGTCTTAAAATACTTGAGTAAACTAGCAACGACGTTCTATTTCAGAACGCAAAAATGCCCCGTTCTTACATGGCCTAAAGTTGTCTCATTGTGGGCCCAAAACAGTCGTCTATCATAGGCGCAATAGAAGTCGTCAATTAATGATGAAAATGAAGCGACCCTCATTGTGCACACCCATCTTTTAAAGACACTAGCCCATAAATGCACGCAAAATATGCTACTTAACTATACAAGTACACATAAATATATTAATGAACGACCATTTCATTAATAGCAAACAGACCATACGCTCATAATATATAATTAGTTCTTCCGGAATCCAACATTTTGCATGGCCAGAGATTCTTCGTCTGGATTTTAGCTCTTGTATCGAAGTCTGTCTCGAAAGAACAAATGTTCTTCGCGACCGCGTCCATACTTGCGCGATCGCGAAGAGGAGTGGAATGCCCTGCGCGACAGCGTCTTGTCCTGCGCGAAGGCGACGTTGAAGAAGCTGGAGTCCTGCGCGATCGCGAGCCATGTTGCGCGATCGCGATGCTTTAGATGGTGTTCTGCGCGATCGCATAAGTCCTTGCGCGATTGCGAAGGCTTAATGTTGAGCAGCGTATCAGAATCAACTGCAGGGGCAAGTTTTGTCCAATATTCAATGTAAATGTATAAATAGCACATTAGCTCTTCATTTCATTAAATAGCCATTTTAGAAGATAGAATTGAGAGAGAACATTGAAGAGGCCGAGCCCTTCTTGTTGAAGCCCGAGGCTTCGTGTATGTCTCGACTTGGAACCTATGGAGATCGACACCTAGTTTGATTCCATTGTAAGGTTCGAGTTTCCCTTCTCCCTTTTGAATTCAATTAACGTGAGTGAATTGAATTCGATTCTTTCTTCTAATTTCTTGCCTTCCTAGTCTCGATTTCTTGTTATCTTTATAGCTTCCGCATATTTGTATCGTGTTTAGCTTCCGCTCGTTCTGGGTTGCATCAGCAGCTATCAGATTATTGATCATGGTAGTCTTTGCTGCACACTAGCATTGAAGAATCATAGGTGTCAACTCACTGAAGAGGAGTGATACTTTTAAGTGGAGAAGTATGAATCTGGGATGTGCTTATAAGGTAGAGGTGTTGAAGTACAATTGTCACCCTTCCATTTATCAAAGTGGCGCTGCAGAGAGTTATTGCATATGGAATTTAGTCTATGGCCTAGAATTGGAAATTAGTTCCAAAGTTTCGCGGTGGTGAAGTATGAAGTTTGCATATTCTCACCTAGATGTTTGTAGCTAATTTTAATTGGATAAGTTTTAGTACGTATAATCTACATGGCACCTTTTATGGCCAACTTAGTAATTTACATCATTCATGCTTATGTTAAGAGATTTGACGGTTATGGACCTTCAAAAAAAATCCGTACCAAGGAGGGACCACTTTTGTCTCTACAAGGGTGACGTGTTCGAGGATTCCAACAGAGAAAATGAAGGGTAGATTTTCCTAGGTTATCTTCTTTTCCTTGTGACCGTTACATCTCGTTAGTAGATCTCTAGAGTAAAACTTCTACTTGAGATCGTACTAGTTTGTTTGATCTTATAGGAACTCGTGCGTGGGGTGATCAAAGTCCAAAATTTCGTAGTTAATTCTTGACCTCCCGTGCTCAGTTAAATAGCATCTGTTCCATCGAGTCGAAAAATAATTCACTCTTCCCGAAGGAGACAGTGTGACTTGTCATATTCAAAGAGTCATAGAGAAATTGATCAAACCGAGGAAGCCATTGGTAACAAGTTCTTGAGTGACCAAACCTACAAATTGAGTGTACCCGAGCGCCACCCAATAAAAGTAAGGGAGTGTGTGAGGTGAATTCTAACCTTAACATTTTCTTTGTTTTTGAATTGTGCAATACCATGGCTGTGAATGGAAGCGATGGAAAGGGTGTTAAAGAGTTTTTCGATCTCTTGGTTGTGATACAAAGCATCAGTACCGAGGTGAAAGGAGTGAGTGCTTGAGTAGCAAACCTCGAGCAAGAGAAAGCATCTGTGGCCTTTCCTGGGTCCAGCGCTGGTACTAGCAACTCCACTCCTATGAAACCAGAGCAATTTGCTGAATTGGCTCGTCAATAACGATTGAAAAACGAGGCCATTCGAAGAGCAGCTGTTGGCATTCCCCAGGCTGAGCAAAAAAACTTGGGTGATCCCCCAGGTGAACAACAAAACTTGGGCATTCCCCAAGCAGAACAACAAAACTTGAGCATTCCCCGAGGTGATAGATTACTACTTCTAAGGGCCCAAAGACAAGTCATGGTCATTGATGAAGAGGGTGATGATGGAGAATTTCCCGAGGTCAAAGCTGAGTGTGAGCCACCTTTTGTTCAAGGAAGGCAGGTTCAACGAGGACGTGAGACTTCCGAGGCCGAAGCGCAAATGTTGATAGATATTTTGAGCATGAGGCTTATGACTATTATGATGAGTATCCGGAACCGATCCGAGGTGCTCGTGATTCAAACTTGAACATTGTCAAGATCACTATTCAACTCTTTAGAGAAACTAGTGATCCAGACCAATATCTTGATTGGAAGGTTCATTTTGAATGAATATTTGAGACAAATGAGATGACCGAAGAGAGGAAAGCTACCCATGCTATTGCTTCTTCAAGGCATATGCATCAACATGGTGGGAAGCTGACAAGCGAATGATGAGAAGAAATGTCTATCCTGAGATTCGCACTCGGGCACAACTGAAGAGAGTGATGGATTCTAAATATGTGACTGCCAAATATCAGCAAGAGCAACTTTGGAAGCTCTATGATTTGAAACATCGGTCAAAATCGATCGAAGAGTACTATGATGAGTTTGAAAATATTCGATTGGCTCTTGATATAGAAGAAGATGATGAGCATGCCATCATTCGGTTCAAAAATGGACTGACTCGAGAAGTGTCATCTCAATTGAGACTGCATGTGTATCAAATATTGGAAGATGTATTCCATGCAGCTGTTGATGCTGAGAAATGGGTGAAGGACGACAAAGCAAGCCGGTACCGAGGAGTCACTACTTCAACTCCTTTGAACCGAGGTAAAGATTGGATGAGTCCGAATCCTACAAGTGCCAACACTGGTCGAGATCAAAACAGACCCTTCGAAAGGGGAGTGATCGTTAATATCTCCAAGGAAGCGGGAGGTAAAGTTCAACTCAATACTCTTAATGTTTCAAACATTCAGTGTCATAAATGCAGGAGTTATGGTCACATGGCGAAAGAGTGTCTGCCTCATAATGTTATGCTTTTTCTCGAAGATGGATCCGTCCATGAACAAGCGAGTGACACCGATGAAGAAAATGGGGAGGAGACTGATCGAACTGAAATTGATTATTGTCGTGAAGTAGCCGAAGCTGACCATCCAAAAATGTTTCTTATGGTTCATAGAAACTTGAGCTGTATGACTCATGGAAAAGAGGACAACCAAAGGGAAAATCTTTTCCATGCAAGGTGTCAAGTGAGGGGGAAAGTTTGTTCAATGATTATTGATTTGGGTAGTTGTGCAAATGTGGTGAGCCCAACCTTGGTTTCACAAATAGGATTTCCATCCTCGAAGCGCCCTCATCCTTACCATTTGTAATGGTTATATGACTGTGAAGAATGAAAGGTTGTAAAATAAGTGTGGATCAAGTTCAAGGTAGGAGACTATCAAGATGAAATGATGTTCGATGTAATACCAACACAAGCTTGTCATTTGCTATTGGGATGACCATGGCAGTATGATCGGTTGGTTATACAGAACGGATGATCCAACACTTATACCGCTAAGCTCGGAGGAGAGAGTTTCATACTCAAACAATTATCTTCAAAACAAATCCGTGAGGACTATAAATGAATGAAGGAGCTGAAAGAAGCGGCAAAAGCAAAGTCTCCTGTTGGAACACAAATTATGGTCGAGGACAAAATTTCATCGCCCGTGGCAAGTAATATTTATGCAATCATGCAACCGGGTAAGTATCTACGAGGCAACGACAATGGTAGATTGATGATTTGCCTCGTACATAAGGGTATCCTTCTGAACTCTAATGATGATTTAACTAACGATATCCCTTTGCCTAATGCTATTCAAAGTGTTTTACAGGACTTCAGAGACATGTTTACTTAAGAAATGCCAGGTGGATTGCCTCCATTGAGAGGAATAGAGCACCAAATTGACTTCGTTCCGGGGTCTCAAATCCCCAACAAACCTGCATACCGGTGTAATCCTGAAGACACCAAAGTGCTCCAGCAGCAGGTGGATAAATTTCTAAACAAAGGTCTAGTTCGAGAGAGCTTCAGTCCTTGCACTGTTCCTGTTATCCTTGTCCCAAAGAAAGACGGAACATGGCGAATATGTGTTGATTGCTGAGCAGTCAACAAGATAACGGTAAAGTATCGTCATCCTATCCCTCGATTAGATTGCATGCTAGATGAATTGAGTGGTTCTTCATGCTTTTCAAAGATAGGCCTCAGTTCCTGTTACCACCAAATCCAAAATGAAACCGAATAATGAGTGGAAAACTGCATTCAAGACCAAATTTTGTCTCTATAAATGGTTAGTGATGCCTTTTGGCCTCTCTAACGCACCGAGCACTTTCATGCGGTTAATGAACCATGTGCTTAAACAATTTTTTTAAATAAGTTTGTTGTTGTGTATTTCGACGACATACTTGTTTATAGTAAATCTATGGATGAACATGTCGAATACTTAAGGTTTGTGCTTGATACACTTATAAAAGAGAAGTTGTACACTAACTTCAAAAAATGTGCCTTTTATGTCGAGCGTGTAGTCTTTCTTGGATTTGTTGTGAGTGCTAATGGTGTTGAATTCATTGAGTCAAAAGTCGAGGCTATCACAGATTGGCCGACTCCAACTTCGGTGTCTCAAGTTCGTAGCTTCCATGGGTTAGCTAGCTTTTACCAAAGATTTTTTCGTGACTTTAGCACCTGGGCAGCTGCTTTGACCCAGCTGGTAAAGAAAGACCCTCCGTTTGTATGGGGAGAGTCCCAAGATAGGGCTTTCCGAGAGTTAAAATAGAGGCTTAGCTCTGCCCCGTTGTTGCAACTGCCTAACTTCGGCAAAATGTTCGAGGTTGAATGTGATGCGTCCGGAGTCGGGATCGGAGGAGTGCTTATGCAATAATTGAAGAAAATCGCTTACTTCAGTGAAAAGCTTAAGGGTGCAACCTTGAACTACTCTACGTGTAACAAGGAATTGTATGCCCTCGTTCGAGCACTCGCTCATTGGCAACATTATCTAGGGCCTCGTGAGTTTGTCATTAAAAGTGATCATGAAACTTTAAAACATCTCAAGGCCAAGCGAAGTTTTAATCGGCGGCAATGCCAAATAGGTTGAATTCATTGAGAGCTTTCCCTATGTAATTCCTTACAAGAAGGGTAAAGACAATGCTCTGGCTGATACACTGTCGAGAAAGTTCGCCTTAGAAACCACTCTTACTTCAAGATTAATGGGGTTTGAAAGCATCAAGCTAATGTACAGACATGACCCCAAGTTTAAGAACATTCGTGACCCTATCTTGAGTAGCCAATGGGTTGAGAAGTATTAATGACACGATGGCTATCTCTTCAAAGATGGGAGAGTTTGTGTGCCCATGTCATTGTGGAGAGAGCTTTTGGTTCGAGAAGCTCACTCTAGGGGCTTAATGGGACACTTCGGTGTCGATAAAACTCTTGCTATCTTAACCGAGCAGTTTCACTGGCCCAAAATGCGACGAGATGTGGAGAAGCTTTAAAATGCTTGTTTAGATTACGAGAAAGCTAAATCGAGGTCCAAACCTCATGGTTTGTATACTCCATTACCTGTTCCTAATCGACCGTGGGTTGATATATCCATGAATTTTGTTATGGGGTTACCGAGGTCTGGGGTGGACATGATAGCATCTTTGTCATAGTCTCGATTTTCCAAAATGGCTCACTTTATTCCTTGCAAGAAATGTGATGATGCACAACTTGTAGCTACTTTATTCATTTTTAATATGTTGAAATTGCATGGTGTGCTTCATACTATTGTGAGTGATCGAGACTCTAAATTCTTGACTCATTTCTTGAAATGTCTATTGGGTGTCCTTGGCACCAATTACTATTTTCAACGTCTCACCTTCCTCAGACTGATGGACAGACCGAGGTAGTCAATTAAACCATGAAAGCTCAACTTCGAGCCATGACCAAAGGTAAGGTCAAAAACTAGGCTAATCGTTTGCCCGTGATGGGATTTGCATACAACCGTACGGTGCATCGGATGATTGGAATGACTCTGTTTGAGTGTGTCTATGGTTTAAACCCTTTGATTCCACTTGATTTAACCCCGTTGCCTTAAGATAATGTTATAGATTTTGAAGGTACCTGCCGAGCTACTGCTTTGCTCCAGCTACATGCAAAAGTGAAGAAAAATCTTGAGAAAGCTTATGCCAAGGTGGCATCCAAGAAAAACAAGGGGCGTAAGAAGCTGGAATTGAAAAAGGGAGATTGGGTTTGGGTTCACTTCAGAAAGGAAAGATTCCCGAACCAAAGGAAAGGAAAGTTGGCTCTTCAAGGGAATGGTCTGTTTCTAGTGCAAAGCAAGATCAACAGCAATGCTTATGTGATCGACCTCCCAGGTGAGTATAACGTGTCCAACACCCAGAATGTTGTTGACTTAACTCCTTGTATTGTAGGTCAATCATCGAAGACTGAAGAGGGCTCAGTTTCGAGGATGAAATATTCTCAAGAAGGGGAGGTTAATGCAGTCCTAATCTGTGCTGATCAAGTATTCAACCCATCGAGGCCAGTGACACGAAGCCAAGCTAAGTTTTTACACGATGTTCACATCCAGCTGGCATGGTCGTGAGAAAGCAACCGTTCGGAGACTGAGTGGTTGAACGTAAGATACGAAGGCTACATTTTCAAGCTCGAGCCCGAAGCATGAATTGACCGAACACTCATCCTTGACGCCGAGCACTGAGATGACCGAAGGGCTACAAATGCGCCCGAGGCAAGAGAGTGTCTATTTTAATATGTGCCGAGCTGAACGACCGAGCATCGAAGTCAAGACCGCCCGAGCACAAGATTTACTTCAGCCCTACGTGGCCTTGTCTTATTGGTCGCCTATGACCGTATTTACTAGTTTAACCTTAGGGCTATCTATATAAACCCCTTTGCAATTCAATTGTAGATAGTTGTTTTTAATATTGATATTAGCTGTATACTATTGTGTCTCCACTGTTAGCCGAACCCCATCGTGGGATGTTTAAAGAACTTGGGTCAATCAGTGGATTCCGTTTGAACATTTTCTTCTTTGATCATTCAATTTCTAAGGAGTATGGTTTGTCTTCTGAGGATTGTTGAATAGCTTTTAGGTGCTGACACGACCTGGAATCCGGCTAGGCCGTGCGGGCACCCGACATCCTCCCCTAGACCCGTCGGGCGAACCCTTACCAATTAAATTAAGAAAATAAATATAATTTAATTCATAAATAGGAACAAGACTTAGAAATAGAAGCACAGACATACTGATACCTCTAAGCTGTACAAAAGAAATTACAACTGACTACCCAGCATACTAGGTTTAGGGCTATCCAGACTAGACATCTAAGAGTACAGAAGAAGACAAATACCTCCTGAAGGGAGCAAAATGCAACTGAAATAATAAACATAAAACTGGTGGCCATTCGGAATAAAAGCTGGCTCACCCTGACAGCTGAAGTCGTCTTCGCTCCTTCACAACGTGGCGAACCCAATCCTGGAGTGAACCTGCCGAAATGAAATAGATAGACAAAAACAAACAACAAACAAGGGTGAGTCAAAAGGACTCAATAAGTGGGGCAGACTAGCCACCTCAAAGAATAGGATAGCTAGCCAGGGAGAAAAGAAATAGATAAACCAAATTTCTCTTATTTAAATTATGAAAACGCAGAGCCAGATAATAACTAGACACACGTATGGAATCACAAACTCATCAACAAAAAGGAATGCATCATGTTGCGGCGTGCAACCCGATCCATACATTCATCCTGTTGCGGCGTGCAACTCGATCCATACATTTATACCGCTGCGGCGTGCAACCCGATCCATATATTCATCCTATTGCGGAGTGCAACCCGATCCATATATTTATACCGCTGCGACGTGCAACCCGATCCATATATTTATACCGTTGCGGCGTGCAACTGGATCCCCGCAACCCAGAATACGAGCCAGAAATATATAGACAAATAAGCAATGCATGCATAAGCAGAACACTAGTTATGTACCACAAGTCTACACAATGGTATGAAATGAAATGAGATGAAACGAAATATGATGCAAAGGGTCACATGTGCCAAATGAATGGAGCGGAATCCTCCTGCTCCGAGGGCGGAATCCTCCTACCTTCATTATGATACAATGGAGCGGAATCCTCCTGCTCCGTGGGTCGAATCCTCCTACCCTCAATATGAAGCAATGGAGCGGAATCCTCCTGCTCCGAGGGCGGAATCCTCCTACCCTCAATATGATGCAATGGAGCGGAATCCTCATGCTTCGAGGGCGGAATCCTCTAACCCTTAATATGATGCAATGGAGCAGAATCCTCCTATGATGCCGGGCAATCCACCACGAGGAGACCATTCACTCGGAGCCAAGCCAAGAATGTCCAAGAAGCGCATTTACACTTGGTGAGGAAGGGCCTTGAAGAAGGAAGCGATTGGAAGCCGTTCTGGGTGCTCAAACTAGGCCTCACGCCTAAGGAAGAAGAGAGCCCAGCAGAGCTAGGCGCCCCGCCTAGCCCAGGCGCCCCACCTAGGGAGCTCACTGCCTAAGGCTCAAAAATGCACCAGGCGCCCCACCTGACTAGGCGCCCAGCCTAGCTGAAGGCCAAGCCAGGCGCCCCGCCTAGCTTCAGGCGCCCAGCCTAGCTGAAGGCCAAGCCAGGCGCCCCGCCTAGATCCAGGCGCCCAGCCTAGCTTCAGCATGAACCAGGCGCCCCTCCCAGCCCCAGGCGCCCCACCTAGCTGCTGAACTTATGTTTCTTTTACTATTTTGCCCTGCGTGGCTTATTTGATGAACCTTATTAGTAAGGGTAATTACGTCTTTGTGTAAGCTTGGGAAAACACTATAAATATCCAAGCCTAGCTTATTTTACACTTAGCTTATTATTGATATTGATGAATGTTGAACATTGAACATGAGCATGGCTCTTGGTATTGAATGAAACCCTTTGATCTTGGACTTGTATGTCTTCTAGCGGATCTAGATGAATACTCTTCCTCTCCGACCATTCTACTTGCGTGCTCGCGTTAGCTCGAGGGTAGTTGCATAGCGTAGGTGTTCTTGTCCTTCTCCCGGGGTGTAACGGAACGAGTTCTCCGTTGCTACTTGGGATTAGAGATCGAGTTACGTCTCGTTCTTTATCTTTACTTTTCCGCGTTTGATTACCTACATCATTTGGTATCAGAGCAAGGCTCGGGTTTTGTTTCTACAAACCCCCGACCCTTGATTCTTCGTGCCTAGTATCTTCTTTTAGTTTTCTTGTTGTTGAAGTTATTAGAAAGGAGAAAATTGCAAAAAAATTGAAAAATTGAAAAATACAAAAATTTGGTGTAACGTGTTGATTTGGATGATTTGTGATATGGGTGTTGTGGATTCTTGATCGTGATTGAATTCCCGTTACTTGAGTACCAAAACTGTTGGAATTGGTGAAGTTTGAAAAATTGAAACCCCAAAACCCCTTAAACCCTTGAAGAACTTGTTCTTGATGAATTTTGGCTTGATTCTTGGGTTGGATTGATGTTTGATTGAAAACTTGTTATTGGGGATTGATCTTCATTGAAAAACAAACAATTCGGTACCAATTTTGTGGGATTTGAACATGTATAACACCTTCTTTGATGAATCACAATCCTTGTTGAAACCCTTTTGATAAACCCTTGTGTTCTTGAGTTCTTGAGATTGAACCCTGATTTGATTGATTGTTTGATTGAAAATTTGATTGGGTTTTGTTAAGGAAGAACAAAAACAACTTTGGGTATCATTGGATTGTGAAAACAAGTTGAAAACATCGGATTGGGAGCTTGAAAATCGACTTGAAACGAGTTTGGAACGAGTTGGAAAAAGCTTCAGGCTAGGCGCCCCGCCTAAGCCAGGCGCCCCGCCTGACTTGGCTACTGCCTAAGTCCCAGGCGCCCCGCCTAGATCCAGGCGCCCCGCCTGGAACACAGCACAACCCAGGCGCCCCACCTGAGTTTCAGGCGCCCCTCCTGAGTGCTGAACGCATTGTTTCGGGTAGATTTTCGTAGGTATTTCCCTTTGTTTGATAACATAACATCTAGTTAGTACTACTTTGAGTAACCGATCTACTTGAATAGTGCTAACCCTTTTGATTGCTCTTAAGTGATTCGTGCCTAGCAAGGAGAGTAGAATTCTAAGGAAAAGCGTAGAATCTTTTAACTCAAGTCCTTCACTTCAAAGTGCCTAGCGTTCATTGAGTCCCATTAACTCCACTCACCCCGGAGTGTGCGTGACTCGTGAATAGTTTAGTTGAGTTGAGGAGTTGCTAATCATCTACGTGAAGCTTTGGGACTACAAGTTGAGTGAAATATCCACCGCCACCCAAAAGAGTGATCCGAGTGAATCCAAGTGAGGGAGCGAGTGAGGTGTTTTAACTAACTCTTGTTTTCTTTGTTTGTAGGTACAATGGCCAACGAAGGTCAAGATTTCATTAAGGAGGCCTTGGCTAATCTTCTTGCCAAGATGGACCTCATGAACCAAAGAATTGACTCTCTTGAAAAGGGAGCCTCGAGTACTCAAGGAGAACATGGGACCCCGAGTGTCCCAATTGAAAAGGGGACCCCGAGTGTCCAAATTGAGACCGGTGAAGGCTCAAGTAGTCCTACTTTTACCCCGGAGCAAGTTGTTGAATTGCTCAATCAACAACGGGTGAAGGAGGACCGAGAGAGAGTTGAACGAACGGGCATTCCCCGTATCTTAGACAATCCTCCAAGAAACTTTCCACTACCAAGACCCGTCCGAAATGTGCAACCTCTTGAGCAAGTTGTTGAGGCTCAAGAAGGGGAGGAAGTTGATTATGATGACAATGTGTATGGGTTTGATGATCACTTTCAACCAAGGCGAGCTATGAATTGGGGTCGAAATGTGGATCGGGGTAGAGGCCGAGGTCGAGGGCCACCCTTAGGATATGGAGGGAGGAATGTTAGAAGAGACTATGTTGCTTATGATGATCACCAAGGAGGCCAACCGGAGCCATTCCAAGGGGGCCGTGACAACAACAACAACCTCAATAGTGTGAAGCTCACTATTCCTTCTTTCAAAGGAAGTAGTGACCCGGTGGAGTACATTGGTTGGAAATTGGCTATGGAGCGTATCTTTGACACCAATGATATGCCCGATGTGAAGAAAACCAAGTATGCAATATCCTCCTTTGAATCTTTTGCTTCTACTTGGTGGGAGTCGGTGAAGAGAAATAGAAGAAGGACGGGTATGGCTATTAATCTTACTTGGGAAGAGTTGATCCGTGTGATGGATGAGAAGTACTTGACTAATCAATACCGGGTTGAACAACAAAGGCGTCTATATGATTTGAAGCAAGGTTACAAATCGGTTGGTGAATATTTCAACGAATTTGAGCAAATCCGAATGATCCTTGACTTAGATGATGAAGACAATGAGACGGCCATGATCCGTTTCAAAGGAGGCTTGAACCGAGACATAGCTTCACAATTGAAGTTCCACAAATATGATGATCATTACAAGCTATGTGAAGATGCGGTTGAGGCCGAGAAATGGCTCAAGGAGGAGAAATCCCTCCGCTACAAGAGTAGCACTCCTACTCCAACAAGCAAACCAAAGGATTGGAAGCCTCCTACTACAAATGCAAGGTTCCCAAGTGCAAGTGGAACAAGTGGTGCAAATGCTACCAAGGATGTGAAAAAGCCGTATGAGAAGAACACACCTAATGTGGGAGGTAACTCTAAAACTCAACTACATGCTCCTACTTCTTCTTCAATACAATGCCACAAGTGCAAGGGGTATGGTCACTTTGCTAGGGAATGTCCTACAAAGAGGACCATGATTGTTGTTGGTAATGATGCATATGAGAAAGAGAGTGAATCGGAAGATGAGGGAGTAGAGGGAGTAGAGGGAGATGAGGGAGTAGAGGAGAATGATTTGCTTGATGATACGATGGAGGAGGAGGATCCTCATACTTTCTTGGTTGTGAGACGGAGCCTAGGAGCTATGATTGTGGAAGATAGTGAAACCTTGCAAAGGGAAAATCTTTTCCATGCTAGGTGCCGGGTCAAAGATGTTGTTTGCTCTATGATAATTGATTCCGGAAGTTGTGCAAATGTAGTGAGTCAATCACTAGTGGCTCAATTGAAGTTAACTACCATGAAGCATCCTAAACCTTACCGGTTACAATGGCTTAGTGAATGTGGAGAGCTTAAGGTGATGAAACAAGCCATGATCAAGTTTAGAATGGGTAGTTATGTTGATGAGCATTTGTTTGACGTTGTGCCTATGCAAGCATGCCACCTACTCTTAGGGAGGCCATGGCAATTCGATAGGCAAGTTGTGCATGATGGTCGTGTCAACACTTACACGGTCAAACATGAAGGGAAGAGATTTGTGCTTAAACCTCTCACTCCTAAGCAAGTTAGTGATGATTACAAGAAAATGAAGGAGTTGAGGGAGGTGGCAAAGGCTAAGTCACTCATTGAGACTAGCCCTTTGTCCAAAAACATGGTGGCAATCCCACCTACTTCATCTACCGGTGGCATGTGTGCCATGATGCAACCGGGCGAGCTCTTGAAAGGTAATGATGGCACCAAATTTCTCCTATGCCTAGTGCACAAAGGTATGATCCTTAACTCTAATTGTGATTTTTCTTCTAGCCCTATGCCTAGTGCTTTGAAAAATGTCTTGGAAAACTTTGGGGACATGTTCCCGGATGAGATGCCCGATGGCTTACCTCCCTTGAGAGGTATTGAACATCAAATTGACTTTATTCCGGGCTCTCAAATCCCGAACAAGCCGGCCTATAGAAGCAATCCCGAGGATACAAGGGAGTTGCAAAAACAAGTTGATGACTTGCTTTCCAAAGGCTTGGTAAGGGAGAGTTTGAGTCCTTGTGCCGTACCGGTCATTCTTGTCCCAAAGAAAGACGGCACTTGGAGAATGTGCGTAGATTGCCGAGCCGTGAATAAGATAACGGTCAAGTACCGTCACCCTATTCCACGGCTTGATGATATGTTGGATGAATTGAGTGGGTCGTGTGTCTTTTCCAAAATCGACCTTAGGTCCGGTTACCATCAAATCCGGATGAAGCCCGGGGATGAATGGAAAACCGCATTCAAGACCAAATTCGGTCTCTATGAATGGTTGGTAATGCCCTTCGGGCTTTCCAACGCACCTAGCACTTTCATGCGACTCATGAATCATGTTTTGAAGTCTTTTATCAACAAGTTTGTTGTTGTCTATTTTGATAATATCTTGATCTATAGTAAGACAATGGATGAACATGTTGACCACCTTAGGCAAGTGCTTGATGCTTTGAGAGCCGAAAAGCTCTATGCTAATTTCAAGAAGTGTGCCTTTGGTGTGGATAAGGTTGTCTTCCTTGGGTTTGTTGTGAGTGCCCGAGGAGTGGAGGTGGATGAGTCTAAGGTAGAGGCCATACGTGATTGGCCTACTCTTACCACCGTGACTCAAGTAAGGAGCTTTCATGGTCTCGCAAGCTTTTATAGGCGATTTGTGAGGGACTTTAGCTCCATTGCCGCTCCACTCACCGAATTGGTGAAGAAAGACCAACCGTTTGTTTGGGGAGAGCCTCAAGAGAAGGCCTTCCATGAATTGAAAAGTAGGTTGAGTACCGCCCCTCTATTGCAATTGCCCGACTTCGGAAAGGCATTTGAGGTTGAATGTGATGCCTCGGGGGTGGGAATTGGTGGTGTATTAATGCAAGATAGCAAACCCATCGCCTACTTTAGTGAGAAGTTGAAAGGGGCCTCCTTGAACTATTCTACATATGACAAGGAGTTGTATGCCCTTGTGAGAGCCCTTGCCCATTGGCAACACTATCTTTGGCCTCGTGAGTTTGTAATCAAGAGTGACCATGAGTCACTCAAGCATTTGAGAGGCCAAGAGAAGCTCAATAAGAGACATGCCAAGTGGGTTGAATTCATTGAGTCCTTTCCCTATGTGATTCAATATAAGAAAGGGAAGGACAATGTTGTGGCGGATGCGCTTTCGAGAAAGTTTGCTCTAGCCACCATTCTCACCTCTAAGCTCATGGGGTTTGAGAGCATGAAATTGATGTATGCTCATGACCCAAAGCTAAAGAGTGTCCTTGACGCTCTAGAGAATGGGGAGAGAGTTGAGAAATACCAATGGGTTAATGGTTATATCTTTAAGAATGGTAAAGTATGCATACCCGAGTCCTCATGGAGGGAATTGCTTGTGCGAGAGGCACATTGTGGAGGACTCATGGGTCATTTTGGTCGGGACAAGACCTTGGCCATCCTTCGGGAACAATTCCATTGGCCAAAAATGGGAACTCATGTTGAGAAGCTTTGCAACTCTTGTCTTGAATGCAAGGTTGCTAAGTCTAAGTCGAACTCCCATGGTTTGTATACCCCACTCCCCGTACCTACTAGTCCGTGGTTGGATATCTCGATGGATTTTGTGATGGGATTACCAAGGACTAGGGGGGGCCATGATAGCATTTATGTTGTTGTGGATAGGTTCTCCAAAATGGCTCATTTCATTCCATGTCGTAAATGTGACGATGCACAACATGTTGCAACCTTGTTTATTGATAATATCTTGAAATTGCATGGTGTGCCTCAAACCATAGTGAGTGATAGGGACACTAAGTTCCTAAGTCATTTTTGGAGGAGTTTATGGGGTGCCCTTGGCACCAAACTCTTGTTTGCTTCGTCCCACCACCCCCAAACCGATGGGCAAACCGAAGTGGTGAACCGAACCTTGGGTGCTCTTCTTAGAGCCATGACCCGAGGTAAGGGTGGGACTTGGATAGATAAGCTACCTCTTATGGAGTTTGCCTACAATCGAACCGTGCATAGAATGATTGGCATGACTCCATTCGAGTGTGTGTATGGTTTTAACCCCTTGATTCCCCTTGATCTAACCCCTTTGCCAAGGGAAATGGTTGTTAATTTTGAAGGTAAAGCTAGAGCAAAAGCAATGATGGAACTCCATGCCAAGGCGAAGAAGAATTTGGAGGAAGCCTATGCTAAGGTTGCTTCCAAGAAAAACAAAGGACGCAAGAAGGTGGAACTCAAGAAGGGTGACTATGTGTGGGTGCACTTCCGGAAAGAAAGGTTTCCAAACCTTAGAAAAGGGAAGTTAGCACCCCGTGGTGATGGTCCATTCCAAGTGCTCTCAAAGATAAACAACAACGCCTACGTGATCGACTTGCCAAGTGAGTATCAAGTTTCTAATACTTTCAATGTTTGTGACTTGGTTCCTTTGGATGTAGGTAATGAAGGGGTCGTGGATGATGATGCCTCGATTTCGAGGACGAAATCTTCTCAAGAAGGGGAGGATGATGCCGGGCAATCCACCACGAGGAGACCATTCACTCGGAGCCAAGCCAAGAATGTCCAAGAAGCGCATTTACACTTGGTGAGGAAGGGCCTTGAAGAAGGAAGCGATTGGAAGCCGTTCCGGGTGCTCAAACTAGGCCTCACGCCTAAGGAAGAAGAGAGCCCAGCAGAGCTAGGCGCCCCGCCTAGGGAGCTCACTGCCTAAGTATCAAAAATGCACCAGGCGCCCCACCTGACTAGGCGCCCAGCCTAGCTGAAGGCCAAGCCAGGCGCCCCGCCTAGCTTCAGGCGCCCAGCCTAGCTGAAGGCCAAGCCAGGCGCCCCGCCTAGATCCAGGCGCCCAGCCTAGCTTCAGCATGAACCAGGCGCCCCTCCCAGCCCCAGGCGCCCCACCTAGCTGCTGAACTTATGTTTCTTTTACTATTTTGCCCTGCGTGGCTTATTTGATGAACCTTATTAGTAAGGGTAATTACGTCTTTGTGTAAGCTTGGGAAAACACTATAAATATCCAAGCCTAGCTTATTTTACACTTAGCTTATTATTGATATTGATGAATGTTGAACATTGAACATGAGCATGGCTCTTGGTATTGAATGAAACCCTTTGATCTTGGACTTGTATGTCTTCTAGCGGATCTAGATGAATACTCTTCCTCTCCGACCATTCTACTTGCGTGCTCGCGTTAGCTCGAGGGTAGTTGCATAGCGTAGGTGTTCTTGTCCTTCTCCCGGGGTGTAACGGAACGAGTTCTCCGTTGCTACTTGGGATTAGAGATCGAGTTACGTCTCGTTCTTTATCTTTACTTTTCCGCGTTTGATTACCTACATCATTAACTTTAAGAGAGGCACTGCAACCATTTCTACCAAAAGCCATAGCTGATGGTAGAGGCGCAACGCAACTCTTATACCGCCGGATCAACCCCAAATCGAGGTCCGTCCCTGACACCACCATGACCACCCCGAGCAACGCAACTCCTCCAGGGGGTGGACCCCACAACAGGCGGCTCCTTATGAATGCGGGCCCAATCCTTGATAGCCCCGGGCCCAATCCTTGATAGCCCTACTGCATCATCCCCCCTTTCTTTAAAGCAAGTTCGTCCCCGAACTTCGCATGGTGTAGCCAGGAATCGAACCCGGGTTGGCTCTGATACCAAACTTTAAGAGAGGCACTGCAACCATTTCTACCAAAAGCCATAGCTGATGGTAGAGGCGCAACGCAACTCTTATACCGCCGGATCAACCCCAAATCGAGGTCCGTCCCTGACACCACCATGACCACCCCGAGCAACACAACTCCTCCAGGGGGTGGACCCCACAACAGGCGGCTCCTTATGAATGCGGGCCCAATCCTTGATAGCCCCGGGCCCAATCCTTGATAGCCCTACTGCATCATCCTACCCTTAATATGATGCAATGGAGCGGAATTCTCCTGCTCCTGGGGCAGAATATTCCTGCACCCAATATGATATGCAATGTGATGCATATGAATGACATATAATGCATATAAATGCAATGTGATGCGATAAGAACCCTTTACCGGTGCGGGACTCTCATCGACAGCCGGAAAGTAGATACCAACTCACAGCCAGAGTACAATGCTCAGATCCTTAATGCAATACCAACAACAGGACATAACATATAATATAAAAGGTAAATCCAAAGCTAAGGCGTAAGGAGTAGGCCTATCGGCAGCTACACATGTAAGGAACACGTGGCAGAAATTCCACGAGGCCAGGTGCCTCCAAAGAAATGGATATAAATACTTACCTCTTCCAAAAGTTAGTACGGCTAATCAACAACCGCTTTATCCTTTGGTTTCCTTGCCAAACGATCCCACGCTATTTAATAAGCAGAAAAATATATCAATTTAGGCTAAAGTCTTCATTCCTCACATCATAAGGTAATCCGGTTAGGAACCTGTTACCCTATTCGCATACGCAATATGCAGGCCAGGCATATGTACATGGTTTAAGGTCACATAACCAAACCCTAAATAAATTACATTTATAAGTTGCCCATAACTCACTGAGTACGAATATATTATCAATTCCATTATCGCGGTCCATTTGACCCTTTAAACTATTAATTGAACTTATCAAAACAATGTCTAATATTCCAAGTTTTACCATTAAAACATATTAAAACACACGTAATAAACTCAAATAATGCATTAAGATCATTACCTGAATGTTTAGGGGTAAAAATTCTACTATTTTTCCCAGCTCTTTTCTCATTTTCTGGCATTTTTTCTTCTCCGTCTATCTCATTTTCTTTCTGCGTTTTTTCTATTGTATTCTCTGCTTCTCGTTATCTTCTTCGCTATTCCTTTTTCATTTCTTAACTCTAAAAGTAATATATGACCCCGCCTAACTTTGTCGTTTTTGTCTTTTGTCTTTTTTTTTTCTTTTTTCTTTAAAATGCGCTGCTACGGTAAATTCAAACGGTACCCTACAATATTTAAAATAATTCCAACTTTTGCATACAGGTTATATAAAATATATATAGCATACTCACTAAGGCGGATCTCAAATCGGGTTCCCGAAACTCAAGATGCGAATTTAAATAGAAAAAGATCAAATTATTTAACTTTCGACATTTTAGCGGAAACTAGCCGAACAACATCGAAATTCACTTTTGAAAGTTCATAAAAGTCACAAATAACCATACAAACCTAACGGCGCTTTCGAATTTCGAATCGGAGCTCATTCGCTAAAACCGAGCTCGAAAATCTCTTTTTAATATTTATCGACAATAAAAACTGAAACCTTCTTCCGATGCCTACCAAACGAGGTATGATTTAGCTCAAATTTTACAGACAAGTCCTAATAGATATTACGAATATTTTAAAATTATCCGCATGCCAATCGAAGTCCTAACTTCCGAAACGACTAGCCGAGGTCGTTTCATTCTCCTCCACTTAATCATTCGTCCTCGAACGAGCCTAAGTCTAAAGCAAGATTCACGCTGATAACAAAAGAATTTGCACGACCTTCATAAACTATCCCACATAATTTTTCTCAGGATTACAGAATCAAAGTTATAACACGAACACTGAACTCTTGGAATAAAACATATCTGGATAATATGATTATACCATTACCCGGATTATTCTGTCTAAGATGATCCTTCCTCGATCACGAGAGGAGAGTTCTACATTTTCGAAGCAAAGATACACAGAACTTTGAATGGGTTAGCATGATTCAGCCGATAATCACTTCTTCGATATACCTTTCGATATAGAACAGGTCGATGGAACTTAGAATTAGCTCACGCTTGGTACAATAGGGGAAGCTTTTGAAGCACCTTGTCACTACTCACTATAGAAAATTTGATGCAAGCTATATTATTTTTACGAATGCACTATGTAAAATCTCAGTTGATGTTAGTGTTGTTCCGCAAGATCCTTGTGGGAATGTAGTTACTCATATACTAATGTATGTCAAAGGTTCATCTGAACAGGGTCTATCATATAAGGATAAGGATCATGCAAATATTACTGAATAGTACGATGCAGGCCAGGAATGATCTTCTGACTGAACATCTATTTCAGGGTATTGTCTTTGGGAACTGGAAATATTATGACTTGAAAACGTGAAAATAAAAGAGACATGTTGAAGCCGGGCAAACCACGAGACCCTTCACTCGGAGCCAAGCTAGGGAGATCCAAGGAGTACACCTACACTTGGTGAGGAAGGGGCTAGAAGAAGGGAGCGATTGGAGGCCGTTCCGAGTGCTTAAAGTACAAGGGGAGCAGCCCAGTCATCCAGGCGCTCCACCTGAGGATCCAGGCGCTCTGCCTGAAGGTGCCTAGGCCTGGGCGCTCCGCCCCAACTCTGGGCGCCCCGCCTAGGCCACCCCACTGTTTGTTTTCGTGGCCGCTCCGCCCCAATCTTGGGCGCTCCGCCCGTAATGCTGAAGAACGTGATTCCTAGCTATGTTAAGACTATTTTGACCCTACGTGGTCCTATGTTCCTAAGCCTAAGTGTGGGCATATTAGACCTTTCAAAGGGTGTCTAAAAACACCTATAAATAGCTAGATTGCTTGTTATTTTCATTAGCTTACCTTTGATGAAAAACAAACACTTGTGTTGAAGAGTTAAACTCTTATTGAATGAAAAACCTTCAATTGGGACTTGTTCTTCCTCTAGTGGATCTAGATGAATTCCAATCCCCCCCGACCATTCTGCTTGCGTGCTCACGTTAGCTCGAGGGTAGTTGCCTAGCGTAGGTGTTCTTGACCTTCTCTCGGGGTGTAACGGAACGGGTTCTCCGTTGCTACTTGAGATTTGTAATCGAGATACGTCTCGTTCCTATCTTTTACTTTCCGCGTTTGATTTCCTACATCATTTGGTATCAGAGCAAGGTTCGGGTATCGTTCCTACGAACCCCGACCCTTGATTCTTCGTGCTTAGGTTAGTTTGTTTAGATTTCTTGTTGTTGAAGTTATTGCAAAAAGAAAATTACAAAAAAAATTGAAAATTGAAAAATTCAAAAAAATTGGTGTAACTTTTTGGTGTTTGTGATTCTTGAAGTGGGTGTTATAGATTATTGATCCTTGTTGAAAACTTGACGATTGAGTACCAAATTTGTTGGGATTGGATTGAATTGAAAATTGAAAACCCCAATTGTTGATAAACCCTACCAAACTCTTGTTCTTGATGAATTTGAATGATTTTGGGTTGAGTGTTTAAGGGGTTTTGGAATTGATTATTGGGGATTGATCTCTATTGGAAACCGAACAAATTGCAACAAGAATCGCGTGATTCGGAGTTCGGTAACATAGTTTTTGAAGAATCAAAACCCACTTTTGAACCTTGAAACCCATGTTGAAACCCCAAACTTGAAAACTTTGAATCTTGATTGAGCATTATTTGTTGGTTGTTTGGGTGTGAAATTGATTGGGGATTGTAGGTTGTATCAAGGAGCAACTTTGGGTACCTTGGATTTGGCCAAAACACCTTGGAATCGGCCTAGAAATTGGATTGAAAACGAAGAACATGGAGTAGGAAACCCAGGTGTTCTTCGTCCAGGCGCTCCGCCTAGACCTTTGGGTGCCCCGCCTGAATTACCCTTGCTCCAGGCGCTCCGCCTAACATCTGGGCGCCCCGCCTGCCCGACCTCACTGACCAATTTGTCAGGCGCTCCGCCCCAAGCCTTGGGCGCTCCGCCTAACATCCTGAAGGGTTGTTTTTGGGTAGTTTCTTCTAGGTTTGCTTGTTCTTTGTTGCCTAATCTCTTATTAGTGCCTATCTAAGTAATCTTTCTACTTAATTAGCACTAATCTTTCATTGCTTTTAGGTTGATTCGTGCATTAGTTGGAGAGTAGAATTCCAAGAAGATTCCTAAACACTTTTTGATTCAAGTCCTCACTTCAAGGTGCCTAGCTTTCATTGAGTCCTATTAATTCCACTCACCCCGGAGTGTGCTTGACTCGTGAATAGCTTGGTTGAGTTGAGGAATTGCTACTCATCTACGTGAAGCTTTGGAACTACAAGTCGAGTGAAATAGCCACCACCACTAAACGAGAGAACCGAGTGATCTCAAGTGAGGGAGTGTGTGAGGTTGTTTTGCTAACGTTTGTTACTTGTGTAGGTACAATGTCTACCGAAGGATATGATTTTGCAAAGAGTGCCCTTGCTACTATCCTTGCCAAATTGGATAGTATGAACTTGAGGATTGAAAGCCTTGAAAGGGTGAACTCTAGTGCTCGAGTTGAGCAAGGGACTTCAAATGTCCAATCGGAGAAAGGGACCCCGAGTGTCCAAGTCGAGAAAGGGACCCTGAGTGTCCAAGTTGAAGTCTCAAGTACTCCTAACTTTACCCCGGTGCAAGTTAGCCATGTTATTGAATTGCTCAATCAACAAGGGGTAAAGTATGATCGAGAGAGACTTGATCAAGTGTTGGGCAATACCCAACGAACGGGCATTCCCCGTATCTTGGATAACCCCCCAAGAAACATTCCACTACCAAGACCCATCCGAAATGTACAATCTCTTGAGCAAGCCGATGAAGATCAAGAAGGGGAGGAAGCCGATTATGGAGATGATATGTATGGGTTTGATGATCACTTTCAACCAAGGCGAGGTATGAATTGGGGTCGAAATGTGGATAGAGGTAGGGGCCGAGTTCGAGGGCCACCTATGGGTTATGTTGGAGGGAATGCGAGGAGGGAGTATGGTGTGAATGAAGATCACTATGGGGGCAAACCGGAGCCTTTCCGTGGGGGTCGTGACAACACCAACATCAATAGTGTGAAGCTTAATCTCCCAACCTTTAAAGGGAATTGTGATCCGGCGGCTTACATTGAATGGATGCTACACATGGAAAGATGTTTGACACAAATGAGATGACCGATGAGAAGAAAGGTACTTATGCTATTTCATCCTTTGAATCCTATGCATCTACTTGGTGGGAATCCGTCAAGAGATCAAGGAGGAGAGCGGGGGTTCCCATGAATGTGGGTTGGAATGACTTGAAGGGTATCATGAGTATCAAGTACAGCACTCCAAGATATCGTCAAGAGCAACTCAAGAAACTTTATGAGTTGAAGCAATGTGTCAAAACGGTGCATGAATATTATGATGAGTTTGAAAGAACTCGAATGGCCTTAGATATGGACACCGAAGATGAGGAGCAAGCCGTGATCCGTTTCATGAATGGTTTGAGCTATGGTATAGCTTCACAATTGAAATTGCATGCTTATCTTTCACTCCAAGAAGTCCTTGATGCCGCTATTCAAGCCGAGCAATGGCTTGAGAAAGAGAAGTCCACCCGTTACAAGAGCAACACTTCTACTTCCATGAACAAGTCAAAGGATTGGAAAAATCCTACTCCCAATGCAAAATTCACAAGTGCAAGTGGCCCTAGTGGAGCAAGTCTGATAAGATCCAAATTGGAGCCAAATCGCCAACCATCAAGAGCCAAGCATGAGAGCACAAAGGATACAAGGCAAGGGCACCGGAGGAGGGTTCGAGAGTGATTTGGAGTCATGGACTTGAGCGCCAATGAGGGAGGACCGGCTACGGACCAAGGAGGAACACTTAGAGTCCATTTTGAGCCGTTTCCAAGTCTCCCAGGATGGAGGCGGACCGCCCATTGGACTAGGCGGACTGCCTAGTTGACTACACCTCTCAGGATCTCTGGCCGCCTACTGCAGAGGCGGACCGCCCATTTTTCCAGGCTGGGCGCCTACTATTCAGGCGGGGCGCCTAGTGTGCTGAAGGCCTATCCGGGTTTCCTACTTATTTTGAGTGTAATTCCAACTAAAGCCCTAAGTGACATGTATTGTTTTGACTAGACTTAGGGGCTATTTAGACATTTTATTTAGAAGTGTGGTGAACCTATAAATACCACACTTAGTCATTTATTTGAAGGAGCTTGTTTAGAATTAAAGAATAGACTTAGTAAGAGAGGCAAGGCCTTCTTCTTTGTAGAAGCTTGAAGCTTCGGATTATCTCTTTGCTTGGAGCCTATGGAGATCCGTCACTAGTACGGAATCCTTGTATGGTTCAAGTTTCCCTTCCTCTCTTCGATAATCAATTCATGGTTTGAATCATTTATCCATTCTCTTTCTTCTATTTCTATTCTCCCCAATCCATTACTTTCTTGTTATCGTGTGATTGTTGCTTCCGCATTCTTGTTACTTGTTTCCGCGTATTTGGGTCTTATCAAAGTCCTAGCAAAGATGTGAAGAAGCCGTTTGAGAAGTACACACCCAATGTGGGAGGTAATTCTAAAACCCAATTGAATACTCCTACTTCTTCTTCCATTCAATGTCACAAATGCAAGGGGTATGGACACTTTGCTAAGGAGTGTCCTACGAAGAGGACCATGGTTCTTGTTGGTGAAAATGCATATGAACAAGAGGGTGAACCGGAGGAAGATGAGGGAGTAGAGGGAGATGAGGGAGTAGAGGAGGATGATCAAGATGACACGGTGGAGGATGAGGAACCTCATACTTTTCTAGTAGTGAGGAGGAGCTTAGGAGCTATGATTGTGGAGGATGGTGAAACCTTGCAAAGAGAAAACCTTTTCCATGCTAGGTGTCGTGTTAAGGGTGTTGTGTGCTCTATGATCATTGACTCCGGGAGTTGTGCTAATGTTGTGAGTCAATCTCTTATAACCCAATTGATGTTGCCTACCGTGAAGCATCCCAAGCCATATCGATTGCAATGGCTTAGTGAATGTGGGGAGCTAAAAGTAGTGAAACAAGCAATGATCAAGTTCAAAATGGGTAGTTATGTTGATGAACACTTGTTCGGCGTTGTGCCCATGCAAACTTGCCACCTTCTCCTTGGAAGGCCTTGGCAATTTGATCGACAAGCGGTTCATGACGGGCATGTCAACACTTACACGCTCCAACATGAAGGAAGGAAATTTGTGTTGAAGCCCCTAACTCCCAAACAAATGAGTGATGACTACAATCGGATGCGGGAGTTGAGGGAGGTGGCAAAGGCCAAGTCTATCATTGAGACTAGCCCTTTGACCAAAAGCATGGTGGCAATCCCACCTTCTTCTTCTACCGGTGGCATTTGTGCCATGATGCAACCGGGCGAGATCCTAAAAGGAAATGATGGCACCAAGTTTCTCCTATGCCTAGTGCACAAAGGTATGATCCCTAACTCTAATTGTGTTTTTCTTCTAACCCTTTGCCTAGTGTGTTTGAGAATGTCTTGAAGGATTTTGGGGACTTGTTTCCGGATGAGATGCCGGATGGATTGCCTCCTTTGAGGGGTATTGAACATCAAATAGACTTTGTCCCGGGATCTCAAATCCCAAACAAGCCGGCCTATAGGAGCAATCCGGAAGATACAAGAGAATTGAAAAAGAAAGTTGATGAATTGCTCACTAAGGGCTTGGTAAGGGAGAGCTTGAGTCCTTGTGCCGTGCCCGTGATCCTTGTTCCCAAAAAGGACGGCACTTGGAGGATGTGCGTTGATTGTCGGGCCGTGAACAAAATAACGGTAAAGTACCGTCATCCCGTTCCCCGACTTGATTATATGTTAGATGAATTGAGTGGTTCATGTGTGTTTAGCAAAATTGACCTTAGGTCCGGCTACCATCAAATCCGGATGAAACCCGGTGATGAATGGAAAATCGCATTCAAGACCAAATTTGGTCTCTATGAATGGTTGGTGATGCCCTTTGGGCTCTCTAATGCACCTAGCACCTTTATGAGGCTAATGAATCATGTTCTAAAGCCATTCATCAATAAGTTTGTGGTCGTCTATTTTGACGATATATTGATCTATAGCAAATCAATAGACGACCATGTTGATCACCTTAGGCAAGTGCTTGAAAAGTTGAGAGCCGAAAAGCTCTATGCTAATTTTAAAAAGTGTGCCTTTGGTGTTGAGAAGGTAGTCTTCCTTGGGTTTGTTGTGAGTGCCCAAGGAGTGGAGGTGGATGAGTCTAAGGTAGAGGCCATACGTGATTGGCCTACTCCTACTACCGTGACTCAAGTGAGGAGCTTTCATGGTCTTGCTAGCTTTTATCGGCGATTTGTGAAAGACTTTAGCTCCATTGCCGCTTCACTCACCGAATTGGTGAAGAAGGACCAACCTTTTGTTTGGGGAGAGCCTCAAGAGAAGGCCTTCCATGAGTTGAAAAGTAGGTTGAGTACCGCCCCTCTATTGCAATTGCCCGACTTCGGAAAGGCATTTGAGGTTGAATGTGATGCCTTGGGGGTGGGAATTGGTGGTGTTTTAGTGCAAGATAGTAAACCCATCGCCTACTTTAGTGAGAAGTTGAAAGGGGCCTCCTTGAATTACTCTATGTATGACAAGGAGTTGTATGCCCTTGTGAGAGCCCTTGCCCATTGGCAACACTACCTTTGGCCTCGTGAGTTTTTAATCAAGAGTGACCATGAGTCACTCAAGCATTTGAGAGGCCAAGATAAGCTCAATAAGAGACATGCCAAGTGGGTTGAATTTATTGAGTCTTTTCCCTATGTGATCCAATACAAGAAAGGGAAAGACAATGTTGTTGCGGATGCGCTTTCGAGAAAGTTTGCTCTAGCCACCACTCTCACCTCTAAGCTTATGGGTTTTGAGAGCATTAAATTGATGTATGCTCATGACCCGAAGCTCAAGAGCATCCATGAAGCTCTAAAAAAGGGGGAGAGAGTTGAGAAATACCAATGGGTTAATGGATATATCTTTAAGAATGGTAAAGTGTGCATACTCGAGTCCTCATGGAGGGAATTGCTTGTGAAGGAGGCACATTGTGGAGGACTCATGGGTCACTTTGGTAGGGACAAAACCTTGGCCATCCTTCGGGAACAATTCCATTGGCCTAAAATGGGGACCCATGTTGAGAGACTTTGCACTCTTGTCTTGAGTGCAAGGTTGCTAAGTCCAAGTCGAACCCCAATGGTTTGTATACCCCACTCCCCGTACCTACTAGTCCATGGTTGGATATCTCAATGGATGTTGTGATGAGATTATCAAGGACTAGGGGGTGCCATGATAGCATTTATGTTGTTGTGGATAGGTTCTCCAAAATGGCTCATTTCATTCCATGTCAGAAATGTGATGATGCACAACATGTTGCTACCTTGTTTATTGATAATGTCTTGAAATTGC
Organism: Petunia x hybrida; assembly: GCA_037355625.1. Lineage (NCBI taxonomy): Eukaryota > Viridiplantae > Streptophyta > Magnoliopsida > Solanales > Solanaceae > Petunia > Petunia x hybrida. The sequence goes on along the minus strand of JBBBVM010000695.1, from coordinate 961,426 downwards.
ATGGTGTGCCTCAAACCATAGTGAGTGATAGGGACACTAAGTTCCTAAGTCATTTTTGGAGGAGTTTATGGGGTGCCCTTGGCACCAAACTCTCGTTTTCTATGTCCCACCACCCCCAAACCGATGGGCAAACCGAAGTGGTGAACCGAACCTTGGGTGCTCTTCTTAGAGCCATGACCCGAGGTAAGGGTGGGACTTGGATAGATAAGCTACCTCTTCTGGAGTTTGCCTACAATCGAACCGTGCATCGGATGATTGGCATGACTCTATTCGAGTGTGTGTATGGTTTTAACCCCTTGATTCCCCTTGATCTAACCCCTTTGCCAAGGGAAATGGTTGTTAATTTTGAAGGTAAAGCTAGAGCCAAGGCTTTGATGGAGCTACATGCTAAGGCGAAGAAGAACTTGAAGGAAGCTTATGCAAAGGTAGCCTCCAAGAAAAACAAGGGACGCAAGAAGGTGGAACTCAAGAAGGGCAACTATGTGTGGGTGCACTTCCGGAAAGAAAGGTTTCCAAACCTTAGGAAAGGGAAGTTAGCACCCCGTGGAGATGGCCCATTCCAAGTGTTCTCAAAGATAAACAACAACGCCTATGTGGTCGACTTACCAAGTGAGTATCAAGTTTCTAATACTTTCAATGTTTGTGACTTGGTTCCTATGGATGTAGGTGATGAAGAGGTCGTGGATGATAATGCTTCAATTTTGAGGACGAAACTTCTCAAGAAGGGGAGGATGATGCCGGGTAAACCACGAGACCCTTCACTCGGAGCCAAGCTAGGGAGATCCAAGGAGTACACCTACACTTGGTGAGGAAGGAGCTAGAAGGCCGTTCCGAGTGCTTAAAGTGCAAGGGGAGCAGCCCAGTCATCCAGGCGCTCCTCCTGAGGATCCAGGCGCTCTGCCTGAAGGTGCCTAGGCCTGGGCGCTCCGCCCCAACTCTGGGCGCCCCGCCTAGGCCACCCCACTGTTTGTTTTCGTGGGCGCTCTGCCCCAATCTTGGGTGCTCCGCCCGAAATGCTGAAGAACGTGATTCCTAGCTATGTTAAGACTATTTTGACCCTACGTGGTCCTATGTTCCTAAGCCTTAGTGTGGGCATATTAGACCTTTCAAAGAGTGTCTAAAAACACCTATAAATAGCTAGATCGCTTGTTATTTTCATTAGCTTACCTTTGATGAAAAACAAACACTTGTGTTGAAGAGTTGAACTCTTATTGAATGAAAAACCTTCAATTGGGACTTGTTCTTCCTCTAGCGGATCTAGATGAATTTCAATCCCCCCCGACCATTCTACTTGCGTGCTCACGTTAGCTCGAGGGTAGTTGCCTAGCGTAGGTGTTCTTGACCTTCTCTCGGGGTGTAACGGAACGGGTTCTCCGTTGCTACTTGAGATTTGTGATCTAGATACGTCTCGTTCCTATCTTTTACTTTCCGCGTTTGATTTCCTACATCACATGTAGTTGGACCATGAGCTGAGGCAGAATACCAGCAACAAAGTTGATTACATGTGCACTTATAACGCCAAAGTAACTTCTCAAAGAGTTGAGCTGTAAAGGAGATATGTCAATAATGGATGGACGATAAGCTGCGCTAGACCTTTAACTCTAAATTTTCATGAAGTAAAATAACATCAGTATGAGGATCCAGTTCTAGTTGAATACAGACAGATAGCCAGAAGAAATTTGGAGTCACCATATAGGGTTACTACTGACGGTGTTCTCATATATAAAGATAGACTTTGTGTTTCTGATGTTGCAGATTTAGTCTATGATAGAGGCACATTATTCCAAATACACTGTTCTTCCAGGTTCGACTAAGATGTACCATGATCTTAAGTAGATTTATTGGTGAGACGGAATGAAGTGTGACATAGCAGAATTTGTGGCTCAGTGTTCTAATTGCCAGCAAGTTAAAGTCGTGTCATCTTTCCAGACTTTATGCTTTCAGTAGATAGGTACGTATATATGATCAGGTTTCCAGCTTATCGCTAGCATTAATAGATTATTAATGGGTTTAGCAATGATCGACACTCATTGTAGGTTTCTGTCGTGGCCCTAGGTTGGGCCGTGACAAAAGTGGTATCAACGCCTTAGAGATTTAGTATTACTATTCAGTATTTGAAGGAAGACTCCTCCATTTAAAGCACAACTCATGTAACTATTTGAATAGGAATATCAATCTCCGCAAAGTCTGCTGGACTAAAGAAGATTTAGCTAAAAGCTTAACGTAGGTAGACCTAAGCTACCAACTACCCTTTCGAGTTGTCAAACAGCTGCAACTCTCGAGTTCACAATTCCATACCTTTTCCGTAAACACCACCGCCTCATGGATGGTACTTCTATTATCCTTAGAAGCCTTGAAAAATAATAATATGCTTACCCGGCTACAATAACACGTACTTTGGCTCAACACAGGGAACATCACAAGCGGCTGCTAACCGCCCAAGCTTACTAGTGCCAGACGAAGAAGAAATAGAAATGGACCAAGGATAGAAATAATTAGAGCTTCAGGAAGCTCATCTTCTTATTTACTTGGCTACTAAAGCTAGACTACTTACGAGTCACAGTAGCCCAAGAATCGCAATTGAAGAAACAGATATTAAATCAGCTCTATGGAACAACATCCATGCCAATTTGACCTCCCAATAAGAAGAAAACTCTGACAATTTACCAGAAACCCTTTTATAACCCAGATAAGCTCATGGGATAATGTGACTGTACTAGCGTCTTGAACAAAGAGGAGATACGTAGATCGAATATTACTTACTAATCACTTTACACCGGAAGAAACGATACACTTGCTGATGGTGAAGAATTAGGATCCCATTATCCTACCAACACGAATTTCTGAGAAGAGAGGTAAACTGATTTGACATAATAACAGAAGGTGGAACAACAAGATGCCAGGAAGACAATACCGACACTTACTGCCAAATCTCTCATATTTAGACTAGAAAAATTAGTAAGGTCTCACAAATGCCAGGAATAAATCATACCAGAAGCTTGCCCCTCTACCGCAACCGATTCTTAATAGAAACAATTTCCAATGAAACCATGGTAAGATAAACGAAGTCCAGACCGATTGGAATAATCAAATCTTACTCACATATAATGGAAGAAGAAATACATGGATGTACTACATCGGATACCTCAACATCTTGCCAGACTGACAGTTTATTAAACTGCCTCTGCAGCTGAGCTGAGCCGCTACACTGATAATTACCTTCTAAAGAATAACTGCCACCACGCTCTCAACCTTTACTGGATCGTGGAATTTCTCTGGATGATTGAGATCTAAATAAAATCCCCTGCGACTGTGCAGGTGCCTGACGAGAGAAAAGACGACTGCCTACTTGTCGGAGTAAGGAAAAATCCTCAAAGAATAGCCAGACTCACGACAATGATACCACCTTTTCGCTGAAAAGTGGAAACTGGGCTGATTATTTGATGTAAGGAAAACGTGGAAAAAGTAGACAAGATAAGAACGAGATGTAACTCGGTCAATAATCTCAAGTAGCAACGAAGAACTCGTTGCGTTACTCCCCGAGAGAATATCAAGAACACCAACGCTACGCAACTACCCTCGAGCTAACGTGAGCATGCAAGTAGAATGGTCGGGGGGATTGGAAATCATCTAGATTCACTAGAGGAAGAACAAGTCCCATCAAAAGGTTGTTTCATTCGACAAAGAGTTCAACTCTTAACAAAGGTTTTTTAATCATCAAAGTTAGCTAATGAAAGAAATAGGCTATCTAGCTATTTATAGATGTTTTTAGGCACTAAGTAAAATGTCTAGAGTGCCCACACTTAGGCTTAGAGATTAAAGACTACGTAGGGTCAAAATAGACATAACACTAAGCAAAATCCCGTGCTTCAGCTTTTGGGGTGGAGCGCCCGCCATTTTAATCAGTGGGGTGGCCCAGGCGGGGCACCCCAAAGGTGGGCGGAGCTCCTCAGCCAAGGCTACTCAGGGCGGAGCGCCTCATGCACTGGGCTGCTCCCCTTGCGCTTTGATCACCCGGAACGGCTTCCAATCGCTTCCTTCTTCTAGGCCTCTCCTCACCAAATGTAAGTGCACTCCTTGGATCTCCTTAGCTTGGCTCTGTGTGAAGGGTCTTGTGGGGGTTTGCCCGGCATCATTATTGATAGCTACAAAAAGAAAACTGAGTCTATCTTCATGAACTACTAGCGCACTTTGAGAATTACGATCTACAAGCTGAGATAACCTGACAGGTGACCTCCCAAAATAATCAGAACTCTTACCTCCAAATGAGGTACCATGGTTGCCCACTAGGGCCATGGGATCTCTTGCTCTCCCGCACTAACTCTTCCCGCTCTAACTTAGGGTATGCCTCGTACCTCCGAGCAATATCAACAACAACATCAAATGAAATCCCGACCTCAATCTCTCGAAAGGCTCATGGACTAGTTCTACTACATATTCAGCCATTCTATAGAATTCAATCTGATATTCTGAAACACCAACAGGCTAACAGATAGGCTACCCTGTCCAATCCACTCAAACTGGAACCGCTTTTCATCTCGGTCGCTACTTGAAAGGATCTTTTCCACGAATCTAGAAAAAAAACCGAATCAAGTTAGCTAATAAGAGAGCGACCCACCAATTCAAGGCTGGACCCTAAAACTAGAAAGAAGAATAATCAACAGCATACTGCTCGATATAATCAAGAGCCTGAAGGATACACTGACATCATTTTATTTTTAAAAAAATCACGAGGTTTATCTAGTGCATTGCTTAAGAATATCGAAAAGTTCAACTATATAAAATAATGCAACATCTTCGAACACTCGGACCGAGCTATTACTTGGGTTAGCTAACCAACCAGAATAATTAGTGGCGCAACACATGCTGCCTCTGGAACATAATTTACTGCATCAATATTAAGAATCGGAATAGGGGCTCCCTGCGACCGAACGTCTGCACATGCATCCTGATAGGCTGCCCAGTGAATAATAGGTTCTTACGGTATCTGCGTCGCCAAGATTCTCGTAAAAGCATCGTAGAGAGCCAAGGGAACCACAACGCCCTGCTGTCTTGCCCATCGCAAGCTTGTACATCCGTAACTAGATCGTCAACACGGTCAAAAACTCTCGGGGCTTCGTCAGTGCTAGCCCCAGGCTAGATTGCTTCGTCTTGAACTCATACCGTTTGCTGATTTGTCGTACGGGGTTCACAATTACCACGAAGGAATTAACGAAAATAATTTTGCATCCCAGACCGACGCACGATCAGAAAAGAAGGAAGTGAAACTTCCTAAATGCCATCATAGCCTCTCGTAGATAAGTACGGACGTCTACGTACCCATCAGCGAGACTCTACTAGACACTGTCTTAGTCTGGATAGACTCTAACTCGGGCTCTGATACCAACTGACACGACCCAAAATCCGGCTAGGCCGTGCGGGCACCCGATATCCTCCCCTAGACCCGTCGGGCGAACCCTTACCAATTAAATTAAGAAAATAAATATAATTCAATTCATAAATAGGAACAAGACTTAGAAAAAGAAGCACAGACATACTGATACCTTTAAGCTGTACAAAAGAAATTACAGCTGACTACCCAGCATACTAGGTTTAGGACTATCCAGACTAGATATCTAAGAGTACAGAAGAAGACAAATACCTCCTGAAGGGAGCAAAATGCAACTGAAATAATAAACATAAAACTGGTGGCCATCCAAAATAAAAGCTGGCTCACCCTGACAGCTGAAGTCGTCTTCGCTCCTTCACAACGTAGTGAACTCAATCCTGGAGCGAACCTGCCGAAATGAAATAGATAGAAAAAAACAAACAACAAACAAGGGTGAGTCAAAAGGACTCAATAAGTGGGGCAGACTAGTCACCTCAAAGAATAGGATAGCTAGCCAGGGAGAAAAGAAACAGATAAACCAGATTCCTCTTATTTAAATTATGAAAAGGCAGAGCCAGATAATAACTAGAAACACGTATGGAATTACAAACTCATCAACAATCAGAATACATCATGTTGCGGCGTGCAACCCGATCTATATATTCATCATGTTGCGGCGTGCAACCCAATCCATACATTTTTACAGCTGCAGCGTGCAACCCGATCCATATATTCATCCTGTTGCGGCGTGCAACCCGATCCATATATTTATACCGCTGCGACGTGCAACCCGATCCATATATTTATACTGTTGTGGCGTGCAACCCGATCTCCACAACCCAGAATACGAGCCAGAAATATATAGACGAATAAGCAATGCTCGTATAAGCAGAACAGTAGTTATGCACCACAAGTCTACACAATGGTATGAAATGAAATGAAATGAAATGAAATGAAATGAGATGAAATGAAATATGATGCAAAGGGTCACATGTGCCAAATGAATGGAGCGGAATCCACTTGCTCCGAGGGCATAATCCTCCTACCCTCAATATGATGCAATGGAGCGGAATCCTCCTGCTCCGAGGGCGGAATCCTCCTACCCTCAATATGATGCAATGGAGCGAAATTCTCCTGCTCCGAGGGCGGAATCGTCCTACCCTAAATATGATGCAATGGATAGGAATCCTCCTGCACCGAGGGCGGAATCCTCCTACCCTCAATATGATGTAATGGAGCGGAATCCTCCTGCTCCGAGGGCGGAATCCTCCTACCCTCAATATTATGCAATGGAGCGGAATCCTCCTACTCCTGGGGCGGAATACTCCTGCACCCAATATGATATAATGCATATGAATGACATATAATGCATATAAATGCAATGTGATGCGATAATAACCCTTCACCGGCGCGGGACTCTCAGCGACAGCCGGGAAGTAGATGCCAACTCACAGCCAGAGTACAATGCTCAGATACTCAATGCAATACCAACCACAAGACATAACATATAATATACAAGGTAAATCCAAAGCTAAGGCGTAAAGAGTAGGCCTATCGGCAGCTACACACGTAAGGAACACGTGGCAGAAAATTCACGAGGCCAGGTGCCTCCAAAGAAATGGATATAAATACTTACCTCTCCCAAAAGTTAGTACGGCTAATCAACAACCGCTTTATCCTTTGGTTTCCTTGCCAAACGATCCCACGCTATTTAATAAGCAGAAAAATATATCAATTTAGGCTAAAATCTTCATTCCTCACATCTTAGGGTAATCCGGTTAGAAACCTGTTACCCTATTCGCATACGCAATATGCAGGCCAGGCATATGTACATGGTTTAAGGTCACATAATGAAACCCTAAATAAATTACATTTATAAGTTGTCCATAACTCACTGAGCACGAATATATAATTAATTCCATTATCGGAGTCCATTTGACCCTCTAAACTATTAATTGAATTTATTAAACCGATGTCTAATATTCCAAGTTTTACGGTTAAAACATATTAAAACACACGTAATAAACTCAAATAATGCATTAAGATCATTACCTGAAAATTTAGGGGTAAAAATTCTACTATTTTTCCCAGCTCTTTTCTCATTTTCTTGCAATTTTTCTTTCCCGTCTATCTCATTTTCTTTCTGCGTTTTTTCCATTGTATTCTCTGCTTCTAGTTATCTTCTTCTTTGTTCCTTTTTCATTTCTTAACTCTAAAGGTATATATCAGCCCGCCTAACTTTGTCTTTTTTTTTCCCTTTAAAATTCACTGCTACAGTAAAAATTAAAACGGTACCCTACGATATTCAAAATAATTCCAACTTTTACATACAAGTTATACAAAATATATATAGCATACTCGCCAAGGCGGATCTCAAATCGGGTTTCCGAAACTCAAGATGCGAATTCAAATGGAAAAAGATCAAATTATTTATCTTTCCGCATTTTAGCAAAAACTAGCCGAGCAACATCGAAATTCACTTTCGAAAGTTCATAAATGTCACAAATAATCATACGAACCTAACGGTGCTTTCGGTTTTCGAATCGGAGCTCATTCGCCAAAACCGAGCTCGAAAATCTCTCTTTAATATTTATCGACAATAAAAATCGAAACATTCTTCCGATGCCTACCAAACGAGGTCTGATTTAGCTCAAATTTTACAGACAGGTCCTAATAGATATTACCAATATTCTAAAATTATCGGCACGCCAATCGGAGTCCTAACTTCCGAAACGACTAACCGAGGTCGTTTCAGGTGCTTATTTGTTCCTCAACCTGGTGGCCCCAAGACTAGTTCCTTGGGTTCGTTTGAATTGAAACTTAGAATTGTCTATCTTTATTTCTTGTTTATTTTTCCGCGTTTGTTCGGTTGCTAAGCATCTCCAAGATTAGTTTGCACCACTTCCTCACTCCAGAGCTAGTCAGGCTTTACAAACTTCAAGATTTCAGCGATGTGGTACTTCTTGACAAGCTAGTCAGACATATCCAAGATGCCCAGATTGTGGTAGACGCCACTTTGGCCCTTTAGTCTATTCAAAGTCTGACTCACAACATGCGGAGTATCTACTTACAATATTAGGTAGTCCTCAGGACTAGTAATTATATGTTATGTTCTCGATGTGTGATTCATGGCATTATTGTTTCAGCAGAAGAAATTAAAGTAGTTGGCCAGAAGATCGAGGCTTTAAAGAATTGGCCTAGACTTACTATACCAACTGAGCTACGCAATTTCTGGGTTTTGCAGGCTATTACAGAAGGTTCGCAGAGGGGTTTTCCTCGATTGCAGCTGCACTGACCAAATTGACATAGAAAGCAGCCAAATTTCTGTGATTAGACTCTTGTGAGCACAGTTTCCAAGAACTAAAGAACAGGGCAATTATAGCTCCATCACTTACACTTCCAGAGGGATCTGAGGGCTATGTCATTTGCTGTGACACTTCTCGAATTGGTCTTAGTTGTGTATTAATGGAGCATGAAAATTAATCTTATGCTTCCAAACAACTGAAAAAGCAGAACTACCCTACCCACTATCTGGAGCTTGCAGCAGTCATTCATGCATTAAAGATTTTGAGACATTATTTATATGGTGTTCAAGTTGATATTTATACAGACCAATGATCACGCCCAACTACGTCGTATAAAAGGGAGTAAGAGGTCACGACAAATATAGTTGGGTACTTAAGCGGTCACGACAAATATAGTTGGGTACTTAAAGTCTCGAGGTTGAATCCCATAGAGAACACGACTCCTAGCAGTTAATCCAGCTAAACTATCTATTCAATCAACTTCTAGAGAATATCATTAATGTGATTTGGTTCTATCTCTTACTTAACAAGAAACTAAATAACAAGGAATTGAAGATTGATTTTATTCAAGAGATATTAAACCTAGGATTGATTTCCCCAACTCCTAACTTGTGCTAAAGTATTGTGCTACCAATTTCCACTAACTTTTCATATTGAATAAGTGCTCCAAATTTACAACTACCCACTTTCGTTAAGTAATCATAACTTTCACTAATCAATTATTCTAATTAACTAATGAAGATAGGGAGGACTACACTTATGGTTTACAGTAAGGATCAATATTCTAATTCACCATTTTGACAACCTAAGCAATGCCTTTGTTTTAGGTTGAAATAATGTTATGTGTTTAACCCTAACTCATGAATCTATTCCTAGTAATCACAAGAATAAATGGGACAATTAATTAGGGATCCTACCAATTAATACCCAATTAATAGCAAACAATTCGTAAACAACATAGATAGAAAGAATCAACAAGGTTCATTAATAACACAACAATTATCATCACATAAGTATGTGGAGTGGTTCAATAAACCCTATAATGACTGATAGTCCCGTTCTAAGAAAAGAAATAACTATAAGCATGTAAAAATCACAATAAGATGGAAAGATGGATGAAGTGGAGCCTTGAATCTTGATCTTCTCTCTTCCTTGCCTCCTTTTGATGTTAATTAGGTCAAAAGTTCTGTTTTGGACGTGTTTTAGGGCTTTTATATCATCACCATAGACCCACACAACCTGAGAATCCAAAATAGACCCGGAATAAAAATGTAAGGATTTTTGGCCCGCCGCCTCGTACAGTGCGCTGCGGTAAGGCAAATTTTCTGCGCCTGCATAATTTTCAAACTCTCGTAATATCGACCCTACCGCGACACGCCATGCGACGCCCAGTACGATGCGGTAGGTCTTTTTTACTTCTCTTCTATTTTTAATCCTTTTTTGTCCACGCCTTCGTTCGCTCGAACCTCGGGCTTCCACTCAGACTTCAAAACACTTGTTTTCACTAAACATTACTCCATGAACGACTCATATCATCAGTTCAATTCCCACAACATAAAACACATCAAATAAGAGAAATTCAGCTCAAAGTGCCAACAAATATGACAATTCGAAGCATGAATACAAGGTGAAAGTAAAGAAAATATAGTAATAGCTAGCCTCGTATCAACACCCCACACTTAAAACTTTGCTCGTCCTCGAGAAACTTATACCATGAACTTAGTATGCACAAAAAGAACTCACTGCAATGACTTTGGTTTATATAGACACTTAACAAGTTGCATATGCACTAATCATCCTTTAATCACTCTAAATCCATGCCAAGAATATTTCAAAACAGCCAAGTGCATCAAATCAACCTATTAATCCAACATGAACTCCAAATTCACCCAGCAAGTCATGCAAGTACTCACTCTATTCAAGAGACTAATAAAAGAGCTCGCTTCTCGTAAACCATGTGCCCTCACAATCAATTCAAAGTTTATCGAAGGAATTCACACAGAAGAATGAACATGAACAGAAGTTCACATAAAGATGACACACTCTCTCTCGGAAAAGAACTCACACTGTCATACCCACCTTATTCCCCTAACTCGGAGCGAGTCAAGGCTCGGTTTTGACTAGGTAACTCAGTTAAGTTTAAAATTGGAGTCGCCACCTAATATAAGTTTTCTAAGGTGTATTAGGCCACCTAAATATCTAAGGTCGAGTCTTGTTCAATAAAAACATATTTCCAGAGATTCGAGGGTAAGATGTCCAAGTGACTAAGGGAATAAGGTGTTAGGCACTTCCCTAAGTCCCACAAAATATGATTCCCACCTGAGCTTTTACTTTTGGGATGCTAAAAAGGTTGTAAAGAAGTAGTAATCGCATTTGCAAATTACTTTACTAACTCAAGTGGTTATAAATGTGATCAGTTAAACAATTTGGTTCAATCATCCAAACAGTCTAAAGGGCAGTGGTGACTAAGGTCTGGGCTTGTGAAATTTTGCGGAAACAGCGTAAGCCCAACGCTGAATCGCACTTTTGGCCTCAAGTTTTGCAAACGTTGATTCGATCGGGTCAATATCACAAGAAATGGTTCAAATCAAATCTTTTACACAGTTTCAGTATTTAATAGGCTTTTGCCGAAATAACCAATTTTGAAAATACTTTCAGATCTTGACACAAACCAAATCGGGGTTATTTTTTTAAAGAAATATTAGCCATTCCGGGTCAGTGCGACTTGATATTAGTTGTCGAGCCCCTAACCTTAATGGCTATTTTCTTTAGGGATCAATTACAAAATATATAGTACTAGGTTGTTTTTGAAAGAGGATACACGAAGTCAGACAAATTCATATAAAGGTTGTCACATGTAATATATATAAATATAGGCATGTAAATATACGATCATATGATTTTATCCTTTAGAAAATATGTACACACAATTGTATAGTGGACCCCACACTTATACTTCCCTATACACTATTAGATTAGTGTACAAGAGATTAATGTATGTAAGAAACATAAGTTTAACATGCCATTTTTGAAATGGTTTTTGGGCATGTACAGTTTATGTAAAGAAGGGGCAGTTTCATTTTTACGTAAATGGTATCAAGTATTATGCAAATAGTCCCTATTAATTAGAAATCACCAGATTTCGCAGTTTAGGCAAAGAAGCTGTCTCGAATTTTACTTGTAAAATCAGGTCATGCTTAACTACTAGATTTAATCGATTGAATGTGCATATATGTATGTTTTTAGATAGTATGATGCAAGCACATAAGAAGCAAAAATTTAGAAAGGGCCCCTGTATAGCAAAACACACAGTTCATAATTGTGTACCTTGTTTTAAAGTGAATACAGATAAGGAAGGTCCTAACAAATACAAGCACAAAAGGGCTAACTAGAAAGGGATGAAAGAAGGACAAGAAACAGTGCCCTGTATGCACTCCAAGTAGGGCCTGTATAGGCCTAATTTTCATTGATAAATGGGGCAATTATCAGGCTCTTTGCAATTCCAAAGTACCTGTAAACTAAACTTTGGTATAACCTTAAGGCTATCCACACATGTGCCGCAAAAAAAAAAAATGTTAGCAAAGGGGCAAGTATAGAGCCCCAAACTGATACATATAGAAGCAGGGATCGCACAAAGAATCCTTAAGCACAGACATTCAAATATGAGAACAAATAGGGATGCAAGCCATGTTTATTTACCTTCTTATCAAGTTAAGAATATGAAGAGAGTAGTAATGCAGGTAATGCCAAAGTTTCTTCCCAGATGAGTATCCAGAAAGAGTAAGAGGGTGTTCCATTTTGCCTTTTCTCTTCTGTTTTCCTTTTTCAGTAGGTGTATGTGTTTTCAGAAAAGAGAAGTGAGTATTTTTTTAGCTGTGTGTTGTGTGTGTTCTGGGTATGAATTGTGTATTTAATGATGAGAGCAAGACCAGTTTAAATAGATAAAAAGGATGAGGGGTCTGAGTTCAAACGGGTGAAACACAAAAGGCAAGGAAATATGTTTTCCCACAATTAAAAGATTCAATTAGGTGGACTATCCATGTATAGATCAATTAGGATCCTAAATTTAAGGTGAACAAGATTTCAAATAAGTAGAATTCCCATCCATTAAACAATAACATATCCAAGTTCAAAAGATCAGTGTACAAACATGTCTTAGGCTATTTTAGGCTCAAAATCATGGATTGTTCTAACAGATTCCAATCAAAGCCTAATTGATACTTTACCGATCAATCAAGCAATTTCCATCCAAACATCAATCACAAGACTTCAAATTGAACAATTAAGATCCCTCTAATCATGCTAAGCAGATCATCATTTCAATTTCAAACAAGCAATCATGTATTTTGATAGAGAAAGAGACTAGATACACTTGCAAAGTAATGCTGGTCATGATCAATTTATCTCTGGCACGAGTTCTACATCTTAAAACTAATAGAGATGATCTATAGCACAAGCCACAGATACATCACATTCAAGCATGTAAAAATTCTAAGCAATGTTTAACTAAATCGGTGAACTAAGCATGGATTGATAATCATATGAATCTGCACTTTAACTGATTAATCCGTAACAAACAAACATGTTAAGGAATATAAAGGCTAGGCAAATCTAAGCTTATATGTCAAGTAGGTTTAAAGAACAATAAAAAGGGATAGGGTTACATGTTTTTTATTAGATTCGGGTCAGCTTCGACCCGTTTCGATCATGCATGTGCAAAGGTTTCTCCTTCTTTCTTAAGACAGTAACACTCTTGTTTTATAAAGGCATCGCCAGAGTTCTTTTTCCAGCAACAGAGACAAAATCGAGGCAAGGGTTAATCCTTGAACTTTTGTCAAACGGGAGTAATAATGTAGAGGTTTTGTAGCGGACAAAGAGGGAAGTAAGAAAATATAGGTTTCATGGCCTTTGGTAGCCGAAGGAGACCGGAATTTGCCATAGACAGTGTAGCCATTAGGGTTTTTGGACGAGAGGAAAGAGAGAGAAGAGGTGGCTGAGAGTGTGGAAAATTAGGGGTTTTTAGGGTTTCAAGGGTCGTTTATTTAATTAAAAAAAGGAAACTGATCCTTGCCATTGTATTAAACTCGTGGACGGCCAGGATCTGGCCTATAACGACCCTCAAATAGTCGTTACGGGATCCGGGACCTCGATTTGCATGTCCACAGTCCCAAAAGCTCCGTTAGGTCATTTATGACCCGTCTGTGAAATCTGAGTCGAAACGGAGTCCGTTTGATAGGTTTTCGAGAAAAGGATCCGTTTATGAAATTCCGGAAAGGAATTTGGGGTTTCGATAGGTCGTTTTGAGTAAACGAACCCCGATGGAAAATCCGAGTGCACCGTTAGGTCCGTCTCGTCATTTATGATATGTAGCAACCTTCAAAATTGAAAACGGACCTCGTTTGATAGGACTTTTGATAAAGTCCCCGTTTCGGAAGTTTAAAAGAGTTAAAAGAGGTTTCCGAGCTCGATTTGAGCAAATGAGCTCCGATGAGAGATCCGAAAGTTCCATTAGGTTCGTATAGTCATTTGTGACTTGTAGCAATTTTCGGAATTGGATTCCGAGGTCGTTTGGTTAAATTTCGCTATTTTGGCGAAAGTCGAAAATTGAACCTTTGCCGTGGGACCCACTTTTTGAGTTCTGGAGGTTCGAATTGAGTTCCATCTTGACGAGCATGTCACCCAAGTATTTTATGGCTTGTGTGCAAAATTTGGGATCATTCCGAGCTTCGTAGGGTCCCGTTTTGCCCCTAAAACAGTAGAAAATCTGGTGCGACTTTTCTGTTCTGTTTTGGCACAAACAGCCGGATAAAAGCTGATTTTCCGGCCAATCCGTAAGGAATTAGGAAAAACTCAAAACATGAAAGTTGTAGCCCTTTAAGTTTTTGTTCTAATGGCACCGGTTTCAGATCATTTGGCATTTTTATCAAAAGTTATGATTTTTTCAAAAGAAGCTGTCACAGAGGCAAAAAAAACTGCTATAAAAAGGCCATTTCGGGCGATTTCGATTCATAACTTATAAAAATCATTTGGTGAGCTCTTGAGGCGATTTTTGGGTATTTCTCGAAGACCCAATCATACTTACACTTAAGGTAAGCCCTTTCAATCCATCTTTATGTCGATTAACACAAGAATCAAAGGGTTGATTCTTGGAAATGGGTTAGAACCCTAGATTCTTAAGAATTGGGGAAAGACATCGAGCAAGGCTCGCATGTGGAATCTAAGTGTACTTTTGGACTCACGGGAGCGTGGGGAGTCCGGAAAAGTACATTTTGTAAATTTAGGGCTCGGCCCTACCCGGTGGCATTTTGGTAATTTTTACCCTAGGATGCCTATAAGCTTAAATAGCTATAATTGAGCACTCATATGTGCTATATCTTGTCTTAATAGACCTAGTGGAGAGTCCTTCGCGGACAAGGCGAGCGGGAAAGGAGATTCTTCCCGGCATTTGAGCCCGAATTTCGAGGTAAGTGAGACTTGACCTCTATTGTGCTTGTGGACTCTTCCTTCATGCTAGTATGCTTCATGTACGCATATATATACCTAACAATGGTTAGGATTAATGATGTTAACTACTTGCTATTATTGTTTGTTATAAATAGCGAGATTGTGACTCGACCGAGGTATGTGCCGGTCTAAACGCTACGTCGAGGAAGCTTAAATTTATATCGTAGTAACGCTTGCTACGCCATGCTTAGATAGCAAGAACTTGGGACATGGCCGAGGATGTTGCCGGCATGTCATGATAAATGTCTTGCCGAGGATTTTGCCGGCTTTTGTATGATATTGGTACTTGATTTGTTCACGTGCCGGGTTGGGTAGTGCTGTCTATACGTAACCTTGGGTTGGACGACATGGGAGTAGGGATTGTACCCCCAAACTGTGGTCGGGTTAACCTTCGCCTTACGTTCAGCTAGCATAACCAACCTGGGTTACGGTGACTGTGAAATATTATCGTTATTAATATTTCTGTTATTATTTATGTTATTGTTATTAATGTCGTGGATATTAATACTGTTAGAGGGACACTTGACAGGGGGTGTGGTGTCGCCTATACTATGAGATGTGTCACACTTGACAGGGGGTGTGGTGTGGACACTTGATCTTTGAGATGTGACACACTTGACAGGGGGTGTGGTGTGGTCACTTGATTTATTGAGATACGACGCACTTGACAGGGGGTGTGGTGCGATCGTAGACAGATTTGAGATGAGCCAACAACTACGGGTCGTTGATCTACTTATTCATGATTGTGATAGTGACTTCGGGTCACGGTATATGGTTGATACTTAGTAGTGGTGTTGCTAGTCCATCGTAGGTCTACGTTAGTCGGCACGGGAGTGGAGATTGGACCTCCAAACCGCCACTGAGTTGACCTATGCCTTACGTTGGATGGGCATAATCCTTGAGACTTCTGGTTACTACTTGTGTGTATGGAATGTGTTACATCTATTTGTGATTTCACTACTTTATTGTATGATTACTATAGTATGTTGTTGCTTATGATGCATGTAGCGACTTGTCCCGCAAGGGTACCTTAGCGGGCCTGTCGGTGATCTTACTGGGCTTCGGCTCATAACTTACTCTGCTACGTGCGCAGGTCCTTCATCCAGTCAGCAGCCCGGACGTTAGCGGTTCTCGAGGCTTCTGAGACTTTTGATTGAGGTGAGCCGACCACACAGACCGTGGTGGCATACCGCCGGAGTCACTTAGAGATAGGACTCAGATTTCTTTGATGTATATTCATACTTTATTGAGTCACTCTTAGAATGCTCCAATTCTTTTGTGGATATATTCTTTTGGACTTCACCCTTTTATATTTATATATCCATTTATGATCTTTTCACATTATTGTTCTTTTCCGCATCTTGTTTCATTGGTTCGCCTAGGCAAATGTTGTTTAGGTGCCATCACGAGCCCTTGGAAATTGGGTCGTGACAGTTTGGTATCAGAGCCCTAGGTTCTAATTCGAGTCCTAGGAGTCTTGGAGCAGTGTCTGAGTAGAGTCTTGCTTATGGGTATGTTGTCGACCATACTTATGAGCGAGAGGTTACAAGGGCATGTTAGGAAATGTTTTCCCTTCGTTTCATCTCTATTCGTGCTGAGTAGCTTATATAGGTGCTGACCCTTTTTCGTGTATTGTATCAGATGGCGAGGACGCGAGCATCCTCAGCCAGGAGGGCTGCATCTTCTACACCCACGTCTGCGGGAGAGCCATCAGCACCTACGCAGCCGCCAGCTGCTAAGAAGACTCGGGCAGGTCGCCCGTCAGCCACTAGGCAGGACACAGCTATCCCTGCGGTGTACGCAGCGACTCTGTCAGCATCTATTCCCCCTGTGCCTGCTGTTGTGCCAGGCACCGTTGTGATCTCTTCAGAGGAGTATATGAGACTGATGGCCTTGTCTAGCCATCAGGTCCCTATCAGAGATGATGTTGCAGCTCCTGTTTCGGCTCCTCAGCCGACCACACCTGTTATGAGCACGCCTACTTCTGAGGCTGCTCCTGATCATATTGCCCAGCCTTCTGCTTCTGCTCCTCAGGCAGGTCCTGTTATTTCTACTCCTCCTATGGGCACTGAGGAGGTTGCCAAGAGGATAGAGTCATTCATGAAGCTTCAGCCTCCAGAGTTCGACGGTACCTCAGCTACATGTACTGCCCAGAGGTACATTCAGAAGTGTGAGATGATTTTGACAGTTCTTGGTACTAGAGACACCTTAGGGGTGCAGTGTGCTTCTTTCAGATTATCGGGAGATGCGGAGACATGGTGGGTCTCCATGATGCGGCAGAGGTCTAGTGACCTCCCTTCTTTGTCTTGGGCTGAGTTCGTGTCTATGTTCATGAGCAGGTTCGTGCCCCAGAGTCAGCACGATGCTCAGAGGCGCGAGTTTTAGGGGTTGAGGCAGGGAAACCTGTCTGTTTCAGAGTATGACACCAGGTTCTTGTGGTTGTCTCAGTTTGCGCCGGCTATGGTGGCTCAGGAGAGGGACAAGGTCCTCCGGTTTGTTGAGGGTCTTCATCCCCGCTTGCAGGTAGCTGTTGCCCCTGATATGGGCAACAAGTCATATTTTGAGATAGTTGATGTGGCGCGGCGGATGGAGGATATCTTCGCCAGGGCTGACGCGGAGAGGGCGGCCAAGAGGTCGCGTCAGTCTGGTGGGTATAGTGGATCCGCTCAGAGGGGTCAGGGTCATCAGGGCCGTTCTCAGTCTAGGCCCCAGGCTGCTGCTTTGCCTGCCCAGGATTTTTCTTCAGAGACCCCGAGGCCTCAGTCATCCCAAAGGCGGGGTGGCTCTTCGCAGTCTGGTCTGCCGCAGTGCGGGAGGTGCCATCAGAGGCATCATGGGAGGTGTTCGTCTGGAGGTGGTCGTGGCAGAGGTGGTAGAGGCGGTAGAGGAGGTAGAGGTGATGGATGTTTTGAGTGTGGGTCTCCAGAGCACTATGTCAGGAGTTGCCCTTATGTTTCATCAGGTCGCCAGGGATCCGCAGCTATGGTACCATCTGGTCCTCAGGCCGCCAGGCCCGTTTCTCAGATTCCTCCTAGACAGCAGTCTCAGAGAGCTCCGGGTTCAGGAGGCTCGGCGCAGGTCTATGCTATGACTCGTCAGGATGCTGAGGCATCCAATGATGTCATCACATGTATTATTTCTGTCTGTGGCCGCGATGCTTATGCTTTTATTGATCCGGGGTCTACCTATTCGTATGTGTCGCCGGGATTTGCCCCTTGCTTGGGCAGGGATCTGGTCTTCTTAGATGATCCCTTTATGGTTGCCACCCCTGTCGGGTCTTCTATATGTGTAGATAGGGGTTATCGGCAGTGTATGATCTCCATCTGTGGTGTAGAGTCCTTAGTGGACCTGATGCTGCTCGATATGTCTGATTTCGATGTCATTATGGGCATGGATTGGCTGGCTTCCTGTCATGCGACTTTGGATTGCCAAGCCAAGTCCGTGACGATCAGGGCAGAGGGTGAGTCTCGGGTTGTATGGAGAGGTTCCAGGCCTTCTCCGAAGAGTAGGATCATTTCTTTCTTGGAGGCGCAGAGGATGATATCTAGTGGGTGCGAGGGATATATTGCTTCAGTTTGGGATGTCCGGGCAGAGGAGTTATCCCTTGATAGAGTTCCGGTTGTTTGTGAGTATCCGGATGTGTTTCCTGATGATTTGTCGGGTTTGCCGCCTATGCGGGAGATAGAGTTTTGCATTGATCTATTGCCAGGCACTCAGCCTAAATCTATTCCCCCGTATCGTATGGCTCCTGTTGAGTTGAGGGAGCTGAAGGAGCAGATTCAGGATTTGCTCGATAAGGGCTTCATTAGGCCCAGTGTGTCTCCATGGGGTGCCCCGGTATTATTTGTGAAGAAGAAGGATGGCTCTATGCGGATGTGTATTGATTACCGGCAGCTGAATAAGGTTACTATCAAGAATAGGTATCCTTTGCCGCGTATTGATGATTTGTTTGATCAGCTTCAGGGTGCTACCTTCTTCTCGAAGATTGATTTGAGGTCGGGGTATCATCAGTTGAGGATTCGGTCCGAGGACGTTTCCAAGACTGCTTTTCGTACCCGATATGGCCACTATGAGTTTATGGTGATGTCTTTCGGGCTTACGAATGCCCCAGCTGCTTTCATGGATCTGATGAACCGAGTGTTCAAGGCCTACCTTGACTCCTTCGTCATTGTGTTTATCGATGATATCTTGGTTTATTCGAGGAGCAGGGAGGAGCATGAGCAGCATTTGAGAGTTGTTCTTCGGACTCTGAGGGATCAGCAGTTGTATGCCAAATTCTCCAAGTGTGAATTTTGGCTCAGTTCTGCATCTTTCCTAGGTCACGTGGTGACCAAGGATGGGGTGTGTATTGATCCGAAGAAGATAGAGGCCATTCAGAGTTGGCCTAGGCCTACTTCTCCTACAGAGATTCGGAGATTCTTAGGCTTGGCAGGTTATTATCGGCGGTTCGTCGAGGGGTTTTCTTCTATTTCAGCACCTCTGACGAAGTTGACCCAGAAGAATGTTCCTTTCCTGTGGTCCGATGCCTGTGAGTCTAGCTTTCAGAAGCTTAAGACTCTGTTGACTTCAGCGCCAGTGTTGGCCTTGCCTAGTGGATCCGGGGGATTCACCGTATATTGTGATGCTTCGGGTGTTGGCCTGGGTAGCGTTCTGATGCAGGAGGGTAAGGTGATAGCTTATGCCTCGAGCTGAAGGTCCATGAGAAGAATTATCCTGTCCATGATTTGGAGCTGTTAGCTGTCGTGTTTGCACTGAAGTTGTGGAGGCACTATCTTTATGGCGAGCCATGTGAGATATTCACCGATCATAAGAGTCTCCAGTACTTGTTCACTCAGAAGGACTTGAACGGGAGACAGCGCCGCTGGTTAGAGCTGCTGAAGGATTATGATCTTTCTATCCGGTATCATCCCGGAAAGGCTAATGTTGTAGCCGATGCCTTGAGTAGGAAGTCCATGGGTAGCCTCGCCTATCTTGATGCTGATATGAGGCCGTTGGCCCATGAGTTGCAGGCTTTGTCCATTAGTGGGGTTCGGTTTGATGATTCTGTTCCAGGCCGGGTGCTTGCATATGTGGGGTCTCAGTCGTCTTTAGCTTCCCAGATTCGGGAAAGGCAGTTCGAGGATCCTTATCTGAGAGATCTCCGGGACAGGGTCCTGAGTGGGGGAGTGTCCTCGTTCGTGATTGGTGTTGATGGTGCTTTGCGGCTTAACGGCCGGGTATGTGTTCCAGCCATATTGGAGCTGAGGCAGATGATTTTTGCAGAGGCTCACAGTTCGAGATATTCCATTCATCCGGGTACTGCGAAGATGTATCATGATCTTCGAGAGCTGTATTGGTGGAAAGGGATGAAGAGGGATGTTGCTGATTATGTATCTCGGTGTTTGAATTGCCAGCAGGTGAAGTATGAGCACCGGAGGCCAGCCGGGGTGACCCAGTCTATGCCCATTCCCGAGTGGAAGTGGGAGCAGATCACTATGGATTTCGTAGTTGGTTTGCCGCTGACCGTGGGTAAGCATGATTCGGTGTGGGTAGTAGTTGATCGACTGACGAAGTCGGCTCACTTCATTCCAGTAAGGACTACTTATACCTCGGAGCGTCTGGCTCGTATCTTCATTGAGCAGATTGTGAGATTGCATGGTGCTCCTGTTTCTATCATTTCTGACCGAGGTGCTCAGTTCACAGCTCAGTTTTGGAGATCTTTTCAGAGAGAGCTGGGTACTCGGGTCGATCTCAGCACTGCATTTCACCCGCAGACTGATGGCCAGTCTGAGCGGACCATTCAGATCCTCGAGGATATGTTGAGGGCGTGTGCTATTGATTTTGGAGGCCATTGGGATAGCCATTTGCCGCTAGCAGAGTTTGCGTATAATAATAGCTATCAGGCTTCTATCCAGATGGCTCTGTTTGAGGCATTGTATGGTCGGAGATGTCGCTCGCCTATCGGTTGGTTCGAGTCTGGTGAGGTCCAGGTGTTGGGGCCCGATTTGGTGCAGCAGACCTTAGATAAGGTCCGGGTTATTCAGGATCGACTCCGCACGGCTCAAAGCCGGCAGATATCGTATGCAGATCGGAGGCGGAGAGATCTTGAGTTCATGTTTGGGGACCGGGTATTCCTCAGAGTGTCGCCCATGAAGGGTGTTATGAGATTTGGGAAGAAAGGCAAGCTCAGTCCTAGGTTCATTGGGCCTTTTGAGATATTGGAGCGCGTTGGCGCCGTTGCTTATAGACTGGCTTTGCCTCCCTCTCTCTCTGTTCATCCGGTGTTCCATGTGTCCATGCTCCGGAAGTATGTTCACGATCTGTCTCATGTGATCAATATGGCTTCCGTGGAGGTAGATGGCGACTTAGCTTATTCGGAGGAGCCTATTGCTATTGTGGCTAGAGAGGTCCGTAAGATGAGAACGAAGGTGATCCCGCTCGTGAGAGTTCAGTGGGGGCATCACTCCATTGCCGAGGCCACTTGGGAGCTTGAGTCCGAGATGCGTGAGAGGCATCCGCGCTTGTTCGATGATTCAGGTATGAAATCCTTGTATTTTCTAAGCCTGAATTTGCATTTTTAAGTTTTATTGATTTCGGGTGGTACCGAGGGGTCCTCAAAATCCGTGCCAGCTCCGTGGCTAGTGTGTGGATCCTACCTTAGACTTAGGCTCGTCCGAGGACGGCCGAGAGTCTAAGTGGGGGGAGAATGTAACGACCCTCAAATAGTCGTTACGGGATTCGGGACCTCGATTTGCATGTCGACAGTCCCAAAAGCTCCGTTAGGTCATTTATGACCCGTCTGTGAAATCTGAGTCGAAACGGAGTCCGTTTGATAGGTTTTCGAGAAAAGGATCCGTTTATGAAATTCCGGAAAGGAATTTGGGGTTTCGATAGGTCGTTTTGAGTAAACGAACCCCGATGGAAAATCCGAGTGCACCGTTAGGTCCGTCTCGTCATTTATGATATGTAGCAACCTTCAAAATTGAAAATGGACCTCGTTTGATAGGACTTTTGATAAAGTCCCCGTTTCGGAAGTTTAAAAGAGTTAAAAGAGGTTTCCGAGCTCGATTTGAGCAAATGAGCTCTGATGAGAGATCCGAAAGTTCCGTTAGGTTCGTATAGTCATTTGTGACTTGTAGCAATTTTCGGAATTGGATTCCGAGGTCGTTTGGTTAAATTTCGTTATTTTGGCGAAAGTCGAAAATTGAACCTTTGCCGTGGGACCCACTTTTTGAGTTCTGGAGGTCCGAATTAAGTTCCGTCTTAACGAGCATGTCACCCAAGTATTTTATGGCTTGTGTGCAAAATTTGGGATCATTCCGAGCTTTGTAGGGTCCCGTTTTGCCCCTAAAACAGTAGAAAATCTGGTGCGACTTTTCTGTTCTGTTTTGGCGCAAACAGCCGGATAAAAGCTGGTTTTCCGGCCAATCCGTAAGGAATTAGGAAAAACTCATAACATGAAAGTTGTAGCCCTTTAAGTTTCGGTTCTAATGGCACCGGTTTCAGATCATTTGGGCATTCCTATCAAAAGTTATGATTTTTTCAAAAGAAGCTGTCACAGAGGCAAAAAAAACTGCTATAAAAAGGCCATTCCGGGCGATTTCGGTTCATAACTTATAAAAATCATTTGGTGAGCTCTTGAGGCGATTTTTGGGTATTTCTTGAAAACCCAATCATACTTACACTTAAGGTAAGCCCTTTCAATCCATCTTTATGTTGATTAACACAAGAATCAAAGGGTTGATTCTTGGAAATGGGTTAGAACCCTAGATTCTTAAGAATTGGGGAAAGACATCGAGCAAGGCTCGCATGTGGAATCTAAGTGTACTTTTGGACTCACGGGAGCGTGGGGAGTCCGGAAAAGTACATTTTATAAATTTAGGGCTCGGCCCTACCCGGGGCATTTTGGTAATTTTTACCCTTGGATGCCTATAGGCTTAAATAGCTATAATTGAGCACTCATATGTGCTATATCTTGTCTTAATAGGCCTAGTGGAGAGTCCTTTGCGGACAAGGCGAGCGGGAAAGGAGATTCTTCCCGGCATTTGAGCCCGAATTTCGAGGTAAGTGAGACTTGACCTCTATTGTGCTTGTGGACTCTTCCTTCATGCTAGTATGCTTCATGTACGCATATATATACCTAACAATGGTTAGGATTAATGATGTGAATTACTTGCTATTATTGTTTGTTATAAATAGCGAGATTGTGACTCGACCGAGGTATGTGCCGGTCTAAACGCTACGTCGAGGTAGCTTAAATTTATATCGTAGTAACGCTTGCTACGCCATGCTTAGATAGCAAGAACTTGGGACATGGCCGAGGATGTTGCCGGCATGTCATGATAAATGTCTTGCCGAGGATTTTGCCGGCTTTTGTATGATATTGGTACTTGATTTGTTCACGTGCCGGGTTGGGTAGTGCTGTCTATACGTAACCTTGGGTTGGACGACATGGGAGTAGGGATTGTACCCCCAAACTGTGGTCGGGTTAACCTTCGCCTTACGTTCAGCTAGCATAACCAACCTGGGTTACGGTGACTGTGAAATATTATCGTTATTAATATTTCTGTTATTATTTATGTTATTGTTATTAATGTCGTGGATATTAATACTGTTAGAGGGACACTTGACAGGGGGTGTGGTGTCGCCTATACTATGAGATGTGTCACACTTGACAGGGGGTGTGGTGTGGACACTTGATCTTTGAGATGTGACACACTTGACAGGGGGTGTGGTGTGGTCACTTGATTTATTGAGATACGACGCACTTGACAGGGGGTGTGGTGCGATCATAGACAGATTTGAGATGAGCCAACGACTACGGGTCGTTGATCTACTTATTCATGATTGTGATAGTGACTTCGGGTCACGGTATATGGTTGATACTTAGTAGTGGTGTTGCTAGTCCATCGTAGGTCTAGGTTAGTCGGTACGGGAGTGGAGATTGGACCTCCAAACCGCCGCTGAGTTGACCTATGCCTTACGTTGGATGGGCATAATCCTTGAGACTTCTGGTTACTACTTGTGTGTATGGAATGTGTTACATCTATTTGTGATTTCACTACTTTATTGTATGATTACTATAGTATGTTGTTGCTTATGATGCATGTAGCGACTTGTCCCGCAAGGGTACCTTAGCGGGCCTGTCGGTGATCTTACTGGGCTTCGGCTCATAACTTACTCTGCTACGTGCGCAGGTCCTTCATCCAGTCAGCAGCCCGGACGTTAGCGGTTCCCGAGGCTTCTGAGACTTTTGATTGAGGTGAGCCGACCACACAGACCGTGGTGGCATACTGCCGGAGTCACTTAGAGATAGGACTCAGATTTCTTTGATGTATATTCATAATTTATTGAGTCACTCTTAGAATGCTCCAATTCTTTTGTGGATATATTCTTTTGGACTTCACCCTTTTATATTTATATATCCATTTATGATCTTTTCACATTATTGTTCTTTTCCGCATCTTGTTTCATTGGTTCGCCTAGGCAAATGTTGTTTAGGTGCCATCACGAGCCCTTGGAAATTGGGTCGTGACATGGCCACATAGATGTGAGGTGCTGCTGAGGTGGATAAGTAGTGGGTGATGTGTATATGTGTATATATGTGTATATTTATTGTATAAAGTGATATAAAATACGTATAAATGTGAATTAAATACATATAAATATGTAGAAAATTGTAAAATTAATTTCAAAAAGCAATAATAATTTGGGGAAAGGTAAAAAATATTATTATGAGGTTTAAAATAATTTTGACCAATTTTGTTGAAAATAATGTAGTTGTAAATATTTACAATTGAATGTGCTAATTTTGTAAATAGTTGTAGCTTGTGCCGGTGTCTTTAAAATAACCTAATTGGCGTGCGTGTGTGAAATAATAATTTTAAATAGGGGTTAGAGTGAAGATAGTTGTATGGTTATCAATGCAATTTTTTCTAAAAAATGGCTATTGAAACAGGAGGGACAAAATTGAGTGTCAACAGTTTTTCCTCTTTGTCCGGGGATGATGAAAGAGCCTTCGGGAAAAGACGTTGATGGAACGACAAATTTTGTCGCGACTCTTGGAAGATGTCTTTAAGAATTATAAGTGTTTACGAAGTGCTGGATTGTAATGTCCTTGCACCGTTGGATTGTATATCCTGCAATAGAAGTGAGTTTCACAAAAGTAGTGCGTATGTAAATGTATAAATAGACTTTTTTGTTTGTGGGATCGTCTTGAAAAAATTTCTAATCATCTGCATGTGTGCTCGTGATGTTGGGCTGTATATCTCTTCATTATGCCAAGTTGTCCATCAGACACTATGCTATTCTTTTTCACGAGTTGTCTACCCTTTGCCATGCCATTCCTTTCACCGGGCTGTCTACCCTCCAAGTTTTATACCCTCTGTCATGCCAAACTTTCATCGTGTTGTCTACCCTCCGGACTGTCTACCCTTTATCATGCAAAACTTTCTTTCACCGGGCTATCTACCCTCCAGGCTGTCTACCCTTTGTTATGCCAAACTTTCTCATCGCGCCTTTGTTATGCCAAACTTTCTCATCGCGCTGTCTAACCTCAGGGCTGTCTACCTTTTATTATGGCAAATTTTCTCATCGGGCTATCTACCCTTTGTCATGCCAAACTTTCTCATCGAGGTGTCTATGCTTAGGGCTGTCTACCCTTTGTCATGCCAAAATCTCCTTGGGTTGTCTACCCTCCGGGCTGTCTACCCTTTTGTCATGAAAAACTTTCTCATCGGGCTATCTACGCTCTGTCATGCCACGCTTATTCATCGGGCTGTCTACCCTTTGTCATGCAAAACATTCTCATCTTGCTGTCTACCCTCAAGGCTGTCTAACCTTTATCATGCCAAACTTTCTCATCGGGCTGTCTACCCTCCATCATGCCAGGCTTTCTAATCGGGCTGTCTCCTCTCAGGGCTGTCTACCCTTTGTCATGCCAAACTTTCTCATCGGGCTGTTTACCCTCAACCCTTTGTCATGCCAAACTTTCTCATTGGGCTGTCTACCCTTTTGTCATGCCAAACTTTTCATCGGGTTGTCTACCCTCAAGGGTTGTATACCCTGCAAAATAAAAGCATAGCAAAGAAAAGCTAAATATCTTTCATCAGGAGATGTTTGACTATCGTATCGAGCTGTGTACCCCTGTGCCTGCGTTCTACGAAAGATTTGTGAGTTGTGCGGGGGGATGATTTAGTTTGTGCATTCTTGGCTTGCTTCGAGCCTTCTTCTCCTGAATGCCGGGACCTCGCCCAAGCTTATGGGGATATATAAAGAAATAAACAAAATAATGTAAATAGTTTGAAAAGTTTTTGTAAGAGGAAAAATATTTTATTCCATTATATCGCACACTGCATTGTGTAAGATCGCGATCGTTGTTCTTCGGGCTATTCCAGGATTTTCCACTGAATGAATTTCGAGGGGACCTCAAAATTTTGCCCCAGTTTCTTCATTTTTGCTTTGTTTTTGAAATTTCTGAGAGGGCTTCAAAAATTTCTACCTCAGTGTCTGTTCTTGTCTGTCCTTTTTGAATTTTTGAGAGTTTGAGAGTTTCTCAAAATTCTACCCCAGTGTCTACTTCGTGGGAAAAATGAATTTTTTGTATTTATGCAACCGAACCTTGGGTAGGTTGCCTACGTATTCCACTTGGGGAATCATGTCATAACGTAGTTCTAGATTAGATGATATGTTGCAGAATAGCAAAACCATTAGCTAATGCAAGCTCTTAGATATTGTATCTTTTGAAGGCGTCTGCGTCGACTGGTTTCGGCCAAACTACTCCGTCCATCTCTACTGGTATTAGTGCTCCTCCAGTCAAAACTCGGTGAACCATGTATGGCCCTTGCCAATTTGGTGCAAACTTGCCTCTTGCCTCTTCTTGATTAGGGAATATCTTCTTCAACAATAACTGCCCAAGTACGAAGGACCTTTCTCGAACTTTCTTGTTAAATGCTTTTTTCATCCTTATTGATATAATTGCCCATGACATATTGCATTCATTCTCTTGCCATCGATGAGCGCCAGCTGCTCCATCCTTTCTTTGACCCATTCAGCATCTTTCAGTTGTGCTTCTTGATTAATTCTTAGAGATGATATCTCGACTTTTGCTGGTATTACCGCTTAAGTGCCATATACTAACAGGTAAGGAGTGGCTCCTGTTGATGTTCTCACTGTGGTGCGGAACCCTAACAATGCATAGGGTAAGTTCTCATGTCATTGCTTTGAATTATCTGTCATCTTGTGCAGTATTATTATGATATTCTTGTTGGCTGCCTCGACTGCTTTATTTATCTGAGGTCTGTATGTAGTGGAATTACGATGTTTGATCTTGAAATCTTCACAGGTTGCTTTCATCAAGTCAATATTAAGATTAGACCCATTGTGAGTGATGATTGACTCGGAGATGCCGAATTTACAGATCATCTTGTCATGAACGAAGTTTGCCACCACTTTCTTTGTCACTGACTTGTATGAGGCCGCTTCTACCTATTTGGTAAAGTAATCAATGGCCACCAATATAAAACGGCATCCATTCGAGGCGGCGGGTTTGATAGGTCCTCTAACAACCATTCCCTAGGCGGCAAAGGGCCAAGGCAAACTCATAACATTCAACTCGCTGGGAGGTACTCGAATCATGTCTCCGTGGACTTGGCATTGATGACACCTCTTTGCATGCTTTATGCAATCATGCTCCATTATCATCCAGAAATATCCAGCCTTAAGATCTTCTTTGCGAACACAAAACCATTCATATGGGGGTCGCACGTCCCATAGTGTATTTCTTCTAAAAGTCTCGCAGCTTCTTTTGCATCTACACATCTCAGCAGACCTAGATTAGGTGTTCTTTTGTATAAGACTTTGCTGTTAAAAAAGAAACCACTTTCCAATCTTCTCAACGTCTTCTTTTGAAGGTTTGTTGCATCTTTTGGGTAAGTGTCGTCTTTGAGAAATCTCTTAATGTCATAGAACCAAGGCTGTCCATCCAATTCTTCCTCCACATGATAACAATGTGCTGGTTGATCTCTCACTGCCACATATAGTGAATCAATGTAGTTCTTGTCAGGATGCTTGATCATCGAGGATATGATGGCCAAAGCGTCTGCGAATTCATTTTGTAGCCTAGGTACATGCCGGAACTCGATCTTGGTAAACCATTTCTTCAACTCTTTTATGCGCTCGAGGTACGGTAATATTTTGGAATTATTTGCCGTCTATTTTCCTCGAAATTGATGAATCAACAAATCAAAATCTCCTATTGCCAACAGCTCTTATATGTCTATGTCTACCGCCATTCTAAGACCCAAGATGCAAGCTTCATATTCCGCCATGTTATTGTTGCAGGAATCTCAGTTTGGCCATCATAGGATAATGTTGACCAGTTTCAGAGACTAGTACTGCTCCAATACGGACTCCTTTGAAGTTCACCACTCCATCAAAGAATAATCTCCAACCGCCGTATTCCTCTGCGATATCTTCCCCCACGAACATGACTACTTCGTCTGGGAAATAGGTGTGCAGAGGTTCATAATCATCATATACAAGATTCTCGGCCACATGGTCTGCTAAGGCTTGAGCTTTCACTGCCTTTTGAGTGACAAAGTGATGTCGAACTCGCTGAGTAGCATTCGCCATTTGGCCAACTTCCAGGTAAGCATCGGCTTCTGAAAGATATACTTGAGAGGAT
Source organism: Petunia x hybrida (assembly GCA_037355625.1). Taxonomy (NCBI): domain Eukaryota; kingdom Viridiplantae; phylum Streptophyta; class Magnoliopsida; order Solanales; family Solanaceae; genus Petunia; species Petunia x hybrida. The sequence continues at coordinate 932,586 of JBBBVM010000695.1, read as the reverse complement.
CCATCCTTGATATCAGCAAAGTTGCATAGGATGTCAAGTATTGTCTCAACTTTTGCGTTGCCCAAGTTAATGCACAGCAAGTGCGCTCCAGAAGTGTGTACTTGGCTTCATAGGGAGTGAACTTCTTACTCAAATAGTATATTACTTGCTCCTTTCTTCCAGTTGAGTCGTGTTGTCCCAATACACATCCAAATGCTGAGTCTACCACAGACAACTATAAGAACCAAGGTCACCCAAGTTCGGGTGGAACTAGCACGGGTGGGCGAGACAGATACTCCGTTATCCAGTCAAATTCTTTTTGAAAATCCTCCGTCTACTCGATCGCTGCATCTTTCTTCAATAGCTTGATAATTTGTTCACAAATGATCGTAGATTGAGCTATGAATCGATTGATGTAGTTAAGTCGTCCCAAGAAGCTCATAACCTCTTTCTTACTCTTCGGTGGTGGCATTTCTTTGATGGCTTTAATCTTGGCTGGGTCTAATTCAATGCCTCTTCTGCTGACAATGAAACCCAAAAGCTTTCCCGCTGGAACACCGAAAGCACGCTTCGATAGATTCAGTTTCAAATTGTATCTAGACAAGCGATGGAGAAACTTGCGCAAATTATCTAGATATTCTGAGCTTTTCTTTGATTTAATGATCATATCATCAACATATACTTCAATTTCTTTGTGCATCAGATCATGGAACATCGTAGTCATTGCCCTCATGTAAGTTTCCCCAGCATTATTCCATCCAAACGGCATCACCTTGTAGAAGTAGGTCGCGCAAGACGTAGTAAAAGCTGTCTTCTCGGCATCCTCCTCATCCATAAGTACTTGATGGTAGCCTGCGAAGCAATACATGAAAGACTGCACTTCATGCTTCACACAATTGTCAATCAAGATGTGTATATTTGGTAAAAGAAAATAATCTTTTGGGCTGGATCTATTCAGATCTTGTAGTCTACACAAACTATGAGTTTTCCGTCATTCTTTGGCACTAGGACAATGTTGGCTAACCAAGTTAGGTATTTGACTATTTTCAAAATCCCTGCATTGAGTTGTTTGGTTACTTCTTCTCCGATTTTCACCAAGGCAGATGATTTGAAAGTTTGGGCTTTTTGCTTGACTGGCGGGAAGCCTGGATTGATGGGCAATTTGTGGGCTACCACATCCGTACTTATGCTAGTCATGTCATCTTACGACCATGCAAATACATCCTCATATTCTTTAAGACATTCAATGTATTACTTTCTATCTTCTACGATGTGATATACACTGATCCTTGTCTCTTTTACTGTTTTATCATCTCTAAGATTTATCATCTTAGTCTCTTCTAGATTTTGTTTAGGCTTATTTTCAAATATTTCAATTTCCTCTTGTGTTGCTTTATCAAACTCATCATAGTCAAAATCAGGTTCCTTAAGCTCTGTAGTTTTGTTACACGTTGCAGTTGCGGACTCAATGAAATTATTAGTTTGAATGCTGAAAATTGAAATATTGCATAATTAAAAGATTAAAACAGAATAAGAAGGAAAACAGAGCAATGTTTTATTTATGAATCCTTGCAAAACAAAGTTTGTAGGGAAACATTTTTTAAAAAGAAAAGGAAAATAAAAAGAAAAATGCAAGCTCCACGACTCGAGGTCGGGTTTTATTTTATAAAACATAAATAAGCTCTATCCCCAGCTCTACCAAGGTCCGCGATAAGCTCGGGCTAGGTTGCTGGTCCAGTTGTTCAGTGCAGCTCCAGATTCAGCTTTTGCAAGGCTAGGAGATTCAACATGCTCTTCTAGGATCACACAGCAGTCTTCGTCAGATAGGAACAACTTTTGCATGCCTGCCAGCAAGTCTTCTTCAGCATACGCAATCTTCGGCTTAACCTCTTGTGCTGCAGATACCTCGCCCTTACGAGTATCCAAGTAGCCAGACGAGACAAAAATATGCAGGAGAGTTTTGATGCTTCTCTTGTAATACTTGAAGTCCAGCAAAGCTTCTTCCATGCTCTTATCATAAGTCATAATGTATCCTATGCCGGCTTTCTTGTTGTCGGGCCTCATCACAATTTAAATTGGTTCAATCATGCCATCTAAGTTCTTGCCCAAACCTTTTCTAGGGTCATAGCCTTGCCTTATCATAATGCCTATAACCCAGTCTCCAGGCTACTTTTCAGGCTGTGGGAGTACGTATGGCTTTTCAATCACCACCTCCATAGGTTCAGGTTTGGGTATTTTTGGTAGCCATACTTACTTTCCCCTTATTTCTTCAGAAATGCGCTTCCAGTCAGGATGAGCATTGGGTGAGTACACAGGTTGCTTCTCTATTTTGGAAAGTATGGTCTCATAAAATTTATGTGAAGGCACACCCCAGTCAAATATCACAGGTTCCCAAACCAAGTTTCTCCCTTCATAGCCTTTGCCTTGACCATTCAAATAAGAGCTGTAGAAATTTCTCCTTTTCTCCTCAGTCCCTAGTGGTGCATTGATGAGTTTAGGAGTTAAGAGTGCAGTATATCCTCCTTGGATTGTGTCAATGGTTTTCTTATTGGGATTCCAACTGTTGTTGTAGTTTTTGCGGTATCCTCATCGGCTACGCTGCACTGCTCCCACAAGCTCCACAATATAGAAGGTCTGTCCGTCAAGAGTGTTCCCCTCAATTGCTGGTATGGTTTGTTCATTGTAAATGGAGTTGCTCCCTTCGCCAAACACTACAATGTCTTTGTTTTCCAATTCGAACTTCACTGTCTGGTGTAGGATAGAAGGCACTGCCCCAGCCATGTGAATCCAGGGACTTCCTAGCAACGAGTTATTAGAAGAAGGGATGTCTATGGCATGAAACTTAACAATGAATTCCATGGGACCGACCATGATAGTTAAGTCGATCTCCCCACTGGTGCTTCTTTGTGAACCATCAAATTCCTTTACCTTCATGTTACTTTCTCTAATCTTGCTTTGATGAACCCCCATTCTCTTTAGAGTAATGAACGGGCATATGTTCAAGCCAGACCCTTCGTTAATCAGAACTCTTCCCACAAACCAGTCTTTTCATTTGATGGTGACATGCAAGGCCTTGTTATGACTCAATCCTTCCGATGGTAGCTCATCTTCGTGGAAGGCAATTTGATTGGACTCCATAACTTGCCAAATCATGCTTGCCAAGTTCTCAACTGTGGTGTCCACCGAGACATATGCTTCATCTAACACTTCCATCAAGGCATTTCGGTGGCTCTCTGATTTGACAAGTAAAGCCAGAACAGAGATTTGTGCAGGAGTCTTGCTCAAATGTTCAACCACGAAATATTCTTTTGCTTGAACTTTCTTCCACAACTCCTCAGACTCCTCCTCGATGGTGCCTCGTCTACCTTGAACAAGATGCTCTGGAGTGTAGATCTTACCACTCCTAGTCATCTCTTGTGCCGCAACAGTCTCGATACTGGCTTGGCTTTCTTCTCTGTTTCATAATCCCATGGTACTGCTTTGTCATTGTAGGGAGGGACTACGTCAATGTAGAATTTTGGAGCCACCTCTACTTCGATAGGCTCTTGTGCTTTAGCTGCTTGGGCAATAGAAGCGGATGTTGGTGCAGCTTCTTTTTCCTTGACAAAGGTTCCTTCTAAGTTACATTCTTCGTCTAACTCGATCAAGTTCACCCTATTATCTCTGTGATCAGGCAAAGGATTATTTTGCACATTTGGTGCCTTCAAGTAAATCATCTTTTGATCGATTAGGTCTTATATTTTGTCTCTTAGAGCATAGCACTTTTTTGTGATGTTACCAAGTCCCCCAGAATGGTTGGCACAAGTTTTGGTTTGGTCGAAGAAGGGTGACATTCTATAGGGCATTTTGAATGGGACGGGTTGTATGTTGCCTGCTGGTTTGAGTCTTTCAAATAGCTGGGTACGGAATTTGGCTAATGGGGTATAGTTTCTATTGGGTCTTGGGTTGTATTCTATACGAGGTCTTGGCGGGTAAGGGTTGGTATTTCTATTGTTTGGGCTTATTGGATATGGTGGTCTTTGTGGAGGTGGATTTTGGAAGATGGGCCGTGTGTTGTAGACTGGTTAAGTGGGTGATTGTGGAACATATGGGTATGATAGGGGTGGTGTTTGGTAATAGTGGTTATGGGTAGGAGAGTATTCGAAGGCGTCATCTACAAGATCGAGCCCAAATAAGGGAGCAATCGAACACTCAGCATCGACGCTGAACAGTAAAGCAAACAACCAACCGAAGGAAGAGCGTCCGAGTTCAAGTGTTCGAGCTCATATGTTTGAATAAAAGGAAGCGACCGAACACCTCACAATGATGCCGAGCATTGAAAGCAACCAAAGGGAGAGCATCCAAAAATCAAGTGTTCGACTTTAAGTGATCAAACACATAGCTTAGTCAGCCACTCCGTGGCTTATTCTTATTGGTCGTATGTGACCGTTTTGCTATTTTTCCCTTAGTATTGTCTATATAAAGTCCTTTCCATTTCATTTGTAAAGACTTAGATTTTGAGTATTGAGTATTGAATGAGAGTAGCCGTGAGCACTTTCTCGTTTATCTCAGAGGTGAGCAAACCCGATGGGGTCTCTCGAAACTTGTGGCTTTCGGTGAATCCGATTGACCAATTCCTCTTTGATCATTTAGTTTGCAAGAGGCATTGTCCTCTTGAGGATTGTTGCATAGATTAGGTACTCTTTCCTTCTACTAGAATCATATCGAGACCAGTTCCTCAGTGCCGTTCTAGCAAGAAAAGCAGTGTCAAGCTTCTATCTTTGTTTTTCCGCTGTTGTTTTTTATTGCTAAGCCTAATCTCCGATTAGTTTGCACCATCTTGGTATCAGAGCACGGTTTGGGCTTGTTCTTACAACCCCAAATCCTATTCGATGTTATCTTTATTTTATCGTGTGTTTGTATCTTTTGTCTTTCGTTTCGTGTTCTTGTTATTATTCTTGTATTGTTACTGTTGGTGTTCTTATTTTACAAAAAAAAAGTGAAAAGAAAAATTCAAAAAAAATTTGTGTTGTTGATGGTTGATTGGATTAAAATAACCAAAGTTTCGGATTCACTATCATCTCATGAATTGAACAAGTACCCGTCGTACATCATCATTCGACTAGGGTTTTTTGATGATTTTTGGACTGTTTATCGTGGTGGTGATGTTATAAAATCTCAGTCGTGTTTTGGTTGTTGATTATCGAAGACTGGTGGTTTTAGTTGATTTGGGTCAAAGTTTTGTGCTTCAAATCCAAAGTTCAGTCGAATAGCCACCGTCCGTACACCGGAAAAATTGTTACATTGTAACAGTGTACCGACAAGTAAAGCTGTGATCTTAGCTCGACTGGAAACTTAAATTTCTCTGACGTTGAATTTACCGAAGACGACCTAAATCTTGAGCTGAATCTTGTGTCCGTGGACTGTGAACAAAGTTTGAAAGGTTGTCCATACATCGAAGCTAAGTTCATTGTTCCATTGAAGAAGAAAGGGAAAGGCACCGTGCCAAAACCCCAGGAGAAAACTTTGTCTCCAAGGAAAAAGAAAAGTGGATAAGGTTAAACCCTAATCTGTACCAAGGAGGGAACACTTCTGACCGTACAGAGGTGACGTGTCCGAGGATTCTCCTAGGTTCTCACTTTTCTTTTTGGTCAAAAATTCTCGTTGGTGGATCTCTGGAGTAATTTCTTCTACTCGAGGTCGTGCTAATGTATTTGAGCTTTTAGGAATTCGTGTGAGGGGTGACCGAAGTCCAAATTTGGTAGAAAATTTTTTGACATCCCGAGCAAAGTTTAAATAGTGTTCGTTCCGTCGAGTCGAACATCACTTCACTCTTCCCGAAGAGTTATTGACTATTGTCGAACTTGAACGATCTTAGAGGACATTGATGAATCCGACGAAGCCACTGTTAACAAGTTCTTTGAGTGACCAAAACCTTACCCAAAATTTGAGTGGACCCGAGCGCCACCCAATAAAAGTGAGGGAGTACTTGAGGTGATTTCTAACCTTAACACTTTATTTTTTGTATTTGATTTGTGCAGGTGCAATGGCTGGAAATGGAGAGAAGGGCATTACAGCGCCCCGGGTGTCGTTAGACGATCTCATGGCTGCGATACAAGGCCTCAGTGCCGAGGTGAAAGGAGTGAGTGCTCGAGTAGCTAACCTCGAGCAAGGGAGTGTTTTCGTGGCCTTACTTAGGTCTTGCGCTGGAACTAGCAACTCCACTCCTATGAAACCGGAGCAATTTGCTGAGCTTGTTCGACAACAACGGTTGAAGAACGAGGCTATTCGAAATGAAGCTATGGGCAATCCCCAAGCTGCACAACACTTGGGCAATCCCCAAGAGCAACAACAAAACTTGGGCAATCCCCAAGCTGGTCATCAACACTTAGGCATTCCCCAAGGTGAAATTTGCCACTTCCAATGGTCCGAAGACAAGTTGTGGTCGTTGATAAAGGGGTCGATTAAGGAGAATTTTCCGAGGTCGAAGCTGAGTGTGAGCTACCGTTTCTTCAACGAAGGTAGGTTAAACGAGGTCGTGGCCGAGCTGCAAATGTTGATCGATATTTTGAGCATGAGGCTGATGACTATTATAATGAGTATCCGGAGCCGATCCGAGGTGCTCGTGATTCAAACTTGAACAGTTTCAAGGCCACTATTCCACCTTTCAGAGGAACTAGTGATCCAGAATAATATCTTGATTGGAAGATTCGACTTGAACGAATATTCAAAACAAATTAGATGACCAAAAGAGAGAAAAGCTGCACATGCTATTGCTTCGTTCGAGGCTTATGCATCAACATGGTGGGAGGCTGACAAAAGACTGAGATGAAGGAATGCTTATCCCGAGGTCACCACATGGATGCAGTTGAAGAGAGTAATGGATGTCATGTATGTGAATTCCAAATATTAGCATGAACAACTTCAAAAACTCTTTGAGTTGAAACAAGGGTCTAAATCAGTTGAAGAATACTATATAGGCATGCAATAATCATGTTAAGTGATAGTAGTTAAGCTTTCAAAAATATGTATATACATGTATAATCGACCCCTAAATTTATACTCCCATATACACTATTATATTAGTGTATAGGAGATATAGGCTTTTGCAAAAATCAGTTTAAACATATAGGTAGGCCATTTCGTTAAAAATGGTGATTGTGCCTATGTCATAAATTCAAAAGGAGCAGCTTAGCTTTTTACAGAACTAGTCCAATTTTCAGCAGTCAATACACGACAGGCCCCTGTTATCGAAATTTCAGATTTCTCATGCGAACATTTAAATCAAATACTTCCAGGTTGAGCTTTGGTTATAACATATCATAGATGTGCTGATGCCAACGTCCAGTTATCAGTTAAACTTGATTCTCATGCAAAGTTACCAGTTTATTTAAGTATGATGCATTCAAATAAAGAGGGAAAGGTTAGAAAGGGCCCCTGAATAGCCAAGAAGTGATGAACAAATATAGATACAGGAAAGGAGTCCTTACAAATATAGAAAACACATAGGGGCAGGACTATGTTAAGATGACAGTAATAGAAGGCCTTTTACTACAAAGAATTAATTGGTTTGTGCTCTGTTTTAGGCTAATTCTTAGGCAGCCCCTCATCCCTGTACATGAGTAATTAGCAGCATATGGCATTTTTCCCTTTCCAACATCCATGTATGCCCATTAACAAGAAAATCAGGGTATAGTCCTTAGGGCTATCCCAAAGAACCTGCAAACAGAATTAGATGGCCAAAAGGAGGCCCACATAGTAGCACACAAAGCACAGAACCAAGTATCACTCTTTACATCCTTATAAGGTGAAAAGGAAGTTGTATCCATGTGCTATCTTTGTGAATAAACAAGCTAAAGAGAAGCAGTGACAATGCAACCAATTAGAAACCTTCACAAACCTGTCAAAGCCTCTCTTTCCAATGACAAATTTAAAAAGGAACAGTGAGAATTTTCAGAGTAACTAGGAGGAGAAGATTTTTCAGTCGTGTGTGTGTTCTATGTGTGTATGTTGTCTTTAATTTTAGTGTGTGTTTAAATGAAATATACATAGGTTTATATAGGTATGTCAGTAGGGATTTGAATTCAAAAAGGTAATGCAAATATGGTAAAGCAATATTGTCTTCCGGAATTAACAAAGATTCCCTAGCATCCTTTCCAAATATAGACCACATTAGAATCCCTAAATTTTGGATTAATCACACAAGCAAAATTCTAGGCAGCAGATCTCCTAATCCTTACTGGTAATGGAGTCCAAGTTCAAGAAAATCAATGGACAAACATGTCTTAAGCTATTTTGGGTTCAAAATTATGGATTGTTCTAACAGATTCCAATCAAGACTCTAATTGATACAATGCCAATTGCCAAAACAGATTCCATTCAAGTACCAATCAAAAAGTGCAAGTTGAACAAATTAGGATCCTTGAATCATGTTAATCAATATTTTAGACTAGGAGAAGTCATGTGATCATTGAAACTGTGCATTAAACAGGATAAGTGACCAAGTGCAGTGCAAAATATATGGAACAATCATAGTTAACTTCAAACTATCATAGATTCTAACGATTGGAATTATATCAAGAAAACACTGGCATAGACAGCATACGTATTAGAATATAAAGGTTCAAAGAATGCTCAAACTTGACAGCGTGTTTGAAACGACCTTAGGTAGTCGTTTTGGAAGTTAGGACTTTGATTAGCATGCCAATAGTCTTAAAAGCTCTGTAAGGTCCATTAGGACCTGTCTGTAAAATTTGAGCTGATTCGAACTTCGTTTAGTAGGATTTTGAGAAGGTCTCCGTTTCAGTTGTCGGTAAATCTTAAAAGAGATTTTGCGAGCTCGATGTGAGAAAATGAGCTCCGATTTGAAATCTGAAAGTTGCGTTAGGTTCTTATGGTCATTTATGGTCTGTAGCAACTTTCATAAGTAAATTCCGAGGTTGTCTGGTGAGTTTTGCTAAAATTTCAAAATTTAAGAAATCGACCTCTTTCGGTTGAAGCCATATCTTGAGTTCTACTGATCCGATTCGAGTTCCTTCTTCGCGAGAATGTCACACAAGTCTTGTATGACTTGTGTGAAAATTTTGGGGTCACTTCGAGCTTTTTAAGATCCCATTTGAACCCAAAAACAGCACAGCGGTTGCTGGTGCGAAAGCAGCTTAGTAAGCTGCTATTTTACAGTATAAAAGCTTCAAAAAATCATTTTCTTCACTTTCAAAACCAGAGCATTCTAAGTCCATGTAAGCTGACTTTTCAGAGCCAAATCCATCAAAAGTTATTAGGTATTGATCTTATAACATTCTATCGCGTTAATTCATGATTCTTGCACTAGAATCTCTTGAAATTGAATTGGAAAATTGGGTTAGGACCCTAAAAATTATGAAATTAGGAAATTTGATAAAATTGAATTTAGATTTTTAAAATAATGATAGCATTGGACTCGTGGGATCATGAAGAGTCCGAAAATATATATTTTATTGGTTTTCAGCTAAGCCCGGCCAAGGGGTATTTTGGTAATTTTTCTTCTTTCATTGTCTAAAGGCTAAATACTCTTTCTTCTTGCGCTTATAAGTGCAAATGTGTTTCTTTGGCTCAGAAAGGAATTTTCTGAGGGACATCGGACAGGAAAGGAAGTTATTCAGTAGCTATCCTAACCCAGGACTCGAGGTAGGTTATTTTATCCACTTCTTTGACGGCCTTTGGATGATCTATTCCTGCGTTGTTTACGTGAATAGCTGCCGACATGGCATAGTTATTACGCCATAGCCTTGTTATGTATTTTTTTGGTTTTTTTTTATTTCTGGTTGTTATGTCATCTGAGGGCAGGTGGATTCCACCCTAGGAGTAGAAGGATTCCGCTCCTTGCATCATATTGTGGGTAGGAGGATTCCGTCCCGGAGTAGGAGAATTCCTCTCCATTCAGTGGGAACATGTGACCCCCTTATATTATGATTGCATTCATTTCATATCCTTATGAATGTTTGTGTATGACTGCTACTTGGCTATCTGTACATTTTAATGTGTTATATACCGTTACCTACCATTTCCCTGTCTAACTTAAATATTTTTGAGTTAAGTAGTTATTTCTTGCCTACTGAGAGGCAGAAGAGCCAGTTGCAGCCCCTATGCGTGCTGCTCCGCGAGTCGGAGGTGTTGGCCGCCGTAGAGGTCATGGTCGAGGCAGGGGTAGAGTTGCCCGGGCCGCGAGGATGATGGATCATGTTGATCCTGTTGTTGAGGTTCCAGCAGTGCCAGCTCCTGGTGGGCAGGGGGAGCAGGGTTTATTCGTTCCCTTGCACTTCATGATGCTTTTATGAGATTCTTAGCGGCGCAGATGCCCCAGGGACCTCACATTCCTTAGGCAGCTCCTCAGGCTGCTGCAGATGCTCCCATTCCTCAGGCAGCTCCTAAGGCTACGACAGATATTGGTGCTCAGGCTCAGAGAGCCCCTGTTTCAGCTCCAGATATAGCTCCAGGTGGTTATGTTCCAGAGGCAGGGGGTGTTGCGCCTCCAGTTGTTCAGGTTGGTCAGCCAGCCTAGGTAGCAGGTTAGGTAGATGAACCGACAAGGCTGCATAATTTTATTAGACTTCATCCTCCGAGATTCTCCGGTCATGCTTCAGATAAGATTAAACCCCGTGAGTTTCTTGATCGAGGCCAGCATATTCTTAAGGCCCTTAGGTATCTTGGGCAGTATGGAGTTGAGCATACTGCCTTCTAGTTTGATGGTCCAGCCCTAGCTTGGTGGATCACACTCTGATCTGCTAGGCAAGGTTTGCCTAAGTTGACTTGGAGTGAGTTCTCCCACCGATTCATGGAAAAGTTTCCTTCTCGTAGTGAGCAGGATGAGAAGAGGAGGCAGCTTGAGAGGATTGGACAGGGTAACCTGTCAGTCTCGGAGTATGAGTTTTTATTCTCTAAGATGTCTACATATGCTCCAAATCTTGTACATGAGCCCTCCGAGAGGGTCAGAAGTTTTATAGACGGGCTTTCTCCATATTTGCGGTCTCAGATGGCTCGTGAGATTGAGGCCAGGACTCCATTTGATGTCGTTGTTGATATTGCTAAGAGGTTTGAGGCATATCATAAATTTGAGAATGAGGAGTTAGAGCGGGAGGGTAAGAGATCTCGTGGTCCAGGGCATATTAGTACCTCATCTAGAGGTTGGAGTTATCAGCAGCAGAGTAGGCCTCTTGTGAGGTCAGCCCAGCCCTCAACTTATGGTTTTCAGAGTGCGCCTGTTCCTTCTCGGGGTCAGTATCGATCCCAGTCTCGTCCTCGTGATCAGTCCCAGTTTGAGCAGCGCAAGTCTTCTTCTGGGTGTTTTATCTGTCAGGATTTAGGGCATCACAAAAAGGATTGCCCTTATCTATATCAGCAGAGTAGTAGTCATCCTTTCTCTTCCCTTCCAACGTCTATGCAGCTGCAGTAGCCTCAGGGTTCCCCTTCAGGGTCTCAGCCAGCTCGTGGTGCACTATCACCTGGTAGAGGTCGCGGGGGCCTGCTTCTGGTTGTTCCTCTAGAGGTAGTTCTCAGAGTGGCGGCTCAGCTCAGCCACAGAAACAGATATATGCATTGCCAGCCAGGCAGGATGCTGAGGCATCTCCAGCTATTATTATAGGTACTTTATCTGTTTACGGTCGAGATGCATATTCTTTGGTGTATCCAGGATCTACCTATTCCTATGTTTCTCCTTATTGTGCTGCGGGATTTCATGTGGATTATATGTGTCTCCATGATTCTTTCTATGTTTCTACTCCCTTGGGAGACTCTATTATTGTGGATTAAGTTTATCCTACATGTATTGTATCTCTTGGGGACCGTGAGACCTTGGTAGATCTTCTGGTTTTGGACATGGTCGATTTTGATGTCATAATCGGCATGGATTGGTTGGCCTCATGTTATGATACTCTAGATTGTCGTGCAAGTCTATTCGATTATCTCTTCCTGGCTCAGTGTCAGTAGTGTGGCAGGGTTCTCAATTGCCTCCTACCGGGCGTGTTATTTCTTTCTTGAAGGCAAAGCGGATGATGGATAAAGGGTGTTCAGCGTATCTTGCCATGGTTCGAGATACCACTATGGAGATTTCATCCCTCGATTCTATTCTTATTGTGAGGGAATTCTCTGATGTGTTCCCAAATGATCTCCCAAGACTTCCTCCTGGTTGGGAGATCGAGTTTGGCATTGATATAGTGCCAGGGACTCAGCCTATTTCCATCTCTCCTTATCGCATGGCTCCGTCAGAGTTGAAGGAGCTGAAGGAGCAGTTGCAGGCTTTGCTTGATAAAGGGTTCATTAGGCCGAGTATTTCTCCATGGGGAGCTCCTGTTTTGTTTGTGAAGAAGAAGGATGGGACTATAAGGATGTGTATTGATTATCGTCAGCTAAATAAGGTTACCATCAAGAACAGTTACCTTTTGCCTCGTATTGATGATTTCTTTGATCAATTGCAGGGTGCCAAATTCTTTTCAAAGATTGATTGGCGATCTGGTTATCATCAGCTGAAGATTTGGGAATCAGATATCCCAAAGACTACTTTCAGGACTCGTTACGGCCATTACGAGTTCCTAGTTATGTCTTTTGAACTGACTAATGCCTCTGCAGCCTTTATGGATCTCATGAACCGAGTGTATATGCCATTCCTCGATTCCTTTGTCATTGTCTTCATTGATGACATTCTGATTTATTCTCGCAGTCACGAGGAATATGAATATCATTTGAGGATATTTCTTCAGACCCTCTGTGATCATAAGTTGTATGCCAAGTTCTCGAAATGTGAGTTTTGGCTTGATTCTATTGCATTCTTGGGTCATGTGGTGAGCAGTGAGGGTATCAAGGTTGATCTAAAGAAGATTAAGGCGGTTCAGAATTGGCCACGCCCTACCTCGCCAACAGAGATTCGCAGCTTTCTAGGTCAGGCAGGTTATTATCGGAGGTTCGTGGAGAAGTTTTCCACTATTTCAGCTCCTTTGACTCGCCTGACCCAGAAGGCGGTTCAGTTCCGATGGTCCGATGAGTGTGAGGCGAGCTTCCAGAAGCTCAAGGCCTTATTTAGTTTAGCTCTAGTGCTATCCCTTCCTTCTAGCACTGGTGAGTTTGTAGTCTACTACGATACATCTCGTGTCGGCCTTGGATGTGTTCTCATGCAGTACGGGAGGGTGATTGCTTATGCTTTTAGGCAGTTAAAGCCGAATGAGAAGAATTATCCGACTCATAATCTAGATTTTGCAGCTGTGGTCTTCACTTTGAAGATTTAGAGGCACTATCTTTATGGAGAGCCTTGTGAGGTGTATACCGATCACAAGAGCTTGCAGTATCTTCTCTCTCAAAAGGATCTTAATGGCCGGTAGCGAAGGTGGCTTGAGTCAATTAAAGATTATGATCTCACTATCCGCTATCATCCTAGAAAGGGGAATGTTGTAGCAGATGCCTTCAGCATGAAGTCTATGGGCAGCATGGCTTTTCTTTATGCTGACATGAGACCTTTGGCCTGAGAATTGCAGTCTCTTGGCGACTCCGGTGTGAGATTTCTTCACCTAGACTCCTGCTGAGTCCTAGCATGTATCACAGCTCAGTCTTCCTTAGTCAATCAGATTAAGGGAAGATAGTTCGAGGATCCACATTTGCAGGAGTTGCGTAGTCGTTTCCTAAGTGGAAGAGTTCCTTCATTTGAGCTTGATTCTGATGGTATCCTTCGATTTAATGGCTGAATCTATGTCCTTGATGTCGGAGATCTAAGGCAGTCAGTACTCTGCGAGGCTCATAACTCACGTTATTCTATTCATTCTGGCATTACTAAGATGTATCAGGATCTCCGAGAGCTATATTGGTGGAAAGGGATGAAGAGAGATGTGTTTGATTATGTGTCTCGTTGCTTGAACTGTGAGCAAGTTAAGTTCGAGCATCGGAGACCGGCAGGGTTAGCTCAGGCATTGCCTTTTCCCGAGTGGAAATGGGAGCAGATCACAATAGATTTTATTAGTTGGTCTGCCGAAGACCCTGCGGCGCCATGATTCATTCGGGGTTATTATTGATAGACTGACTAAATCAGCTCACTTCATCCCTGTGAAGACTACTGATTCAGCACAGAGATTGGCTCGAATTTTCATTGATCAGGTGGTTAGACTGCTTGGCACTCTAGTGTCTATCATATCCGATTGTGGTTCCCAATTTACTTCCCAGTTTTGGCAGTCTTTCCAGAGGGAGTTGGGGACCCAGGTGCATCTTAGCATGGCATTCCATCCTCAGACTGATGATCAATCCGAGAGGGTTATCCAGATTCTAGAGGATATGTTGAGAGCTTGTACATTAGACTTCGGAGGCCATTGGGATGATCATTTGGCCTTAGCGGAGTTTTCGTATAATAATAGCTACCAGTCCTCCATTTAGATGGCTCCATTTGAGGCCTTGCATGGCCGCAGAGGTTGTTCTCCTATAGGTTGGTTCGAGTCCCGAGATATGGAGGTGATGAGTTCAAAGATAGTTTGACAGACTTTAGATATTGTTTGAGTTATTCAGGATCATCTCCCGACTGCTCAGAGCAGGCAGATTTCATATTCGAACCGGAGGAGCCGAGAGTTAGAGTTCGAGGTCGGCGACTTGGTATTTTTAAAAGTGTCGCCGATGAGGGGTGTAAAGAGATTTGGACAGAAAGGGAAGCTCAGTCCCAGATTTATTGGCTCTTTCCGTATCGAGACATCAGTAAGGTGGCTTACCGGCTTGATATGCCAGCTTCTATTCTGGTTCATCCGGTGTTTCATATGTCGATGTTTCGAAAGTGTATCCGGGATTCTTCCGAAGTGATTGAGTTAGATCCTGCTTAGCTGGATGTGAATCTAGCCTATGAAGAGTTCCTAGTTGACATACTTGGCCGAGATATCAGGAAGCTTCGTTTGAAACAGATTCTGATGGTTTGAGTGTGCTGGTGCAATCGTCCTCGAGAGGAGGACACTTGGGAGCTTGAGTCCCGTATACGTGAGAGGTATCCTCACCTCTTTGATGGTTCAGGTATTATATTGGTCTCTAAGCTTAAGAATTCTTATCGTTCTGGTTCCGTAATGGAGTAGTATTATCTGATGAAAAGTTGTTGAGAGTTTTGGTAATCGTTCTCATAAATTATGTGAAATCTACTATACACTCTGGCTCATTCGAGGACGAACGAGAGTCTAAGTGGAGGAGAATGAAATTACCCTAGGCAGTCGTTCTGGAAGTTAGGACTTTAATTAGCATGTCAACAGTCTTAAAAGCTCTGTAAGGTCCATTAGGACCTGTCTGTAAAATTTGAAGTGATTCGGACCTCGTTTAGTAGGATTTTTATGAAGGTCTCCTTTTCAGTTGTCGGTAAAGCTTAAAAGAGATTTTCGAGCTCGAATTGAGCAAATGAGCTCCGATTTGAAATCCTAAAATTGCTTTAGGTTTGTATGGTCATTTATGACCTGTAGCAACTTTCATAAGTGAATTCTGACTTCGTCGTGCTGTCAGTTTCGCTAAGATTCTGAAAGTTAAGAAATCGACCTCCTTACATGGAAACCATATCTTGAATTCTAGGAATCCGATTCGAGTTCCATCTTCATGAGCATATCACACAAGTGAAAAATCTGGAGTCATTTAGAGCTTTGTAGGGTCCCGTTTTGACCCAAAAACCAGCGCAGCAGTTGCTGGTGCGAAAGCAGCTTAGTAAGCTGCTATTTTACAATATAAAAGCTTCAAAAATATCATTTTCTTCACTTTCAAAACTAGAGTTTTCTAGGTCCGTATAAGCTGAATTTTCAGAGCCAAATCCATCAAAATTATTAGGTATTAATCTTATAATATCCAATCGCGTTAATTCATGATTCTTGCACTAGAATCTCTTGAAATTGTATTGGAAAATTGGGTTAGGACCCTAAAAATTATGAAATTAGGAAATTTGATGAATTTGAATTCAGATGTTAAAACTAATGACACCATTGGACTCGTGAGATCATGAGGAGTCCGAAAATATTTGTTTTATTGGTTTTCAGCTAAGCCCGGCCAAGGGTTATTTTGATAAATTTCCTTTTTTCATTGTCTAAAGGCTAAATACTCTTTCTTCGGGCGCTTATAAGTGCAAATGTGTTTCTTTGGCTCAGAAAGGAGTTTTCTGAGGGACATCAGACAGGAAAGGAAGTTATTCAGCAGCTATCCTGACCCAGGACTCGAGGTAGGCGATTTTATCTGCTTCTTTGACAGCCTTTGGATGATCTATTCACGCGTTGTTTACGTGAATAGCAGCCGATATGGCATACTTATTACGCCATAGCCTTGTTATGTATTTTTTTGGTTTTTTTATTTTTTTTATTTCTGGCAGTTATGTCATCTGAGGGATGGAGGATTCCACCCTATGAGTAGAAGGATTCTGCTCCTTGCATCATATTGAGGGTAGAAGGATTCCGCCCTAGAGTAGGAGGATTCCGATCCATTTATTGGGAACATGTGACCCCCCCTTATATTATGATTGCATTCATTTCATATCCTTATGATTGTTTGTGTATGACTGCTACTTTCCTATCTGTACATTTTTATCTGTTATATACCATTACTTACCATTTCCCTTGCTAACTTAACTATATTTGAGTTAAGTAGTTATTTTTCGCCTAACTGAGTCCTTATGACTCACTCCCTTCCTATTTCTTGTGTTGTATTTTGTTTCGGCAGATTCCGTTCTCGGACCCAGTCGGTCGCATCGTGATTGAGGAGCAGGTTCCTTTTCTAGCTATCTACGGTGAGCCAGCTTGTTCTCTGAGGCTACCGGTTGTACATATTTTAGTTTTATCCTATTTTTCTCCCTTCGGGAGATGTACTTATATTTTAGACTTCTTAGATGTCATATCTGAAAACCTCTAGACTTATGTATATTGGGTAGTAGCTGTATCTATTCAAGCAGCTTGTAAATATGTCAGTTTATGCATAATATGCATCTCATACGCATTTCTATATTATTTAGATTGAGTCTCTAATATTCTCAATTAAAGTTAGTGTTATCAAAATTATTTCAACTCGTATGTCTTGGCTTAAGCCTATAGGGTTCACCCGACGGGTCTAGGGAGGTAGTCGGGTGCTCGCACGGCCTATCCGAAATTTTGGGTCGTGTCAGTGTTGGACAAGAACTAGTAATCGTGGAATTTTTCCCTAATTGATGAACAAGTAACAACAAATAGGCTAACTCACTGAAAAACTTAGGCAAATCTAGGTTTAATCCCTACATAGTTTCAAGAACAATAGAAAAGGGTTAAGGGTTACCTATTTTGGATTAGGTCGAGCTCCATCACGTTTCAGTCAAGGGATACCCCTTTCAAACTTAATTTTCCATCCAAAATGTGTAAAGGGTTCATATCTCGATCATCGTATCAGTTTTCTGGTGACAGCGACGGAGGTCGATGAAGGGTCAAGTTTCGCCCTTCATCATTTGGGGAATTTACTATATGGGTTTTATTGCGGAGGGAGAGAGGAGCAAGGGGGTGTATTTCATTTGGGGTTTCGCCGATGAGAATAGCTGGAAATGGCCATGGATAGTGGCGTTTCTAGGGTTTCAACGAGAGAGAATTGAGGGGAGGGGGGAAGCGGCATGTGTTTCGTGGAAATAGCGAGGAGGTTAGGGTTTGAGGGTGTGAGAGCGTAGTTAAAAATGGAAAGTTGGTTTCCAACCGTTGGATCATCTACTTGGATGGCTAGGATGCGGCCACGTCGGTATGAGGTGGAACTAAAGTGGAGTGTATGTGGCGTGCGATGTGTATAAGTGCTGAAGTGTATATATGGTGTATAAAAGTGTATAAAATGTGTATAAACATGTATAAAATGTATATAAAATTGTAGAAAACTGCTCAATTAATTTTAAAATGCTAAAATGACTAAAGAAAATGTATGAAAAATATTATTTTGAGATTTAAAGTAATTTGAGAAATTTAGTCGAAAAATAGAAGTAATTGCAAAATTTGTTATTGGTCATGCACAGTTTGTAAAATAACAGTAATTTGTGATGGCGCTTTTAAAAATAGCCTAATTGGCATGCTTATGTGAGATGAGGGCTTTGAATAGGATTTTAAATGAAGATGAATGCATGGTTGTCGGTGTAATTTTTTCTGAAGATGGCTATTAAAAAGGAGGGAAAAATTGGGTATCAACAGCTATATGAGAATCACAACTTCAAACAAAGCTTCAATACATTTTTTTAGCTTTTTCTCAATTCTTGAATTTAAGCTCCAACTTCATCCGTTCTTTTGTTTGCAACCGTTCACTACCGAAGAGCACAAAGACGACAAGTCAGTGTAAAAATATCAATTATACCAAAAAAAGAATGAGTTAAGTACTAAAAATGCAAGGAAATATAGGTGTATAATGCCAAATATCAGCAGACCTTCTAATTCCTTTGCAAATGTTGACAATTAAACGTAAATAGATATATTTTTCCTCATGAAATACATATAAAGTTTTCTAATAAAACTTTATTGTGCGTCCTTCTTTAATATGCGTGTGTATATTTTATGGAAACTCCTCACTTTTCTATATATGTTACAGAAAATCATGGCATGCCTAAGAAAGATGCCATGTAACTGGACTATCAAAAAATCTAAACCTGTACATTTGAACAATCTGGGGGTTGATACCCCAGAATAGATACCAAAAATATAATATAAGAAGTTTATACAGAACTAGGCTTATACGACCATCAACTAGGCCCCACACAACCATCAACTGAAATACAATAAGACAAAGGCTATTAGAAAATATATTAAGAACCTTTAGACATATTAACCTTCAAACAGGTGCGAAAAACACTCCTGCATTTAGGCTTAAGCTCCCAAGTAGCCTCTTCTCGAGGAGGGTTTCACCACAATACTTTGACTAATGAAATCTATTTTGACCTCAGCTTACGAACCTCCCTAACCTCAATAGAAATAGGCTCCTCCCAATAAGCCAAATCCTTGTCTATCTCAATTGAATCCAAATCAATCACATCAGATGGATCATGAACATACTCCCGGAGCATAGATACATAGAATACCGGATGAACCGACAAAGATGGAGGCAAAGCAAACCTATAGGCAACATCACCAATTCGCTCCAAGACCTTAAATGGACCAATTAACCTAGAACTAAGTTTGCCTTTCTTCCCGAATTTCACCATACCTTTTGGCTATGCCTAAATTTGTTAGTCTAGGTTAAACACTTATATTTATGAAGGGTTCACAAGCAATACTGTAGAATACAACGAAAAATAGGTAAATAAAAAGAACAATAATAGACAAGAAAGCAAGAGTTTTTATTCCTTGAGAATAGTCGGATTCAGTGGTGAATTGCTTGATGTACAATACAATGTGAGAAGGGGTATTTATAGCAGTGGATACCCAGTCCTAATTAAGATAAAATACAAAGACTAACAAGGCTCATGGGCCTATAAACTCAAGGCGGTGATATATACGAAACCCTAGCTAGGAGACTGTAACCCTAAGGTGGCAGGATGTATGCCTTGCGTCCTATGTCATACCGCCTGAACTATCGTAACTCATAGAACGTGCATGTATCCAGTGAGCCCGGTGACTTGTAGGATAAGTCTACTCTTGCCAGCTGGACGCGTACACCCGTAACAATAGGTGGCATAATTTTGTCCATATAGTCAGTCCCTCCACTTGCTGAGTACTGACGCAAGCAGTCAGGAAGTGAAAGAAGCGTGATAGAAGACGTAAATGTGTGGTTGTACTGATACTCCTCCCCTTCTTCGCATGCATTATTTTAAATGCAAACTCCTTAGTACAATGACGTGTCCTTATGCAATTGGAAGGGTTTTCCGCGTATCTTCCCAATGCTGCCACTGCTCTGTTCATATCCCGTAATTATGGGGATACACATCACGTAAACTATAGTATTATAATTACAATCCCACGTGACCGTGATCATTTAGCTTCTCATTTATGGATCCCCATAAGCATGTATATATACACCGTGAATTCTGGGACTTCTCCATCAATCTCTAAAAGTTTCAAGAATTTCCTCCCAAAAGATAATCAACCCTCTAATTCTAACAATAATTCCATCCTTTTTACTATGTCACAAGGATTAAATTTCCTCCCTGCATACTTCAGAGCCCTAGATTATCTCCCCACTACTTTTAACTTTGAAGGTGATGGCCGAATGCAAGGTCAGACACCCAAGCAGGAATCCATCTTTACAAGTATGTCACACAAGTATTGTATGACTTGTGTACAAAATTTGGGGTCATTCTAAATTTTTTAGGGTCACGTTTGGACCTGAATTACAGCACTAGCAGGTGATGGTGCATTTTATGGACATCAGCCATTTTCAGATCAGTTATGCGCGATCGCTTGGGGATCTGTGCGACAGTGCTGGTTCCTAGTAGTATCTCTACATGACAGCCAATAGTGGGTTATGGTGGTTAAGGTGCGGCAACACCAGATAGGGTGCGACAGTGCTTGTATAGAGAGTATAAAAGTATTTGGTTGGCTAATTTCTTGCCAAACTCGATTCCACACATTTCTTATCAGTTCCAAGGAAAATTGTTGATACCAAATCATTATATATCATCAAGTATCAGCTATATATCATTCAATTGTATAATCCATGATTCTTGAGTCATAATTTCTTAAACGTCAGTTGGGGGAACTTGGGTTAGAATCTTAAAATTATGAAATTAGGGAATTTGATGAAATTGAACTCGTGGGTTTATGTAGTCTCCCCAAATATATAAGCTATGGGCTTTCGACTATGCCCGGCCAAGCAATATTTGGTAATTTTTCTTCATTTTTTCTGTATAAAGGTTAGATACTCCTTCTTCAGGCACTTATGAGTGCAGTAATGTTTCTTTGGCTCAGAAAGGAAAAAAAGTCGTCATGTGATTGATTTGAACTAGGACTCAAGGTAAGTGGTTTTACTCCAATTCTCTGGCAGCCTTTGGCCTTATGGATTTTCTACCTACACATGCTTGCATGCGTAACTGTCGTTATCCATACTTGCTATGCCACGACTCTGTTGCTGGTATATTTGTGTTACATATGATGTGTTGTGATATTTTGTATTGCATTAAGGTCGGTATTGAGCCAAGAATATAAGTATTAGGTTATGGATAATAATATGAACGGTTAGGCTATGACGCGTAAAAGCTATTTTGAGGATAGAAACTCTATTATGGTTAAGAATACCTGCTGTTTAACTTTAAGAATAGTATTACATTGAGAATCGAAATTCGGATATGATTATAAGTATAAATTGGGAGATTGAAGTATCTTGATAAGTTATGAATCCTTATAAGATCACAGGCCTTACTTACTGTGTTGCAGCTTGAATGGTGTGGCATTTCATATCATATCTTTACGGCTAAGCTGCTAATGAGAGCAGGAGTGTTCCGCTCTAGGTTCATATTATACTGTCGGTTGTCAAGGAGGTCCGGACTTGGGGAAGGTTTAATATGGTGTTATGTATCTGATGGTGGTGATGAGAGTTCCACAGCAGTGAGGGTTATCAGATATTTGGGCACATGTGAACCCATTGTATCATAATGCATTCATCTCATTATCGTTGCATAAATTTTTGAGTCTTGTGTGATTGTTATCTTCTTGTCTGGTGCTTTGATATATGTTTTAATTGTTGCTTGCTTCTCTTCTCTCCTTGGCTAGTTTATCTGTTTCTTCGAGGTGGCTAGACAGCCCACACTTACTGAGTCCTTTCGACTCACCTATTTGGTATTTATTGTCTATTTATTTTGTTTTGAAAGGTTTCGCTCCAGGACCAAGTTCGTTACGTGATTGAGCATAGTCATGTTCTGCTGTCAAAGTGAGCCAGCTTTTAACCGTAATGGCCACCAACTCTAGTTCTGTTATATTATCCGTATTTCGTTTCCTTTAGGAGATGTATATATTCCTTGTACTCTTAGATGTCTGGTCTATATAGCTCTAAACTTAGTATATCGGATAGCTTGTTGTAGTTCCTTCTGTACAACTTAGATTTGTATATAAGTATGTTTATGTTGCTAAGCCTTGTTTCTTGTTTTTGAGTTAGTTTGTGCTCATTTTGTTAATTCAATTAAAAAGGGTTCGTCTGATGGGTCTAGGGGAGCTTTTTAGGTGCCCGCATGGCCTAGCCGAAAATTTGGGTCGTGTGATGATGCAACCCAAATTGCATCGAGGCCATTCACTCGAAGTCAAGCCAAGAATATACAAGACGCTCACTTACACTTGGTTTGGAAAGGCATGGATGATATGAGCTCGGGGGATGACTTGAAGACAATGCATTGGAGCTCAATCAAAGTGGAAACAGTGCAGGAAGCAGGGGAGCAAAACAGGGTAGCACTTTCTGAGGTTAGTGCCTGACGAAGAAGATTTGCTCTTCATGATCGCGTGCACACCTTTGTGATCGCGAAGAGGATTCATTTTGCCTGCGCCCTCGCGTCACCTCTCGCGCGATCGCGAGCCTCAGCAACTAAGTGTGCTTCGTGATCGCATATACTCCTGCGCGATCGCGATGAACACTTGGGCAGCAGCGGACCAGAATCGAGGAAAACCTTGTAAATGGGTGCTGTAAATACACCCCTTCTTCATTTATTGCATTTTACCTTACTTTGAACACAAAACATTAAATGAGCATTGCTCTTGAACCTTGTAACTCTTTTTGCTTGAAATCAATTGGATAAATCCAAGTTGCTCATTAATCCTATTTGATCATTCTATTTGCTCGAGCCTCGTGTCTCTTGAGGATAGTTGCATAGCGTAGGTGATCCTTGCCATCGTTTGGGGTGTAACGAAATATTGTTCTTTGTTGCTACTCGAAAAATTGTGTGAGTCTTCATCTCGTTTCTTATCTTTTATCGCCTTCATAGATTCGATTGCATCAGTTGGTATCAGAGCAAGGCTAGGGTTACGTTCTTACGAACCCTCGTCCTACTCTTCGTGCTTGTCATCTTTTTTTCTTGTTTATGTTCTTGTTCTTGTTATTTGAAAAAGAAGAAAAAAATTCAGAAATTGGAAAATCACAAAAAAATGCTAGAAATCGTTTGTTGTTGCAATTTTATTGTTTTTAACTATCGGGGTTTGTTTGAATACGTATTCTCTTTGATTGGGTACCAACAAAACCCCATTTCAAGTTGAGAATCAAAGTTTGGAAAATTTAAACCCTAGGTTAAAGATTTCACAAAATTTGTTAGAACTTGATTGATGTTACGAATTCTTGGTTGTTTGGTATCGGGGTTTACTCCTTATAGTTTTCCCGTCGTTTTGATACCCCCATAACATCATTTGGAGTATTAGAATGAAAATCAAAATTTTGAATCTTGATGGTATTGAAAATTTTTGAAGAACTTGTTCAAAATCATTGAAACAAGTTGTTTGTTGGTTGTTTATCTGGTTAAACCATTGGGAATTGTTTACTACAGTTGAAAACACCATTTGGAAGCTTGAAAACTGAAAAACAAGTTGAATTGGGGTTGTTTGTGTGCCAAAACTTAGGATTACAGTCAGGATTCTGGTTCTGTTGCACAGGCCTGCGTGATCGCGCACGGCCTCACGCGAACGCGACAAGTTGGAATTTTAACCCATCGCGATCGCGCCCCTCTGCACGCGATCGCGAAGAGTACCAAATTCCAGGAAATCCTGAATTGGGACAGACTGTTCGCAAAGGCATCGTAACAGTTTCCGATCACCAAAACTCCAATTGTATCATCAAATATGGTGAGTTTCTAGATCACAAACCAAAATTCATCCAATTCCGAATCCGTTTGGTGACGATTCGATCTTTGAACATTTGATCGCGTCACTTCCGGTTAGTACTTTGAGGGTAACACTTCTACCTAATTAGTACTAATCCATTGTGCGAATAGGATATTCGTGCCTAGAAGGAGAGTAGATTTCAAAGAAGATTCGTAGTTAATTGTTTGCTTCAAGTGCGCACCAAATAGCTTAGCGTTCATCGAGTCCCATTGAATCCACTCTTCCCGAAGAGCATTTGGTTCTTGTGACTTGGATTGATCATTGAAGAGGTTGCGCAACTACGAGGAGGCCATTGATCTCAAGTTTGTGTAAACCTAACCCCCAACTTGAGTGAACCCGAGCGACAAACAAAAGTGAGGGAGTGAGCGAGGACTTTTACTCTAATCTCTTTTTTCTTGTTTTGATTGTTGTAGGTACATGGCGGAGGAGAAAGCAAAGAGTACCATTGAGGTTTCAACCGAAGTCTTGGCTAGTTTGTTAGCCGAGGTGAAGGCCTTAAAGCCTCAAGATGGAAGTTATTGAAAAGGAGAAGACTCCGAGTGTCCAAAAAGATACCGGTAAAGGCACTAATGATGATTCAATCATGAAACCGGATCAATATGCGGAGCTAGTTCGTCGACAACGGTTGAGGGATGAGGCTCTTGCTAGAGAAAGAATGTTGGGCAATCCCCAACTCTTGGGCAATCCCCAGAGAGATGTTCCATTCCTAAGGCCCCGGAGAAACATAGCACCCCTTGAACAAGTTGATGAAGTTCAAGAAGGGGAGGGCCTCGGACTTGATAATGATTTCTTTGATGCTCCCTATCCAAATAGGAGGGCGATGAATGGAGGCTAAGGTATAGATAGAGGTCGAGGGCGAGGTCGAGGACCTCCAAGAGCTTATGTGGGAAGGAACTTGGGAAGGGAATATGAGGATGTTGATGACAACTATGGGGTTCACCCGGAACCAAACCGTGGGGGTCGTGACACTAATCTCAATAGTGTAAAGATCACTATCCCGCCTTTCAAAGGGGCTAGTGATCCGGAAGCATTTCTAGAATGGAAGGTCCAATTGGAGCGGGTCTTTGACACAAACGATATGACCGAGGAGAAGAAGGCCACTTATGCCATAGCTTCATTCGAGTCCTATGCCTCTACATGGTGGGAATCCGTCAAGCGATCAAGGAGACGAATTAGGTTGCGGATGAACATCACTTGGGAAGAGTTGAAAGAGGTAATGAAAAATAAGTATGTGACTCCCAAGTATCGACAAGAGCAACTCAAAAGGCTCTATGAATTGAAACAAGGCTACAAGTCCGTGGATGAATATTTCAACGACTTTGAGAAGAACCGGATGGCTCTTGATATGGAAACGGAGGATGAGGAACAAGCTATCATCCATTTCAAGAGTGGCTTGAGTCGGGAGATTGCTTCCCAATTGAGGCTCCACATCTTCCACTCTCTACAAGATGTTTGTGATGCCGCGGTTGAAGCCGAAAAGTGGCTCAAAGAAGAGAAGGCTCCTCGCTATAGGAGTACTACTACCACTACCACTCCATCAACTCGCACCAAAGAATGGAAGAGCCCATATGCAAGTGGAGCAAGTGGGAGTCGAGATGTGAAGAAGCCTTTTGAAAAGGCTACCTCGAGAAGCGACCACAAAGAGGTTGGAGGTATCTCTAAAACTACTTTAAATACTCCTTCTTCTTCTTCTTTCCAATGCCACAAATGCAAGGGTTATGGCCACTTTGCCCAAGAGTGTCCTACCCGGAAAACAATGATTGTGATGGATGATGGGTTGGTCTATGAGGGTGAAAGTGAGTCCGAGGGTGAAGTTGAGGAGGAGAGTGAGGAAGTTGAGGGCGAAGAGAGAGCGACGGAGGGGGATGATCCTAATATGTTCCTTGTGGTGCGTCGCATTTTGGGAACCATGGTGAGTGAGGAGAGGGAAGATGAACAAAGGGAAAACTTGTTCCATGCCCGGTGCAGAGTGAAGGGACAAGTGTGTTCCATGATCATTTACTCGGGTAGTTGTGCAAATGTGGTGAGCCAATCTTTGGTTTCACAATTGAAGCTGCCTACCATTAAACACCCAAGCCCCTACCGTTTACAATGGTTAAGTGAGTGTGGGGAGTTGAGGGTAGTGAAGCAAGTCTTGATTAGGTTCAAGATTGGGAACTATCAAGATGAACACATGTTTGACGTGGTGCCAATGCAAGCTTTCCACCTCTTGTTTGGAAGGCCTTGGCAATACGACAAACAAGTGGTTCATGATGGCCGGGCCAACACTTACACGGTTAGGCATGAGGGGAAGAAGTTTTTGCTTACACCTTTGACCCCAAAGCAAGTAAGTGAAGACTATCGGCGCATGAAGGAGTTGAGGAAAGCGGCTAAGGCCAAGTCCCCGGTTGTGGCCAAACCTTTGGCCGAGACTCCACCATCTTCCACCGGTCGCATGTGTGCCATGATGAAACCGGGTGAGTATTTGAGAGGTAATGATGGAACCAAGATGCCCATATGCCTAGTGCACAAAGGTATGGTTTTAAATTCCGAAAGTGATTATTTATATAACCCTAACCCTTTGCCTAGTGTCATTGACAATGTTTTGAAGGTCTATGAGGACATGTTCCCGGAGGAAATGCCGGATGGATTACCTCCCTTGAGGGGTATTAAACATCAAATTGACTTTGTCCCGGGATCTCAAATCCCAAACAAGCTGGCATATAGAAGTAATCCCGAGGACACAAGGGAGTTACAAAAGCAAATTGATGAATTGCTTACCAAAGGCTTGGTGAGGGAAAGCATGAGTCCTTGTGTCGTGCCCGTGATCCTTGTTCCAAAGAAGGATGGCACTTGGAGGATGTGTGTGGATTGTCGAGCGGTCAACAAGATCACGGTAAAGTATCGACATCCCATACCTCGTTTGGATGATATGTTAGATGAGCTTAGTGGTTCTAGCATCTTTTCAAAAATAGACCTTAGGTCCGGCTACCATCAAATCCGGATGAAACCCGGGGATGAATGGAAAACTGCATTCAAGACCAAGTTTGGTCTATATGAATGGTTGGTGATGCCCGTTGGCCTCTCCAACGCACCTAGTACTTTCATGAGGCTAATGAACCACGTGCTAAAGCCATTCATCAACAAGTTTGTGGTTGTCTACTTTGATGACATATTGATTTATAGCAAGTCAATAGATGACCATGTTGGCCACTTGAGTCAAGTCCTTGAAGTGCTACGAGCCGAAAAGCTCTATGCCAACTTTAAGAAGTGTACCTGTTGTGTTGAAAAGGTGTCCTTTTGGGCTTTGTTGTTAGTGTCAATGGTGTGGAAGTTGATGAGTCCAAAGTTGAAGCCATTAGAGATTGGCCTACTCCTACCACCGTCTCTCATGTGAGGAGTTTCCATGGCCTTGCTAGTTTCTATAGGCGCTTTGTTAGAGACTTTAGCACCATTGCCGCACCACTCACCGAGTTGGTGAAAAAGGACAAATCCTTTGTGTGGGGAGAGCCTCAAGAGAGGTCTTTCCAAGAATTGAAAAGTAGGATGAGTACCGCCCCCTTGTTACAATTGCCCGACTTCGGGAAGGCTTTTGAGGTTGAGTGTGATGCCTCGGGGTGGGAATCGGGGGTGTTCTCATGCAAGAAGGGAAACCGGTTGCCTACTTTAGTGAGAAGTTGAAGGGCACAACCTTGAATTACTCCACGTATGACAAGGAGTTGTATGCCCTCGTGAGAGCTCTAGCCCATTGGCAACACTATCTATGGCCTCGGGAATTTGTGATCAAAAGTGACCATGAGTCACTCAAGCATCTAAGAGGCCAAGAGAAGTTGAACAAGAGGCATGCCAAGTGGGTGGAGTTCATTGAGTCCTTTCCTTATGAAATTCGTTACAAAAAGGGTAAGGATAATGTTGTATGAACATGACCCAAAGCTCAAGAGCATTCATGATGCTCTAGTGAGTGGGGAGAGGGTGGAAAAATGCCAATGGGTTGATGGCTACATTTTCAAGAATGGGAGAGTGTGTGTCCCCGAGTCCTCTTGGAGAGATGTGCTAGTTCAAGAAGCACATTGTGGGGCTTGATGGGGTCCCTTTGGGGTGGACAAGACTATGGCCATACTTAAAGAACAATTCCATTGGCCAAAAATGAGGCCTCTTATGGAACGGTTTTGCAATGCTTGCTTGGATTGCAAGAAGGCAAAGTTTAGATCCAACAACCATGGCTTATACACTTCTTTACCCATACCTACTAGTCTGTGGGTTGATATCTCTACGGATTTTGTTATGGCTTTACCCCAGACTAGAGGAGGACACGATAGCATTTATGTTGTCGTTGACCGTTTCTCCAAAATGACTCACTTTATCCCGTGCAAAAAGACTAATGATGCACAACATGTAGCTTCCTTGTTTATTGATAATGTCTTGAAGTTTCATGGGGTGCCTCGCACCATTGTTAGTGATAGGGACTCCAAGTTCCTTAGCCATTTTTGGAAGTGTTTGTGGGGTGCTCTTGGCACCAAGTTGCTATTCTCTACGTCCTACCACCCTCAAACCGATTGGCAAACCGAGGTGGTGAACCGGACTTTAGGAGCTCTACTTAGGGCTATGACCAAAGGTAAGGCCGGGACTTGGATTGATAAGCTACCACTCATGGAGTTTTCATATAACCGCACTTTGCATCGTATGATCTTACCCCTTTGCCGAGGGATGTGGTTGTTGATTTTGAAGGTAAAGCTCGGGCCAAGGCATTGCTTGAACTTCATGCCAAGGTGAAGAAAACATTGGAGGAGGCCTATGAGAAGTTAGCAACCAAGAAAAACAAAGGAAGAAAGAAGGTGGATTTCAAGAAGGGAGATTGGGTGTGGGTGCATTTCCGCAAGGAAAGGTTTCCCAACCAAAGGAAAGGGAAGTTGGCACCAAGGGGCGATAGCCCATTCCAAGTGTTATCCAAGATCAATAACAGTGCTTATGTGATCGATTAGCCCGGTGAGTATAATGTATTGACTACTTTCAATGTTAGTGACTTGACTTCTTTTGATGTAGGTGATGATACCTTGGAGGAGGACGCCTTAATTTCGAGGACGAAATCTTCTCAAGAAGAGGAGGATGATGCAACCCAAATTGCATCGAGACCATTCACTCGAAGTCAAGCCAAGGATATACAAGATGCTCACTTACACTTGGTTTGGAAAGGCATGGATGATATGAGCTCGGGGGATGACTTGAAGACAATGCATTGGAGCTCAATCAAAGTGGAAACAGGGCAGGAAACAGTGCAGGAAGCAGGGGAGCAAAACAGGGCAAAACAGGGGAGCACTTTCTGAGCTTACTGCCTGACGAAGAAGATTTTCTCTT
Organism: Petunia x hybrida; assembly: GCA_037355625.1. NCBI lineage: Eukaryota > Viridiplantae > Streptophyta > Magnoliopsida > Solanales > Solanaceae > Petunia > Petunia x hybrida. The sequence continues at coordinate 903,562 of JBBBVM010000695.1, read as the reverse complement.
CGCGATCGAGTGCACACCTTCGCGATCACGAAGAGGATTCATTTTGCCTGCGCCCTCGCGTCACCTCTCGCGCGATCGCGAGCCTCAGCAACTAAGTGTGCTTCGCGATCGCATATACTCCTGCGCGATCGCGATGAACACTTGAGTAGCAGCGGACTAGAATCTAGGAAAACTTTGTAAAGGGGTGCTATAAATACATCCCTTCTTCATTTATTGCATTTTACCTTACTTTGAACACAAAACATTAAATGAGCATTGCTCTTGAACCTTGTAACTCTTTTGGCTTGAAATCAATTGGATGAATCCAAGTTGCTCTTCAATCCTATTTGATCATTCTATTTGCTCGAGCCTCGTGTCTCTTGAGGATTGTTGCATAGAGTAGGTGATCCTTGCCATCGTTTGGGGTGTAACGAAACATTGTTCTTCGTTGCTACTCGAAAAATTGTGTGAGTCTTCGTCTCGTTTCTTATCTTTTATCGCCTTCGTAGATTTGATTGCATCATGTCTCCACAACCCCAAGATTCCAAATATACACTAGATTAAATTTTTGGGTTCAATTTGACCCAATTCCCTTATTCCATAAGTTGGGGTTCCAACCCTCTTCATCTACTTTAAAACTCATGAAATTCCCAACCCCGAAACCTTTAATTAACATCAATAAGAGGTTATAATCGCATACTTGATCTTTCAGAACATTTTAGTATTCTGAAATAGCTCTTGGACCGACTCCGTTTGCTTAGAAATGGATAACAATTAGTTTGGCCGACCATGGGGTCCTTTTTATACCCCGACTCAGCACCATCGCACTCAAACAAGCACTATCGTGCCCCAGGCCTGTGCTATCACGCCCACAGGGGCGATTTCGTGCTGAAGAACATCAAAAACACGGCGCTATCGAGAATGCCTTGCGCGATTGCTCATAGCATTCTTCTGGTGTCCTAACAGCATTATCTGTCTAAACAGGACCCTACGAAGCTCGGAATCACCCCAAACTTTGCATGCCAGCTATATCACACATATATGGCCTACTCGCAAGGACAAATGTCGAAACGGATCCCCGAAACACAGAAAGAGGGTAAAATAGAAAGAGGATAAGTTCCAATTCTTGAAACATTTATAAAAACTATCTGAACGGCCTCATATTTCACTTTTGAGCTTGCACATGTCAAAAATGGCCATTCAAACCTAACGACACCTTCGAATTTTGAGTCGGGGCTCATTTACTTAAATTGAGCTCAAAATCCCCAATTCGACTATACTGATTCTAGAAATATAAATCATCTTCCAAGACCTATTAAACAAGGTCTGATTCAGCTCAAACTTTACATGCATGCCCTAATGGACCTTACAAATTTTTTAGACTACTGGCTTGCCAATCGAGGTCCTAACTTCCCAAATGACTTGCCAAGGTCGTTTCACCTCCTCTTGTGTATTTGGGATCTGATTCGAGATCTGTTTTCGTGAGTAAATCATATAAGTATTGTATAACTTGTGTGGTAAGTTTAAGGTGATTCCGAGATTCATAGGGTCCTGTTCAGGCCAATGATCCAGCATCAGTTGATGCTAGCATGCCTGCTGGAAATTGCCCTGTGCGATATCGCAGCTTGGTGCGCGATAACGCTAGCTTCCTAAGTTTCTCTACGTGAAAGTGCTTGGGTAGGCATGATCATAATGCACCAGGTTGCGATCGCGATTGTGCATGCGTGAAAGTGCTGCCTAAAGGTATAAAAAGGACCCCTTATCGACTAATCTCATTTTCTATCCAATCTCTTCAATTCTAAGGCGGTTTAGGGTGAGATCTTGGTACCAATTCATTGAATATCAACATGTCATGATCCTAAACCATATTATTGCATTAATTCATGGTATTGGGGTTGAAATTCTATGAGTTTGGATTGGGGAAAGTTGGGTTAGAATCTTAAGCTTTGTCAAATTATGGAATTGAGTTAAATTGAACTCAAAGTTGCAATCCAGTGGTATAATTGGAATCATGGGACTCTGAGGAGTTGGAAATGTACCATTTATGGGCTTTTGGATAAGCCAGACCCAGGGGTACTTTATAATTTTCCTCATATTCTTCGCCTAATAGTTATAAAAACCCTTCCATTTGCACTTATGCATGCAATTATGCTTCTATGGCTCTAAGGAAGGCAGTTCAGAAAGGCTTCGGAAAGGGGAGGTGATTATTCAGTAGTCGTATTGACCCCCGATTCCAGGTAAGTGGTTTTATTCTATTTCTTTGACTACCTTCGATCTTTTAGAACTTCTACCCACGTGTCCTTGCGTGTGTAGCTACTGCTAGGCGTACTTGTCACGCCATATCTTGTGTTACTTATTGGATTGTGTTGCCTTAGATGTAGTATCTAGTTAAGTACTAATGTAATCCGAGGTTACTGTAAATATCAGATGTTAAGCTTTATGCTTAGTATTATATTGAGGATAGGAGTTCTAATACGAATGTGAATATGAAATTGGGGAAATAAAAATATTCAGTTAAGTTGTGAATCCTTATAGTATCATAAGGCATATGTACTATTTCGGGGCTCAGATAGCATTGCATTGCATCCTATATTTCATGATTGAACTTGGTAACATATTGGGAACAAGAGTATTTCGCTCAAGGGGGCTGGAGCATTTCGCCCAGATTATATATTATACTGCCGGATTCGATAAGTGTCCCGAGCTAGGGCAAGTTTAAAAGAACAAACAACATACCCAGTGTTATCCTACAAGTGGGATCTGGGAAGGGTAACATGTACGCAGATCTTACCCCCACCACCATGGTTGAGAGGTTGTTTCCGATAGACTTAAAGAAAAATACTTTTGATAGCATATTTTGAAAAGAGTAAACAAGCTGCAAATCATGGTAAAGCAAATACTGAATAAAGGTTAAGATATCCAAGGTAAGGAATATAGCAATATAAGCCCAGAATGCGATAGGAATAGTACACATGTACGAATTATGCTAACGCAAGTATAATAGAAATCTCTCGAGTACTACCTAATCTTCTATCCTAATCCTCGACCTGCACGTTTTTCTATCTAGGGATGTCCATGGTGATGTAGAGGTGAACCGACGCAGATTTAATATTATGTTATGTATATCTTACGGTAGTCGGTTAGTGTCCTGTACCGGTGAGGGTTATTAGTCATCGGGCACATGTGACCATGTTGCATCATAATGTATTCGTCCCATTTCCATTTCACAGTTTGTTGAGTATTATGTGACTTTTCGCTCTATGCTCTGTGCTTGTGATATGTGTTTCTGGTTGTTTATATGTTTATAGTCATTATGTGCTTCTCTCTTCTCTGGCTAGTTTATCTATTTCTTCGAGGTGGCTAGTCAACCACGACTTATTGAGTCCTTCCGACTTACCCTTTTGTTGTTTCTTTTCTAACTATTTTGTTTCGGTGGATTTCGCTCCAAGACCGAGTTCGAGACATGATTGAGGAGTGGAGATATGTGCAGCTAGCTGTCAGGGTAAGCCAGCTATTGTCCATGACAGCCACCAGCTCTAGTTCTATTATGTTAGCCATATTTTTTACTCCCTTTTGAGAGATGTACATATTTTTTCATACTCTTTGATGTCTGGTCAGGATAGCCTTAAACCTAGTATATTGGGTAAACAATTGTACTTATTTTTTATCCGCTTATCTATATATATTTAAGTTATGTCTTCTGGGTTATAATATGTCCCTTTTTAAGTTAATTTTCTGTCTTTTTCATTAATTCAGTTGAAAGAGTTCGCCCAACGGGTCTAGGGGAGGATGTCGGGTTCTAGCACAGCCTAACCGGAAAATTGGGTCGTGTCAAAGATAGACTAGTTTGGTAGCTCAAAAGATAGTTTGCCTTGATTCTAACAATTATCTTGATCTAGTGCTTAATGGAATCCATGCAAGTTCTTAAACTAAGGGGAGAGTTGGTTTCATTTGGATGCTATAAGAAATTGTTTTATTTACTTCTCACCTATTGGAAATATTGATTGTTTTAGCTCACATTATGTTAGTCTTCTGACTTATACTCAAATAGTTATTGTTTATATTGAGAAAGTATTCATTATGGATGCTTACAATACCTGGTCATATCATAAAAGTGTATTTAAGTGGAAGTATTTGAGTATTTCTCCACTTTTTTTGTATATGGTTGCTTTGGTAGTTCATGACCTGATTCTCACTCATTTCATGGTTTTGCAAGGTAGAAATTTGAGGATGGATTTTTTTAAAGAATGACGGAATGATGGGAATCAAGAAAGCCATCAAGAGCCTAAGACAAATTTGAATTCCTCAAGAGCTTTAAGGATAAGGGAGATGCATCGATTGAAGAGAAGCTATTCTCCTCCCTCATTTCTAGCTTTAAATACCTTTACAGTGATAAAATTAAACATTCGCTTGAACCTGAAAGTAATCTGCATTGGGGTAATCGTATTCAGTTTCTCGTCTTGAACAAAAGTCATCATCAACTACTAGTATTCACCAGAACCTCCATCTACAGAAGTGAGAATTCCACCAGATCGGAGATCGAAGAGTTTTTATCAGATCTAGGAATAGAGATTTTGATTTGGTAGAACTCCTTTGTGTATTTGTTGGCTTCCGTTCATATTTTGTAATTTACATTCAATTTTGATTTTTTCGACAAAGATTTGGTGTTATTCAACCGAATATGGTATTTTCGGTTGAATATAAAGCTTTCTGGCCAAATCTATTGTCGTTTTCATTTTTTTTAATTTATTGTATCTACTTGTATTTCATTGTATCTGTACCGTATCTACACTATTTTTGCACCATATCTAAATGTTTCCAACTGTTCCTGCACTGTTTTTGTGTTTAGCACTGTTTCCCAACTATTTCTACATTGTTTTGGCATTTTATGCACTGTTTCTGCATAATTCTGCTCTATTTCTGCAATATTTTCCGCTTTGTTTCTACATGTTTCTGCATAGTATTTCCATTGTTTCAGTGTTTCAAATTGTATATGCACTATTTTCAAACCGTATCTACAATATTTCTAGACTGTATCTGCACTGTTTTAGACTATATCTGTAGTTTTCTGCAGACCTGTGCGGCTGTAGCGGTAGTGGGGGCAATAAGCGGTAATGGGGGCGGCAGGGGGAAGGGATATGAGGTGGAAGCTATGTTTTTCCCTTTCTAGTTGTTTGTAGCAACTTGTATATAAAAATAATGCTATATTTTGTAATATTAATAACGGCAAAGGGCCAAATATACCCTTAAACTATGCGAAATTGAGCAAATTTACCCCTCGTTAACTCAAAGGATCATTTATATCCCTTCCGTTACCCCAGTGGCCCATCTATATCCCTGTTTTTAAGTTAAACTAACGGACCTATTCATGTATTTGTAAAAATAATTTTTAAATCCACATGGAAATTAACAAAATCCACCTGGCAAGTAAAAGCCCCCACCTAATTCCACCTAGACTAATTACCCACCTATCCCCCAACCCTTTTTCCTTAATTCTTTATTTCTCTTTCTTCTTCTTTCTTTCTCCAATAACCTCCCACCACTAGTTGCAGAGCCACCACGCTACCACCATTGCCATCTTCCTCGTCTCCTCCAACAACTATTCTGTCTCCCACTTTCTCATCACTTTTCGCACCAAAATAAGGAAAAAATGGCGGAAATAAATTCCACTATACCATGGAGAAAATCGGAACTTAAATGAGAATTTGGCCGGCAATTCCTCCATTTTTCCTCCTCGCATATTTATCATATTCCTTCTTAAAACTACATTCACCAGTAGGAAAACACAAGCAACTCACCCTCTTAAATCTTGACCCTTTCAAAAAATTCGAATCAAGGAGCAAGATAATTTTTTTCATTACAATTTCCTTCAATTTTTCCTCTACTCTAGAAAATATAAACTCCAATTTTACAAACAACAACTCTTGACTGAGTTTCCAACTTTTGATCATGGAAGAGTTGCATCCCAATAACTATTTTATATCTGTGGTCTCTGCTAATGGAGGTCTTAATTTAGGCTAGAGAGTAGAATTGATGGTTTTAGTGGGATTTGTTTTGGATTTTAACAATGTTAGATGATTGTGGTGAGAAAAATTAAAAAAGATTAGAGCTTAAAGGTTGATGTTATTGTATTGGAGTTGGTGGCTATGGCAGGTGGAGAAGATGAAATTGGATTATAGGGGTGAGAATCTGCTATTTTTTATTTTTGATTAGATAGATATTATTTAATTAGACTAAACTTGATGGTTAAAGATGGGTGGGATCCATTTATTGACACATGAAATTTTTTAATATAAAAAATTAACAAACTACTTTTAAATTTCATGTGAAATTGGGTAAATAGTCTATGTGGCATTGGGTGGGGGCCATTTAAATTCCATGTGGCCATATGAGTTGCCATGTAGAATTATAAATGGTTTTTAAATAGATCCGTTAGTTTAAATGAAAAACAGGGATATAGATGGGCCACTGGAATAACGGGAGGGATATAAATGATCCTTTGAGTTAACGAGGGGGTAAATTTGCTCAATTTCACATAGTTTAAGGGTATATTTGGCCCTTTGCCGTATTAATAATATTGCTATTTTTTAATAATTAATATTTTACAATTGTATATAAGTGTAAATTCCCCTAGTATAAATATTATAAGTTCGTGCCATTAGGACTAGATGATGTTGATGAATGAACACTACTTGTGAGTTTTTGTGGGCTTTTTCCTTTTGTCTTTGTATTAAATTCTCTTGAATATCTCTTAGTGAGATTATTCATAGTATTCAGTTCTCATTTTCCTCGGATCTAATCATGCAATTAAATGGCCATTTTAGTTAGTTTCAACTTTATACTTGTATTAATAGAATACTTCAACTGTTTAATTAAACTTTCTTTCTTTTATCCTCCCCCCTAGTTTCTTATATATCTTAGGTTTTCTTGTATTGATGTATCTTTTATTCCGCATTTCATATCATGGGCGGTGCCACAAGCTTATCCACCAAATATTTTTTGATGTTTTGCCTTTTATTTTTATTTTTTATCTTTTTTGATCCGGTTTTTATCCTCCAACCCCAATTTCTTCAATTTCTCGAACTTCTACTCAGACTTCAAAGCCTTGTTTTCGACTGCATTTAGCTCTGAATCACTTGATTATAGTAATTTTTCATTCCTGCACACTAAAAGCATACAATTAAGCACAAACTCCATTTTTAACAATTAAAATATTGTATAACATAGGGTGAAATATGATTAAAATGCATGCAAATTTAGCCCAACAACAATGAGCTATGAGGAAGTGGAGAGAGAGAGAAAGAGAGAGGAAAAATGAAAAAGAAATCTCATATGTTATTATTATAGTTTAATGATTTTGACGGACACTTCTAACAGCGTTCACAAGAAATTATTAAAAAATCATGCCTTGATTCGTCTCTGTATTGATAGCAATGGTTGAAAAAATATAAATACTTAAATAATATTTTTGACGGCTGCCGTTGAATAATTGGTCAAATTAATTTTGGCTTATCGTTGACTACTTCTCTAACCGCGTCCGTGGAAGCTTGAGTACACTAGTAGGAAGTATTCCGACTGACTGTCTGTAGGAAGTGTCAAAAACTAAAAATAAAAAGTTATTTCTATTCCGACTGACATTGTCAAAGTGTTGTATCAACGGTTGCCAGCCTGTCCAGATCCTCCATAAGTTGGCTAATTTCTAGTTGTGGAAGTTTGGACCTTTTAAATGGCTAATGCAACGGCAGACGGTTGATTTGTTAGGAGTTTAACAACATTCTCATACATAAAAAAATTACAAAGAGTTAATTCGCTGCCAAGTATGTATTTATCTCAATTATTCAAATTTCTCCCCCCTAAAATGGACATCTTTTTCCAATTTGTCTGAAAGTAGTTTAATGTACATCTATATTATGCAATGAAGAAAGTAATCTCGATGTGGATTATATTTACCTCATATGTTTTCATAGATAGGTAACTTTACGTGATACTTTTAAAGAGGGATGTCAATGTCTACCACAAAAATCATGATCATGACAAAGTAAGCTAAACGAACAAAAAGGAACATACACCAGGAATACATTTATTACTCTTTTGGCTTCAGTGTGCTACAGGTTTATCCTTAAACTCATCCAGAGTCAGGAATTATTTGTTGAAGACCTTGAGATGGAACACACCTTGCAAACACTGAAATGGTCAAAAAAAAAAAATAACAACCTTGTAAAGATTTAAGAACTAGAAGCTAAAATAGAAATGACATGAAGAGGAAAAGACCACGTATGAATAGGCACAACTAGTCATAAAAAATCTAACTACTACCATCTCGATCCCTAGCATTGTAGCTGAAAACTTCCATGACACCAAAATCATGATGAACCTGCTCTACAATAAAGAGCAATTTTCAGATGATGATCTCGAAGATCCGCAGCAACACTTGAAGAATTTCTTGTGAGTTTGAACTACTCCAAAGCAGAAGAATGATTGGGTAAGCAAACGCTTAACCAAAATGGCACTTAAGCAAAATTTTATTTACATATTTATTTATTGTGAAAGCAAAGGCTTGGGTACGTTTACTTCCCAACAACTCTATCACTATATCGAATGAATTAGCTAAATAGTTGTTGATAAATTTCGTCGCAGCAAACAAGACTGCCAAGCTGAGTGATGATATCCTGCAATTCAAGCAGATTCCTTTGGAAGCACTACTAGAAGCTTGGGATAGATTCAAGGAGATCTTCTAATTTACTATCTACACCAAAAAATTTCTAAATAGATGTTTGGGAGAGATTTTATAACATGAGTTTAAAACTATATGTTGATGCATCTGTTGGTTAGTGTTTCATGAATAGGAAGCTAATTTCTAAAAGCACGAGATCTTCTGGACATTATTGCATAGAATGATTGTTGGGAGACTAAGGATTATTCCTTTAACCCACGCGTCCATAGTTTTGGAAGTGAATCCCCATGATGGTATTGTTTAGCAAATAGCCAATGTTTAACCTAGATCCGATTTTAGGCCAAGTAATAATTAAATTTGTATTTGTGGAGTCACGATCAATAGTAGAGATTAAGAGTTTATACGGTGAGCTAAGATGGTGATAATACGAGAACAAGATGCAAGTATTAACTAACAAAAGTAGAGCATAAACGGAAACAAGGAGAAGTAACCGTATCGTATTGCTTGTCTTCGGAGAGAGTTCTTCGATACCAATTGCACTCAGACGATCAAAGAACTAAAGTAATAAGCAAAATATGAGCAAAGAGAATATCTGAGCAAGAGTGAGAGAGTATTCTTATTGATATTGTCGACAGGGAGTAAAAGTTGTCCTACAATCGATTAAGGTGAATGCTATTTATAAGCCTGGTAGGCCCCCGTTGAAATTCGTAACCGCTGGGCGTGGATCCGTCTGGATAAGTAACTGCTGGGCACATATCCGTTGGAGTCATAACCGCTGGGTAGTAATGATTGCCTTAATGACCATTAATTGGATGATCGTGGATGATCATGTTAATAACTGTTCACTTAGACCGTTGACTGTTGAAGTATTTCATAACTCCTTTTAGGTCTGCTCGTGATAAATGTCTATCCGTTGGATGTCTGTCCGCGCCACGTGGAAGACACGTGTCACCTTTTCAAGTCTAGTCAGCTTTTATCCAATACAGATAGTCCCCGCACTTCTCGAGCAGAGTATCTGTTCGAGGAGTGGATATATGAATTTTGGCGGGAATTTCTTATAAACTTTTGTCTCCGTGTGATGTATCTTGATGATGTACGAGCCTTATCAGCTAAGTGACAAGCCCTTATGACGTGCGCATTTGATGCGACGTATAAAAAAGTAACTGCAGCTGGCACGCCTGCAGAACTGCAGCCGATTCTGAAGTGACTATTGCGTGCCCCAAGGGTAAAAGTAATGATTTTAACCGCTTCAGTCATGTGCACACGTCGTCTATTGATCGCGAGGTGACCGCTACTCTTCAGAATAATGATGATACTATAAAGTTTTGATGAACCCTATTCTTCCTTTCGACGGCCAGATCTGATCGTGGTTTCTCTGATGATCTCCACGTGTCTCGAAGGAAGTTGTGGGGCTGATTCTTCACTCCTATAAATAGGGGTTTGCTTGATGAGAAACTTTTTACTTGCCTTTATTTCTTCTCCGCTGTTCTTTGAAAACCTTTGAATTAGCTTTTGAATTCTTCTTGACAACTTCCTGAAACCATGACTTCAAGATCTAGGAAAAATCAAAGCACTGATATCGCTGGTAGTTCCTCGGCGGCCACTCCCAGGCCCCGGGCTACCCAAGCGACTGCTGCAGAAATAATCCCCAAGAAATGGGGTGAACTTGAGGCGGACTGTAACATTAAGTCCTTTCATAATAGAGAGGGAGATACGCGCAACTGGCCGGCGTATAGGTTTAAGTCTGGGATCACGAAAGAGGTGATCCCACGAGTAAGGATGGACTGCCACTGGGGCGATGAGGTTCCCCTCTTGCCGGTCTCTGAGGAGGAGAATATTACTTCCCATAGGGCTGGGTGGACAGCCATGTGCACCTACCCTTTCACAGGAGATTTCTTTCCTGCTCCCCCCCAAGACGGGCCTTCCGAGCCTGTTGCTGACGCAGACGCTGAAGCTGAGGCTATACTAGCTTCAGTGGATGCATTGCACAGCAGGGGAGGGGGTGAGGAACTCCTGTCCGGTGGACTAGGCTCCCTGAAGAGGAAGAGGAGGAGCCGAGGCGAGGGCGGAGCACGAAAGAAGTCTGCTCGTAAGACTTCTGCGACTGCCAGGCAAACCTCGTCGGTTGGTGGTGATCCTTCTTCTAGGGCCAGTGTACCGGAGCCCATAGAAGAGAATGCCAATGCTGCTGCTGGAGTCCCCGAGTCTGCATGGAGAGATGGTGTAGCCAAGGAGGTTATCTACCTTTCGGACACTGAAGCCGAAGTTGATGTTCCTCTTAGGCGAAGGCCTCATCTTCGCAGTAATAGAAGAAGGGCCGATGAAGAGGCTGTTCGTACTCCGCAGAGGATTCCCTGAGTTGATGACGGGGTGGAGGCAGGTCCTTCTTGTGAAGACAAGGGGAATAGAAAGGTAGGTGAAGAAAAAGAAGAAGAAGAAGAAGAAGAAGAAGAAGAAGAAGAAGAAGAAGAAGAAGAAGAAGAGGTGAAAAAAGAGGTTAGAGAAGAAGTTCCCCAATAGGGTAGCCGGGGTCCTCGTGTTTTTCGTTTCGAGGACCTGGAGAATGTGGCTACTGAGGGGGCGATTCCCGTTGGTCTTCGCGAGTGCGAGACGATAAATCCTGGAGTGGAAGGTGACTCTAACCTTTCATCGTCAAGATTCGCTTGGCGGTCAGTCATTGGTGGCCGGAAAGAGTTGAATGATATCAGGGGTGTCCGTTACAAGTTTGGGCCAAATTATCCCTCTGAGCAGGCTTGGGAACCCAAGTTCTGTGAGAGGAAGCATACTTTGAAACTTGCCCCCTGATGTTAACTTCATAACTGGGCCACGCGGCTTGGCTAAGGCGGACTCCTCGCTCATCGGTCCCCATGAAGAATGAGTGCTGAGGGAGCTGAGCGATGAGGAGTTAGCCTTCCAGATTACTGCTGACTCTGCCCGGGTAAGTATTTTCCGCTTTGTTTTGGGAATAACTTTAGCCTCGGACTTCTAAACTTGACTTACTTTGCTTTTTCAGTCGAGTATGCTGGCTGCCGAGCTCATGTTTCGCTCCAGGCTTAACAACGTCGATCAAGTAGTTGAAGTAAAGAAAGAGTTGCTGGAAGCTCTGACGGAGAACAAGACTCTGATAGAGCACTGTGGTCTCCTTGGTGGTGAGGTTAACCGGTTGACTGATGTCAACAATGAACGTGTTGAGCAAATCAACGCACTCACCAGGGAGAAGGACCTTCTTCTCGAAGAGAGAGAAGGGTTCGCACGCTCTGCTCAGGGTTTGGAGAGATTGCTTGAAGAGTGTCGAACTTCTTTGAACAATGCTATTGAGGATCGTGCATCCCTTGAGATGGATCTGCAGAGAGCCGATGAAGGATCTGTCAAAGCCAGGGCTGATATCCAGGCTGCCAAGGATCAGGTCACTCAATTAATGAGTGCTCAGACCGTATTAACCAAGGACTTGGCAAACCTGCACGATCAGTTTGAAATCAAAGCCAAGCTTGCTGCTCTTGAGGCAAAGCGTACATTGCTCGTGCAGATTTAGGCTAGACAAGTTAATGCCGAGGAGATGCTGCAAACAACAAAGAGCGCTGTTCGAAGAATAAAACAAGCATTGAATCTCTCTCCTGAGGAGTCTGAAGCCGACGATGATGATGAAGACGAAGATGACAGCGAGAATTCAGGGGACGATGGCAGAACTGACGGAGCTGGTGCGTCGAGTTCTGGTCGTAGCCCTAAATGTTGATGCCCTTTCTCAATCTGTGATTGATGCATATTTTTTATTGTCTGGCGAGAGCCGGACTTGTTTGTTGGTGGACAGAAGTCTAGTAAAGACTTTCTGGTCCTTTGTATGGCCGGTTTTGTTTGGCCTTTGAACACTCTGCAAATTTCTGTCAGCCGTTTTTGGCATTTTATCAATTTACAGGATAATGTATATATAGTACTTTAGATCTGTTCAGTGACTATATTTAGTTTGAACTCTTGATCTTTTTGTTTGCATGTGTTGTGGCTGTCGTGCCTTATGATTTGGAGTTTTCTGATGTTTGAACTTTATTAAGTTCATATCTCCAAAAGTTTGCCCAAATGTTTTTAACTTAGCCTTTCGTTAGGAAGAGGTCGTAAGTTGTAGGTAGTTTGACCGAGTCGTGGTCGTTAGAGTTTTGGCCAAATCATTGCTCTTTGCGTATAACTTTGCTTATCGTTTTGATAGTTGAAAGTTGTTGCATGGCTTTGTAGATTGGCTCTGGCCGAGTCGTTGGCCTTGTGAACGACTTCTCTTATATTCATGGAAGCCTTGTCACATAAAGGTTTTTGTTTTGTGAATGACTCCTCTTATTTTCGTGGAATCCTTTGTCACGTAAGAGTTTGGTTTTGTGAACGACTCCTCTTATTTTTGTGGAAGTCTTGTCACGTGAAAGTTTTTGAAAAACTTTAAAAATTCGCCTTTCGGTAAGGTCTTTCGCCTTTATGAAGGTCTTATCTGGCCTACAGGGGCCTCTCACCACCCCCCTTATTTTTATGTTGGAGCACGTAAAGTGATAACATGAAAAGAGTTTTCGGTGAGTTGCATATAGAACACATATAACCAAACGAGGAGTGTGTCCGTTGTGGGATTCGAACCCACAGCAGCGAAGTTGAAGAACTTCGAGCTCTACCAGTTGAGCTAAACGGATCTGACCTTGTTTAGGTCGTTAGTACCATTTAGAAAGAATATATAATAAAAGTAAGAACTTTTGTAAAGATAAAAGGTAAGTGTAAGATAACTAACCGTTTTACCACTTAAAAGTGATACCTTTTGAGGTGAACCACATTCCAACTGTTCGGGACAGTGGAGCCGTCTGGTCGTGCCAAACGATAAGATCCCTTACCGACTGAAGCAATTAATTTGTAGGGGCCTTCCCAATTAGGACCAAGCTTCCCTGAATTTGTTTCTTGTGTGCTCTGGGAGACTTTTCTGAGTACAAAGTCTCCGACTTGGAAGCTTCGTACGCGCAGTCCCCGATTGTAGTATTGCTCGATTCGTTCTTTTTGAGCGACTACTCGTACAAGAGCTAGTTCTCTGCGTTATTCGAGGAGGTCCAGCTCTTCGGATAGGTTAACTGAGTTTGATTCCTCAGTGGCATGTGCATATCGCAGGCTGGCTTCTCCGATTTCGACTGGGATTAGAGCATCTGCACCATATACCAATGAGTGAGGAGTTTCTCCGGTACTCATTTTTATCGTTGTACGATAGGCCCATAGTACTCCAGGTAACTCTTCTACCCAACATCCCTTTGCCTGCTCGAGGCGCTTTTTAAGGGATTCAACTATGATTTTGTTGGTAGACTCTTCGTGTCCATTAGCAACAGGATGACACGGAGAGGAGGTCATCCTCTTGATGTGCAGATGGTGGAGGAACCTAGTCACTTTCTGGCCGATAAATTGCGGGCCGCTGTCCATGACTATTTCCTTAGGTGCTCCAAAGCGATATACGACAAAACGCCAGAGGAAGTCGACGACTTCCGTTTGTCGTATCCTTGAATATGCTGCCGCTTCGACCCACTTTGTGAAGTAGTCAGTGATGATCAATAAGAAGCGCATTCCCCTTGGAGCTGTGGGAAGAGGACCAACGATGTCCATTCCCCATTTCATGAAGGGCCACGAGGAGATTATTGAATGAAGTGGTTCTGCTGGCTGATGGAGAAGATGGGCGAACCTCTGGCATTTGTCACATTTTTTGACAAATTCGTTCGTATCTTTCTCCATTTTGTCCCAATAGTAACCTGCACGAATCAGCTTCCGAGTTAATGCCTTGCCCCCGGAATGATTTCCGCAACAGCCTTCGTGGACTTCTCTCATCACATAATTAATCTGATTTGGTCCAAGACATTTTGCAAGAGGTCCTGCAAACATCCTCCGGTAAAGCTCGCCGTTGAGGATTGTATACCGAGCAGCTTTTACTCGGAGTTTACGAGCAGCTTTTGTATCTGTGGGTAGAGTTCCATGGATAAGATAATTTGTTATCTGATTCCGCCAGTCCCAAGTAGCGTTGATGGTGTTGACTTCGAAAGTTTCTTTGTCCATGGTCGTGTAGAGAAGTTGAACAACAGCTGAAGAGCTAGCTGCTCCTATCTCTGCCACTGATCCCATGTTTGCGAGAGCATCAGCTTCATAGTTCTCTTCCCGTGGAATCTGGACTGCTTCCCATTCGTCAAACTGTGCTAGGAGCTCTTTCACTTGGGCGAGGTATACTTTCATCCTGGATTCTCGTGCAATGAAACCTCCGTTGATCTGATTGACCACCAGCTGAGAGTCGCTTTTTAGTTTGACGATGGTTGATCCATAACTTCGGGCTAGTTCTAATCCTGCAGTAACGGCCTCATATTCGGCCTCATTGTTAGTAATAAATGGGCACTTGATAGCCTGCCTTACCATCTCACCGAATGGAGCAACGAGGACCAATCCAAGCCCGGACCCTTTGACGCTCGAAGAACCGTCTGTGTGAAGGGTCCATGCGCCAGGAGCCTGCCCTGCATAAAGAATAGCTTCCCTTTCTGCTTCAGGGTATATGTTAGTGCTGAAGTCTGCCAGAACTTGTGACTTTATTGCTACTCGAGGCTGATAGGTGATATCAAATTCAGATAATTCTATAGCCCATTTTACCAACCTTCCTGAAAATTCAGGTTTGTGCAGAACATTTCGCAAAGGAAAGGTTGTAACCACAGCTATCGAATGGCTTTGAAAATAGGGCGTAACTTACGAGCAGCAGTTACTAGTGCTAACACCAATTTTTCTAAAGGTTAATAGCGTGTCTCTACATCAATTAGAGCTTTGCTAATGTAATAGATAGGAAGTTGTTTATCTTTTTCTTCCCGAACTAGAACAGCGCTTACCGATGATTCTGAGACTGCCAAATAAATCAGCAGCTGCTCACCCTCCTGAGGCGTGGAGAGCAGTGGTGGATCGGATAGATACTTTTTCAAATCCATCAATGCTTGCTGGTATTCAGGAGTCCATTCGAACTCCTTATTCTGTTTCAAGACATCGAAGAAACTTTTGCATCGGTCAGATGATCGTGACATGAATCTGCGTAGAGCTGCCACTTTCCCCGTCAGTTCATGACATCTTTCCTGCTGTGGAGTACATCTGGGATTGATTCAATGGCTTTAATCTGAGCGGGATTGACTTCAATTCCCCGCTGAGAAACAATGAATCCCAGAAACTTCCCCGATCCGACTCCGAAAGCACACTTCTCTGGGTTCAGCTTCATGTTATACTGATCCAAGATTCGGAAAGCTTCTTTCAGATGTGCCAGATGGTCTTCTGCTCGTTTGGATTTGATCAGCATGTCATCGATGTTCACTTCGATAGTCTTTCCGATATGGTCATGGAATATTCGATTGACTAGACGCTGATAGGTTGCACCTGCATTTTTCAATCCAAATGGCATAACTTTATAACAGTACGTACCTCGACAGGTTATGAACGCCGTTTTCTCCTGGTCTTCAGGGTCCATCAATATCTGGTTATATCCAGAGTACGCGTCGAGAAAGGTTAGCATCTCGTGTCCGGCCGTTGCATCGATCAGTTGATCTATCTTGGGAAGAGGATATGAATCCTTCGGGCAGGCTTTATTTAAATCTGTGAAGTCAATGCAGACTCGCCATTTGCCATTCTTTTTAGGTACGACAACCACGTTGGCTAGCCAGTCTGGATACTTGACTTCACGTACTGAACCGATTTTCAGCAGCCGGTCGACCTCGTCGTTGATGAGCTGGTTCCGAAAGGCTCTTCGCTGGCGCGTCTTTTGTTTCACCGGGCGGTGATACGGATCAACGTTCAACCTGTGAGTAATGATGTCAGGAGAAATACCTGTCATATCTGCGTGGGACCAAGCGAATGTTGTATGCCGTTCCTTGAGGAACTAGAGGATATCTCCCCGTAGGCGCTCGTTCAGTTCGGTCCCTAAGTACACCTTCCGCTCTGGCTTGTCGGCGAATAATTCTTCGGGTTCCAGAGCTTCTACGGTTGGCATATGGTTTTCTCTTTTGTCCATCTTCGTGATGAATTCCGGGACCTCGTACTTAGCCTCTTCAGGTGGTATTTCTGGCCCCGGTCGCTGTAATTGCTATTTGTTCTCTTCGGGCAGTTTGAGAGCCACAGAATAGCAGTCTCGGGCAGAGCATTGCTCTCCTCGGACCTCGCGTACTCCCCATTCGGATGGGAACTTCAATACTTGATGATAGGTCGAAGGAACAGCTTGCATGTCGTGGATCCAAGGTCTACCCAAAATGATGTTGTAGGCTAGATCCGCATTGACAATATGAAAGGTTGTTTCCTTTCCTACCCCTTCGGCAAGAGTTGTCAGGGTAATCTCTCTGAGAGTCTTCTCACTTGAATTGTTGAAGCCGGATAGAACTCGAGATATGGGCACGATCTTGTCCGACAGCTGCATCTCTCTGACAACCCGTGATTGGATAATGTTCGCGGAACTGCCTGCATCAATGAGTACTCTCTTGACGTCAAACTCCACCATGCGTAACGTTATGACTAACGCATCAGCATGTGGAAATTGCGAGCCATTGGCATCAGAGTCCTCAAATGTGATTACTTCTTCTGATCGTGGACGCTTGTTGTTTGTGATGGAGACCTTTGCATACTTCTTTGCTGTGAAAGTAACGGAGTCCACCTCGATTCCACCTGAAATAACATTAACTGTCCTACTTGGAGAGGATGCTCGTGGAGGGCCAGGTTTGTTCTGCTGTGCCTTCGCATGAGTCTGCTTTCCCTTCTCGGTCAGGAACTCCTTCAAGAATCCCTGTTTCAACAAATGAGCAATTTCATACCTGAGGGTTTTGCAGTCTTCGATGGTGTGGCCATGGTCACGATGGAAATCGTACCACAGGCCTTGGTTTCGCTTGCTTGGGTCGGTCTTCATGTCTTTCGGCCATTTGACCTTCTCTCCCATGTCTTTGAGTGCTGCCACTACTTCAGACGTCTCTACGTTGAAATTCGGCAGGCTTGGGGCTCCACGGAGGCTTGATTCTGAATCATCTCTCCGGGACAACCCTTTGTTGTTGCGATTGCGTCCTTTGGAATGGCTGCGTGACTGATCAGGGTACGGTTCATAATGTACGTCTGTTCTCTCAGTCTCGGCCTTTCCGCCGGATCCACCACTACGTGCCTGAGCTCTTCCTCGAGTACCTGTTCCAATCAATTTATCTTCATCAATACGTACCTTAGAATTGTAACGGTTGTAGACGTCTGACCAACTGGCTGCTGGGAACTCGCGAAGAGACTCATAAAGTCTACGCGTAGCCTCTGAGATCCTGATATCCAGGCTGTTGGTAAATGCGATCGCTGCCATCTGTCTGGTACTTTGGGGAGCATCATGCATTCTCTCTGGAAGTGATCCACGTACTTGCGGAGAGACTCGTCGGGTCTTTGCTTGATTTCAAAGATGTCCTCTACGCGGGTCTCCGTCTTCTGAGCACCTTTGTATGCCTTCACGAACAATTCAGCCATTTCTGCGAAAGACGCAATGGAGTTGGGTGGCAACATTGAATACCATCGCAAAGCTCCGTCTGCTAGGGTTTCGACGAACTTCTTCAATTGAACAGATTCGATCTCCTCGTCGGTGAGATCGCTAGCCTTGATAAAGTTGCTGAAAATCATGAGATGGTCGTTGGGATCAGATGTTCCACGATACCTCGGGATGTTTGGCATTTTAAACGTCTTAGGTATCGCTTTTGGGGCTGCCTCCTTCTTCCAGGGTCGCTGTAAATAACGCTGGACATCGACTTTCTTCAGTGTGGGTGGAGCACCCGGCATCTCATCAATCCTCTCGTGGAGAGACTTTTGAAGTGCTTCCTGGCTTTCTTTGAATTGTTTGGTGAGAGCTTCCACAGCAAGGCTCACATCTGTAGGCGCCATAGACCCTCCGTTCTGATTCTGGTTGACTTGGGTCGTTGGATCTGCAGTACCATCGTTGTTCCGCTCTCCACCTTGCCTCGAGGTATGTGAAGATGGTGCATCACAAACAGGTGCCGCAGCGTCAGCCCTTGTAGTTGAAGGGTTACTCCTTCGGAGAGAGGTGAGTGCCTCGTTTATTCCTCGGTTTACTTCTGCCTGTTCCTACATGAAAGCAAAGAGTGTTTCTTGGAGGTTCCCTCGGCCAGGGGAGAGACTCCTATGGCGTCGTCTCCTGGGTGGGGTAGTTCTCTGAGAGTGCATACGCCTATATCGCTGCCTGACCGGTCATTGGGAAGATCGTTGCTGCCCATCGGACGAGTAATCGGGAGAATAGTCAGGAGAGTAATTAGGACTGAGTGAAGGAGTATTTACCTGTTCTCCGCCTACGATAGTTCGTTGAGAGTTGCTTTCTGCCATGTTAGTTATAGAGCAAAAAGACTGACGAAAATAGGTATAATATCAAAGATAAACTATTAACCTACGAAGGCTATTAACCGGCTCCCACTATGGTCGCCAAATTATTTAACCTAGATCCGATTTAAGGCCAATTAACAATTAAATTTGTATTTGCGGAGTCACGATCAATAGTTGAGATTAAGAGTTTATACGGTGAGCTAAGATGGTGATAATACGAGAACAAGATGCAAGTATTAACTAATAAAAGTAGAGCATAAACAGAAACAAGGAGAAGTAACCGTATCGTATCGCTTGTCTTCGGAGAGAGTTCTTCGATACCAATTTCACTCAGACGATCAAAGAACTAAAGTAATAAGCAAAATATGAGCAAAGAGAATATCTGAGCAAGAGTGAGAGAGTATTCTTAGTGATATTATCGACAGGAAGTAAAAGTTGTCCTACAATCGATTAAGGTGAATGCTATTTATAAGCCTGGTAGGCACCCGTTGGGATTCGTAACCGCTGGGCGTGGATCTGTCTGGATAAGTAACTGCTGGGCACATATCCGTTGGAGTCATAACCGCTGGGTTGTAATGATTGCCTTAATGACCAATAATTGGATGATCGTGGATGATCATGTTAATAACTGTTCACTTAGACCGTTGACTGTTGAAGTGTTTCATAACTCCTTTTAGGTCTGCTCGTGATAAATGTCTGTCCGTTGGATGTCTGTCCGCGCCACGTGGAAAACACGTGTCACCTTTTCAAGTCTAGTCAGCTTTTATCCAATATAGCCATAGTAATGATACATATGACTCTTATTACAAAGAGAATGATGAGTTAGGGACCAAGCAATAACATATTGTTAATACTACTGATAGAGGCCGGTGTGGTCCTTCTGCTATTAAGACTTATCCTCCATATAATTATGGTGGTATGATCAACAAGTCTACGGTGGGAATGTGAATTATATCAGCAACCAAGGTGGATAGCGATGGAGGCCTGATACAGCAACTGCAATTGTAATGGAAGAATAATGTCAGACCTTAAGGGCAAGTGGTCCAATGTC
This sequence comes from Petunia x hybrida, assembly GCA_037355625.1. Classification (NCBI taxonomy): domain Eukaryota; kingdom Viridiplantae; phylum Streptophyta; class Magnoliopsida; order Solanales; family Solanaceae; genus Petunia; species Petunia x hybrida. Next base: position 883,505 of record JBBBVM010000695.1, on the reverse strand, counting down.
AAAGGCCGACATGATTCAATCAACATTTGAGTTATTGTCATCCATAATTTGCTTAGCCTAACAACGACATCGTTGTATCAAGGGATTGTTGCAACAGATAATGAGCGACAGTACTAGGATAGAAGCTGCAAGGATAGAAAAAAATATCAAAAAGTCATTTTTACCAGTAGTAAAAGGTATTGAAACTCAATTGGTCAGATATCTGCAGCATTGGATACTAGAGCACCAAGAATTTTTTTTGCTGAAACTATTAATACATAAGATCCTACAAAGTTGATGGTTGTTATTATGAAGAATGGTAGAGACCTTGATCAAGAGCAACAAAGGTTGCAAGATTGCGATGACTCACTGATCACCAATCTTATTAAAGTGATATTGCACAATTAGGTGGATGAACAAGTCAAAGAATCAGCAGAGAAGAACTCAGATTGAAAGGACAACCTCTTCTTTATCCTCAAAGACAAGCAAAACACTAATAATATTTTCAGACAGCGGCTGTTAAAAAATTAGTCAAAATATTTCTGAGTTAATGCCGACTGCTTCTCTGACCACATTCGTCAGAAGTAGCGGTGGCAAATGATGGATTGGGTTGGATTTGGATGGATTTAAAATGGGTTGAATAAAAATGGTTTAATACCCAATCTGCCCATATTTTATATGGGTAAAAAATGGATTGGGTTGTTAATGGATGGGTTGAAAATGGATTGATCCATATTAACCCATATTCTAATATAACTTCTCAAACAGTTTTCTTAATTTCATATACTTTTTTTTTTGATAAGTTTTCTTAATTTCATATACTAGAAATATACTTTGAGAAATTATTAACAAGTTTTCTTAATTTCATATAATAGAAACATACTTTGTGAAATTTCAAAGGGATTTTTTCAAGTTAAACAAAATTAACAAGTACATATGCATCAATATTTAGTATGAAATTATGAGAACTATTATATATTTCAGGAAATAATAATTATTTTTTATTATTACGGAGGCAATAGTTTATTCTCTAGATAGATCAATTATTCAACTTTGATACATTTGGCAACAGGTGGCCAACGTGGTTATATAATTATCCTATAATCAAAAGAAAATCATTTTCAATTGATAAGTTTGAAATATTGAACATATATCCTAGCTGAGACATAGCACATAAGTGAGAACAAGCTTTTATCAAAATATGAAAAATATTTTAGTACAAAGACAAGCACATTGCTTTCAGGTTTTAAAAAAAAAAAAAATTAATAACACACACAAAACAAATAAAAAGTGATCTCCATTAAGACGCCACCTAATTAAGTTGGGATTTGGGAAATAGGTGGTCACGGCAAGTCAGCAACTGTGAAAGCTCATGTTTGCCTTGTAGAAGTTTGACTGCCAACACTGAAATCGAAACTTTTGTTATTTCTTTAATTCATATTTTACCCATTTGCAATCTGCACTCACCTGTCTAAACCCATATTTCAGCCCATATTTTCGGTGGATGGATTGTAAACGGATTAGTAATAGGTGATATGGGTAGGTCGAAGAAATATGGGCGGCAATTGCCACCTCTAGTCAGAAGCTAAAGTACACAAAATATTGCAGGAAACCATCTGACCGACCATCTGTAGGAAAAAAGTGCAACCCAGTGCATAAAGCATCCCGCGTTCACGCATGGTCTGGGGAAGGACCGCACCTCAAGGAGTATGATGTAAGCAGTCTAACTTAATGCAAGCATTAGCGGCTATTTCTACGACTTGAACCTGTGACTTATAAGTCACACTAAGAGAGCTTTTAGCAATTGCTCTAAGGCTCTGCTTCCTTATAGACTACATTCATGTATATGTCCCTTTCATCCATTTCGCTTGCTCTGTGATGACAAAAAATAGAAAATAAAAGTTATTTTTGTTACAACAATGCCATTGAAGTGCTATTGGACCATCGATGGTCGTCGGTCTGTCAAAATCCTTCATCAAAAGTTGGCTATTTTTAGTACTGGAACTTTGGACCTTTTGAATAACTAATGTAACGGTAGGCAGTTTAACAACAATGTCATACGTGCAGAAATTACTGTTGATCCTGCGTTCAAATAAATTAGAAGATACAAAAACCTGCAATATATAATCTGTTAGTAATAGGACAATCCCGAGCCCACAAGTTACTTGTGTCTCCTTAAGAAATCTAACCCCCTCACGATGCCCAAGGTTCACAGGTTAATTTCTCCCAGGATGGAACGGGATAACAATTCTACCGTAGCGGCACTTCAAACGGTAGAACACGGCGAACACAAAGGAACGGAGCAAATCACACGACTCACTTAATATGCAGAAAGAGAGGGGATGCAGTAAGATATGTTTTCTGTCAGTGTTTTTCTCTGCCCGAGTGTTTCTATCCTCTGCCCGAGGTTGTGTCTATCTGTCCGAGTTAGAGTCGTTCCTCTGTCCGAGGTTGAGTCTCTGTCTCAGAGTTTCAGTCTATGTATTTCAAGGACTGACAAATGACCAGTTTATATAGCCACCCAAGGGCAGACGAAGAGACACATCGGCATTAATGAGAAAACGTGGAGGAATTAATTGTCCACTAATGACTGACTTCAATGTGGAGCAATTAATCTACCACTAATGACTGACTTTAATGTGGAGGAATTAATCTACCACTAATGACTGACTTTAATGCAAAAATATGGAGGAATTAATCTGCTGATGTCGCTTCAGCTGCCCGGTACTGAACTCACTTCAGCTGCCCGTTACTGAACTCACTTCAGCTACCCGTTACAAAAATAGAATAAAATATTAATTAATTAATATTTTAGTTTTGTTGGTCTAAAAATTTAAGTCAATCAATCATATCAATTGACCGAATCCGAAGCCGAAACCGAGACGAGCGAGCGACGACGACGGAGCGAGGCTTCCCTTCTTCTCAACCCTTTTAAGAGCTAAGAGAAGTAAATCTCTATTTAAACCCAACAAAATCCTTTTCCTCTACCAATGTGGGAGAAAGTGCATTTCCCTACAAAAAGGAACCTTTTCACCTTTCACCCATTTTCCATTCACATTCTTCCATTAAACCCAACAATCCCCCACATGAATGGGGAATGGCTGTATTTGACATATGCATGACAGACTTGTGTGATTTGCAAGAAAGAATTAGTTGCATCGGGATAAGTAGGTTTCCCTTTGAACTTTCCGTAGTGAACATACATCGGATATACTCGATCAATCGGTAGATTTGATATCTTTGAACCATTGAGCTTTGGTGTATACCTAGACAACGTAAGTCACACAACTAACCCTTAACCGTCTTTGGTTCTCACTGTTGTGTTCGTTTCAGCCATGAACACCGCCTGGTTTCATAAGTGCTTAGAGAACTAGCCAAACCGAATTCTCCTTGAAGCAGCTTCCACTTCACACTTACATAGGTGATTTCTAAACGTATAACCCTATAGATATACACTGTTTGATAATTACAATATCAAACTTAGATAATCATTAAAAAATTCCCCTAGCATTTTATCCTTGGTACTTGAACATTGTCTCATCACGAGAATTGACCAAACATTTAATCGACAATGTTGGACCGTCATACACAACTTTGTATTCTCCTTGAACCTAGTTCTTGGGATCTCCAGTCTCCTAGGTAGAGTTGCCGCCGTGATGACTTGTCCTTGGCCATAGTCCCATTCCCTTCGATGAACACTCAACCGCCTCTCTAGTTAGGCCTTTTGTAAGCAGATCCGATACATTATCCCTTGATTTCACGTAATCAATGTGATAATTCCTCTAGAGAGTAGGTCCCTAACGGTTTTATGCCTTCGTCGTATGTGACGATTCTTACCGTTATACATGACATTCCTCGCTCTTCCTATAGCCGATTGACTATCACAATGTATACAAATTGGTGTCAACGGCTTAGGCCAGAACGGAATGTCTTCCAAAAAGTTCCGAAGCCATTCAGCTTCTTCACCGTCTTTATCTAAAGCTATAAATTCAGCTTCCATTGTAGAGCGGGCAATACACGTTTGCTTGGACGATTTCCAAGACACCGCTCCTCCACTAAGTGCGAAAATATATCCACTTGTGGATTTAGAATCAGTTGTGCCGGTGATCCAATTGGCATCACAATATCCTTCAATGACTGCAGGATACTTGTTATAATGCAATGCAAAGTCTTGGGTGTATTTTAAATATCCCAAAACACGTTTCATTGTTATCCAATGAATTTGATTGGGATTACTCGTGTATCGACTTAGTTTACTTATAGCACAAGCTATATCTGGACGAGTACAATTCATGATGTACATCAAACTTCCCAAAACACGAGCATAATCCCGTTGCGACGTGCTTTGACCTTTGTTCTTTTTAAGAGCAAGGTTCACATCAATAGGAGTCTTTGAAATTTTAAAATTCAAATATTTAAATTTTTCAAGCACACTATTGATGTAGTGAGTTTGAGACAAAGCCAGACCTTGAGGAGTCCTATGGATCTTAACACCCAGTATCAAGTCGGCAACTCCTAAGTCTTTCATATCAAATTTGCTAGTTAGCATGCGCTTTGTAGCATTTATATTGGCAATGTCATTACTCATTATCAACATGTCGTCCACATATAGGCAAACAATGACTACATAATTAGGAGTGTTCTTAATGTAGACACATTTGTCACACTCGTTAATTTTAAAGCCATTTGACAACATTGTATGATCAAATTTCGCATGCCATTGTTTCGGTGCTTGTTTTAGTCCATAAAGCGACTTAACAAGTTTACACACCATCTTTTCTTTACCCAGAACCACAAACCCTTAGGTTGTTCCATGTAAATTTCTTCCTCCAAATACCCGTTTAAGAACGTTGTCTTAACGTCCATTTGATGGATTTCAAGACCATACACAGCGGCTAACGCTATTAACATACATATGGATGTTATTCTGGTTACCGGCGAGTATGTGTCAAAGTAGTCAAGACCTTCTTGATGTCTATACCTTTTAACAGCAAGCCTATCCTTGTACTTGTCAATAGTACCATCAGCTTTGATTTTCCTTTTGAAAATCCACTTAGAACCTAATGGTTTGTTTCCAGGAGGAAGATCAACCAACTCCCAAGTATGGTTGCTCAAAATAGATTCTATTTCACTATTGACTGCCTCTTTCCAAAATGGAGAGTCTGAAGAAGACATAGCTTCTTTAAACGTCCGAGGCTCATTTTCCAAAAGAAAAGTGACAAAGTCATCTCCAAATGAAGTACAAGTTCTTTGACGCTTGCTCCGTCTTGGTTCTTCCTCATTTGGTAAATTTCCTTTGGTTCCTTCCCGAGGTCGTTTGGATCTTTCACCAACTGACTCACATTCCTTCTTATACGGATATATCGTTTCAAAGAATTCAGCATTATCTGATTCCATCACCGTATTAATACGAATGTCGGGATTTTCTGATTTATGAACTAGAAACCGATATGCTTTACTGTTTATAGCATACCCAATGAAAACACAATCAACTGTTTTCGGTCCAATCTTAACCCTTTTGGGTTTTGGGACTTGCACTTTTGCCAAACACCCCCACACTTTGAAGTAATTCAAGTTGGGCTTCCTTCCTTTCCACCTTTCATATTGAATGGAAAGTGTTTTGCTATGGGGAACTCGATTGAGTATTTGATTAGCCGTGAATAAGGCTTCCCCCCACAAGTTCTGGGGTAGACCCGAACTTATCAACAAGGCATTCATCATCTCCTTTAACGTCCGATTTTTCCTTTCCGCAATCCCATTAGATTGAGGCGTGTAAGGGGCAGTTGTTTGATGAATAATGCCATATTCCAAATATTTTTGTTCAAAAGGAGATTCATATTCTCCACCCTTATCACTTCTTATCATTTTGATCTTTTTGTTAAGTTGCATTTCAACTTCATTTTTGTATTGCTTGAATGCGTCAATTACCTCATCTTTACTACTAAGTAAATAAACATAGCAGTAACGAGTGCTATCGTCAATAAAAGTTATGAAATACTTCTTTCCACCGCGAGATGGTATTGACTTCATGTCACAAATGTCCGTATGAATTAAGTCTAATGGTTCCGAATCCCTTTCAATTGACTTGTAAGGGTGTTTCGTATATTTAGACTCAACACATATTTGACATTTTGACTTCTCGCAATCAATCTAAGGCAATACTTCCAAATTGATCATTTTCCGTAAGGTTTTATAATTGACATGTCCCAAACGAGAATGCCATAAATTATTTGACTCAAGTAAATAACAAGAAGCTGCAGTTTTATTCATAGTGTCAATGACCATTACATTGAGTTTGAAAAAGCCCTCAGTCAGTTAACCTTTTCCTACATACAGCTCATTCTTAGTTATTACAACTTTGTCAGAGACAAACACACACTTAAACCCGTTTTTAACGAGAAGTGCAGTTGACACCAAGTTCTTCCTTATTTCAGGAACGTGAAGAACATTGTTCAGAGTCACAACCTTGCCAGACGTCATTTTGAGGAATATCTTTCCATATCCTTCAATTTTGGCCGTTGCAGAATTGCCCATAGAGAGCGCCTCATCAGGTCCAGCGGGAGCATATGAAGCAAAGGCTTCCTTCACAGCACAAACATGGCGGGTGGCTCCTGAATCAATCCACCATTCTTTAGGATTTCCAACTAAGTTGCATTCAGAAATCATAGCGCATAGATCAATGTCTTGCACTCCTTGAGACAATTTATTGTCTTCAACCATGTTTGCTTGACCTTTTTCCTTTTTCCTGTCTTTCTTTGCAGTACGACAGTCTGCGGACTTATGTCCACTCTTGCCACAGTTGTAGCAATTTTCCTTGAATTTTTTCTTGCTAGGGTTGGTCTTCCCTCCAGAAGGCTTCTTCCTCTTATTTGGATTATGCTCAACAATATTCGCTCCCGCTATTGTAGCATTTCCACGAGCCTTCTTTTCAGCTGATTTTTTGTCCTCTTCAATCCTTAAGTGAACAATCAAATCTTCAAGGGTCATCTCCTTGCGATTATGTTTCAAGTAAATTTTAAAGTCCTTCCACAATGGAGGTAACTTTTCAATCATGGCTGCAACTTGAAACGCCTCGTTGACCACCAAACCTTCAAAGAAAATTTTGTTAGCAACAATATAATTAATAATTTTAACATAAGTATTAATCAGGATCAAACCTTCAGCAAGGAGATCATGGATAATGACTTGAAGTTCTTGGACTTGGGACACAACAGATTTGTTATCCACTATTTTATAATCCAGAAATTTGGCAGCCACAAATTTCTTCAGTCCAGCATCTTCAGTCTTATATTTCTTTTCTAATGCATTCCACAGTTTCTTTGACGTTTCAACATTACTATAAACGTTGTACAAATCATCTTCCAAGCCACTTAGAATATAATTCTTGCATAGGAAGTCAGAATGCGTCCAAGCCTCATTCACAAGGAAGCGTTCGTTTTCAGGTGTTTCATCAGTCAGGACTGGAGCATCCTCCTTAATAAACCTTTGCAGGCTTAAGGTGGTCAGATAAAAGAACATCTTTTGCTGCCACCTCTTAAAGTCCACACCAGAAAACTTCTCCGGCTTTTCTGCAGGTGGCATAACCGTTGCAGCAGCACGGCTAGGCCCAGCAGCACCAGAAACTGTGGTAGCATTAGTACTCCCAACAGGGACAGTTGGATCCACTCCATTTGTCATCTCTCTCAAAATGACACGAGCAGAAACAATATCAATAAACTGTTTAAACAATTGGAGTAGAAAAAAACCACGAAGGCTTTTAGTCTCCACAAACAGATTATTTAACAGTAATTAGGAGTAGAAAAACCATGAAGGTTTTAGTCTCCACGAACAGATTAATATACAGTATAGGAGTAGAAAACTACAAAGGTTTTAGTCTCCTTAACCAGTCTCCTTAAACAATATTTATTTAAGCACAGAAAATAAATAACATAGATTTCTTAAGCTTGTTGATCCTGCGTTCAAATAAATTAGAAGATACAAAAACCTGCAATATATAATCTGTTAGTAATAGGACAATCCCGAGCCCACAAGTTACTTGTGTCTCCTTAAGAAATCTAACCCCCTCACGATGCCCAAGGTTCACGGGTTAATTTCTCCCAGGATGGAACGGGATAACAATTCTACCGTAGCGGCACTTCAAACGGTAGAACACGGCGAACACAAAGGAACGGAGCAAATCACGCGACTCACTTAATATGCAGAAAGAGAGGGGATGCAGTAAGATATGTTTTCTGTCAGTGTTTTTCTCTGCCCGAGTGTTTCTATCCTCTGCCCGAGGTTGTGTCTATCTGTCCGAGTTGGAGTCTTTCCTCTGTCCGAGGTTGAGTCTCTGTCTCAGAGTTTCAGTCTATGTATTTCAAGGACTGACAAATGACCAGTTTATATAGCCACCCAAGGGCAGACGAAGAGACACAGCGGCATTAATGAGAAAACGTGGAGGAATTAATTGTCCACTAATGACTGACTTCAATGTGGAGCAATTAATCTACCACTAATGACTGACTTTAATGTGGAGGAATTAATCTACCACTAATGACTGACTTTAATGCAAAAATATGGAGGAATTAATCTGCTGATGTCGCTTCAGCTGCCCGGTACTGAACTCACTTCAGCTGCTTGGTCCAAAAATTTAATTCAATCAATCGACCGAATTCGAATCCGAAGACGAGCGAGCGACGACGACGGCGCGAGGCTTCCCTTCTTCTCAACCCTTTTTAAGAGCTAAGAGAAGTAAATCTCTATTTAAACCCAACAAAATCCTTTTCCTCTACCAATGTGGGAGAAAGTGTATTTCCCTACAAAAATGAACCTTTTCACCTTTCACCCATTTCCCATTCACATTGATGTTTGGCATTTTATGCCTATATTTCCTTAATATTTCCTCACGTTTTAGTACCTTATTCGCTCGTTTTATAGCTTGTGACTGTGGTTTTACACTGATTTTATGTCGTGTGTGTGTAGGTTGTTATGCAGTGTAATTGGAGCTTTTTGGAGCATGATTGAGCAAGGAAAGATTGGATTTTGATTGAGGATTGGATCGAGCACACGAAGGCACGACACGAGCGAGCAAAAGAGCAAACGGATCAGGAAATTGGCCTGGCGCCGTCCCCCACGCGCCGCGCAGGCCATAGCGCGCAGGGGATGGCGCGTTTCAGTCCGCGCCGCGTGTCCATGGCGTGCAAGAAGTGGCGTCTTCTGGTCGAGCTCGCGCGATCGTGGGCGCGGGGCGCCCGTTATAGCGCCCCTTGTGCGCGTTTTTATGTCCTATTTCGTCTAGGCTTGGGTCTAACTTATTACTAGGCTTTTGTAAACTCTATAAATACTCTTTTACTTAGTTTTTCAAGGGAGTTCAGACTTTGGAGCAAATTTGAGAGCTCATAACATCAAGACAAGGGTTTTTCTTCCTTCCATTAATCTATTACATCATTATTTCATTATTACATCAATTCCTTGTGTTGTTATTATGAGTATGCGTAGCTAATCCTATCGTTCTAGGGTTAGAGTATTACATGAAGGTTGATGTTTGAAGATTGATTTCCATTAATTGAATCCCATTACGGGTTACTTATTCTTTCTTGATTTCACTTGTGTAATTGTCAGGGCCCGATTATTACGCATTATCTATGGTTTTTAGATTGAACTCGAAAGAGGGAATTTAATTACGTAATAAGAAAGAATAGGACTAGTTTGTGAACCCGGGCATCGGGGAACCAATTCGTGAGTAGGATAGACATATACTTGCTCGCCTAGTTTAACTAATTACAGAATTCGTTAATGCGTGCACGTGATTCAACCCATAGACATATAGGGATTGGAGTAGCCTGCATAGACCGTGAAGAACTGAAAGGTTTTCACGGGTACAATTAATCTGTTAGTTAGTAACCCGGGATTTAAGAAGTGGAATCAATTGGATAACTCAACTGGATTGTTCGTAACTCTGACCCTGGACCGTCTCCTTATTACTGATAACAACCAAGTCTTGCTCCATTGTTTGAATTCACTTTTACCATTTAATTACTGTTCTTTAGTTAACAAAATCCTCACTATTGGAAAAAGATCCCTGAATAGTTTAAATAAACTGTTTGCTAGAACTCAGTCTGCATAGTCCTCGTGGGAACGATACTCATCTCATCACTTTATTACTTGTCGACCACGTATACTTGCGTGTGCGTTTGGGAGCAACAAGTTTTTGGCGCCGTTGCCGGGGACTAATTTTTGACTGATTTCTTTTTGAACAGTTTATTAATTTCTATTCAGGTTTAATTTTTGTTTTGAGTTTTCTGCTGTTTCAGGTATTAGGTCCTGCTTGATCTTTACCTACAGGAATGGCAGAAGAACGAGCTTTAGCTGTGCGAGATGTCGCTCTCCCCAGCCTGGATGGAGTAGCTTCAAGCATAGTTAAGCCAAGAATTACTGGAAACTTTGAGATTAAGTCCGGTATGATACAACTGTTACATACGACTGGACAATTTGGTGGATTGCTTCATGAAGATCCGCAACAACATATCCAGAATTTCTTGGAGATCAGTGATACTTATACACCAACGGGAGTTCCTATTGATTATGTTCGCTTGACATTGTTCCCGTTTTCACTGATTGGGGCAGCGAAGAGGTGGTTAAAGGCTGAAAAGTCTGGGTCTATCACCACTTGGAATGATTTGGCTAAGAAGTTCTTGGCTAAGTTTTATCCATCTGCCAAGACAGCCCGGGTGAGGAGTGAAATTATGTCCTTCAGACAGTTAGAAGGAGAATCTTTATATTCAGCCTGGGAGCGGTTCAAAGCTTTACTGAGAGATTGTCCACACCACAACCAATCCAATGAGGTTCTTGCACATACTTTTGTTGAGGGGTTGACTGCACATACTAAGATTGTGGTAGATGCTGCTGCTGGAGGTCAAGTACTGGCCTTAAATTTTGACCGGATCTATGAGTTGCTAGATAACTTTTCGCAGAGCAACCCTGATTGGCAGGGAGATGGTAGAGCTACTACGCAGAAAGCTGCAGGGGTACTTCAGTTAGATGCAGTTTCAGAGCTACGGGCTAGGATGGATGCTATTTCCAATCAAATTAGCAAGTTAGCTCTGCAAAAGGCTCAGCAACCAGTGGCTCCAGTGCAACAACTCCAGAGCTTTTGCGAGGTTTGTGGTCAAGACCATGCTACAGAGGTTTGCTCTTCTAATCCAGAGTCAGTTTATTACGTGGGTAATCAAAACAGGCTGCAGGGTCAAAACCAGTTTGGTAATGGGTATTATCAAAGCAATACGAGAGCCCCGAATAATTACCACCCACTTCCACCCCCACCACAGCAGGTTGGCAGTTCAGTTGAAGATATGCTAAAGCAGATAATGGCAGGCCAGCAGAGAATGATAGCTGACACTGCAGCCCATGCACAAGCCATACAAGATCTTGCCAATGCTCACAAGAACCTAGAGCACCAGTTGGGGCAGTTGATGGGAGAAAGAAGCACTGTTAAAAAAGAGCCTGAACAATGTCTTGCAGTGACCTTAATTGAAGGTGGAGAGCTGATGGCCAAGTCTGAAGAGAGAGCTGAAATAGAAAAAGTTGAAAAAGTGGAGAAGGTGAAGAAGAAAGAAGAAATAAAGGAGGCACCTAGGCCATCTCCACCATTCCCGCAGAGGCTTATACCACCGAAGGATTTGGCTCAGTATCAAAAATTTGTGAGTATGCTGAAAGAACTTCATGTTAATATTCCTTTGACTAATGTGTTTGAATTGATGCCATCCTTTGTGAAGTTTTTAAAAGAGATTTTAGTCAAGAGGAAAAAGCCTCAAGAGATAGATTCAGTTGAGTTAGTTGAGGAGTGTAGCACAATCTTGAGCAAGCTACCTCCAAAACTTCAAGATCCTGGGAAGTTTACTATTCCTTGTACCATTGGAGGACATAGTATCACTGGTGCCTTGTGTGATTTGGGTGCAAGCATAAATCTCATGCCTCTGTCTGTTTGCAAAAGGTTAGGGCTAGGAGAAATCAAGCCCTCTTCAGTTACTCTCAAGATGGCGGATGGATCACTCACTCACCCTGAGGGTAAGTTGGAGGATGTGTTGATAAAAGTTGGTAAATTTACATTCTCTGCTGATTTTGTAGTCCTAGATTATGAAGAGGACCGAGAAGCTCCAATTATTTTGGGGAGACCATTCTTGGTCACCTCGAAGGCAATTATTGACATGGAGCTGGGTGAGATGACTGTTAGAGCGCATGGTGAAAAGGTTACTTTCAAGGTGTATAATGAGAAGGAGCACATAGCTAAAATTGAAGAGTGCTCTATGATTGAATGTGTTAGTCAAGAACATGGAAGTACACCAGATGTGAAGTTGAAAGGGGGGTCTCTCAAAGAAAGGAAAAAGGCAAAGGTTCGGCGTAAGAAGAGAAGACGTAAATACTGGAAGTGAGCTAAAAGTGTCGTCGTGCCACGACGTTAACTAAGGCGCTTCTCGGGAGGCAACCCGAGTTTGTACTTGTATTATTTTATTTATAGTGTCACGTAGTTTTTGTTTTTCCTTGGATTGCAGGTTCATGTAATGTCGAGGCTAAGTGTGGGGTGTCCTCACCCTTGCCTAATGTTGATGATCTGTTGGGGGAAGTCTGAGTACCTCATACTATATGGAAGCTTGGAGGATGCTAGCACCAAGGATTAGAATCTTCAGGGAAGTTTTCTTTACCCTTGCACTTGCTTATTTTTAGCACTGAGGACATTGCTTAGTTTAAGTGTGGGGTGAGGAAACTCTCCCTTATTTTTGAGGTTTAGGATGCATGTACCATAGGATTTTTCTTTTGTCACTTGACTTTATTTTTATTTGTTTCTTGCTTTAATACATGGAAAAAAAAAATTTAGAAAACCAATGAAAAATTGCAAAAAGATTTTCCTTTTAGTTTTATTAGTGGTACATGGCATCCACCCCGTGGTTTTTCTTATGGCCTCGGTTCTTTTCCACGGGGAGGCCTTTGAACCGGGTAGTTTTTATTTTTAGGATTAGAATAATTAGTTGTAGATGACCCTAGACGAAAGGAATAGGTGGAATGCTAGGTGCCTTTGATTTGTTTGATACCGGTGGACTTGAATTGATTGCATGTGCTATTTTGTGGTGTCCTTGAGTTTTAATTTTGATGCATGCCTATGAAAAATTGGAACGACCCCCTTGAGATGCTTGAGTCCGCTTGCTTGACTTGATTGTTAACCTTTGTGCATGAGTGCTTAAATTTCCACAAGTTGCATTCTAGAAGCTTGGTTGAGAGTTGTTGATGGAGCCTTTTTGTGTAGATCATGTGCAATGTGTGTTGTGAGGCATATTCTATTTGCTCCATATTTGCATATTAATGTCTAGAACTTGCCCCGTGTGTGTGCAAAGCGAAATCGTAGGTTTGCTCTAGTCGGGAGATGATACAAGGCCTTCTTTTACTTGCCTGCCCTTACATATATACCTTGGAAAAATTGTTGTTGTGATTTCTTTGATCCTTTTTGTTGGCACCCACACCCCGAGCCTACCCATTTGTTCTTAATTGACTCTTTTGGCCCTTACTCCTTAAGCACTTTATTGATATTGTGTAGATGATTGGAGTTGTGGTTGGATGTTGGGAGGTTTTTGAGTGGAACTAATGAAGGGAAATAATTGTTAAAATTGTGAAGTAGTGGAAAGCATTGGCAAGGTTGGATGAATTTGAAAAAAGAAAAGAAAAAATAGCAAAGTTGAAGAGAAAAAAAAAATTGTGGAAAAAGAAATAAAAAAGAGAAAAGGATATCCATTCCTTGCTAGTGTGTACTTATATGAAAAATGCTACTTGTGAGAAGGTGTATGTGTAGAAGTTGTTGGTTTGGGTGGCTTGATAAGATTTGTGCTTAATTAATTGTGATGTATTAAAGTGCTTAGGGAGGTAGTCACTATTACCATATGTATCCTACCCGCACCTTAGCCTACATTACAACCTTTTTAAAGTCCTAGTTAATCCCGGTTGGAGTGAGCTTACATTAGTGGAGTCCTACACTACGGGCAAGCCTATGGTACATTGTGTGTGACATGTGAGCCTTTCATGAGAGTGAGTGAATTCAATTGCTATTGTCCCCGTTCTATTCTTGATATTCATTGTTGTGTGTGATATTTGGGGGACACTCTCTTGCTTCATTTTGGTGAGGGTACATGGTTTGCATGAAATAGGTGAAGTTGATGGTTTCTTGGTTGAGTAGATAGGTGTGATTTTGTGGGAGCATGGTTGCAATAAGTTGAGTTTGTGCATTTGAGCTATTTTGGGGTGGTTGTTCTCATATTTTTTGTTGTGGTAAATTGTTGGCATGTTGTGGATCCATGGTAGTCATGTGTGCATTGGTTCAATGATCGGTATCAACCATAGTCATGGGCAGACCTGTTTTACCTAGGTTGGGAGTTATTTGTGATTGCTCGAGGGCGAGCAAAGGTTCAAGTGTGGGGTGGTGATGTTTGGCATTTTATGCCTATATTTCCTTAATATTTCCTCACGTTTTAGTACCTTATTCGCTCGTTTTATAGCTTGTGACTGTGGTTTTACACTGATTTTATGTCGTGTGTGTGTAGGTTGTTATGCAGTGTAATTGGAGCTTTTAGGAGCATGATTGAGCAAGGAAAGATTGGATTTTGATTGAGGATTGGATCGAGCACACGAAGGCACGACACGAGCGAGCAAAAGAGCAAACGGATCAGGAAATTGGCCTGGCGCCGTCCCCCACGCGCCGCGCAGGCCATAGCGCGCAGGGGATGGCGCGTTTCAGTCCGCGCCGCGTGTCCATGGCGTGCAAGAAGTGGCGTCTTCTGGTCGAGCTCGCGCGATCGTGGGCGCGGGGCGCCCGTTATAGCGCCCCTTGTGCGCGTTTTTATGTCCTATTTCGTCTAGGCTTGGGTCTAACTTATTACTAGGCTTTTGTAAACTCTATAAATACTCTTTTACTTAGTTTTTCAAGGGAGTTCAGACTTTGGAGCAAATTTGAGAGCTCATAACATCAAGACAAGGGTTTTTCTTCCTTCCATTAATCTATTACATCATTATTTCATTATTACATCAATTCCTTGTGTTGTTATTATGAGTATGCGTAGCTAATCCTATCGTTCTAGGGTTAGAGTATTACATGAAGGTTGATGTTTGAAGATTGATTTCCATTAATTGAATCCCATTACGGGTTACTTATTCTTTCTTGATTTCACTTGTGTAATTGTCAGGGCCCGATTATTACGCATTATCTATGGTTTTTAGATTGAACTCGAAAGAGGGAATTTAATTACGTAATAAGAAAGAATAGGACTAGTTTGTGAACCCGGGCATCGGGGAACCAATTCGTGAGTAGGATAGACATATACTTGCTCGCCTAGTTTAACTAATTACAGAATTCGTTAATGCGTGCACGTGATTCAACCCATAGACATATAGGGATTGGAGTAGCCTGCATAGACCGTGAAGAACTGAAAGGTTTTCACGGGTACAATTAATCTGTTAGTTAGTAACCCGGGATTTAAGAAGTGGAATCAATTGGATAACTCAACTGGATTGTTCGTAACTCTGACCCTGGACCGTCTCCTTATTACTGATAACAACCAAGTCTTGCTCCATTGTTTGAATTCACTTTTACCATTTAATTACTGTTCTTTAGTTAACAAAATCCTCACTATTGGAAAAAGATCCCTGAATAGTTTAAATAAACTGTTTGCTAGAACTCAGTCTGCATAGTCCTCGTGGGAACGATACTCATCTCATCACTTTATTACTTGTCGACCACGTATACTTGCGTGTGCGTTTGGGAGCAACACACATTCTTCCATTAAACCCAACAATTACAAAGGGTCAATTTGCTGCCAAGTATGTGTTAACCTCAGTTATTCAACTTTCTCCCCCTTAAAAATAAAGGATATCTTTTTTCAACTTATTTGAAGATAATTTAATGTACGTACTTTGCAATGGTAAATAAAGTACAAGGTCAAATAATTCCAATATTGGCTTATATCTACCTCACATATTTTCTCAGATAGATAACTTTGGGATCATTTGGTAGAGAAATGAATAATACATGAATTAACAATACATGGATTAGTAATACAAGGATTAGTTATATATCATGAATCTAGTCTATCAGAAAGTGTTAGGTGAGAGACGCTTAATTACTTGTTTGTACCTCATAAGATCAAAATGGGTAATTAATAAAATATTTGCATATATACTTGAGCATTTTCGCAGGTTCAAACTATAGTCAATCATCTTATTCTTGATAAATAGATCATCATACGATGATCTAAGTTGATCATTTACAAAAATTCGCACTTTATTCATTCAAGTATAATTATTTACGTGGAGTTTTATTTTAGCAATGTTAATATTATATTACAAAATTGCATACAACAAGATTCATCATACAAGTAATGCGCATTTACGGAGAAACTAGTACCTTAAGGAGTCATGTGGTAGCACTTTGGAATGATCTGATACCTTATTGAAAGTAGCATTAGTTTCTACCATGTTTTGTACAACCTCTGTTCCAAAAAAGATGACATATTTCGAATTTTGAAAATTAAAGGAGTTTCTTTTGCCCGTGAATTTGAACATATAATTTTTAATTTTTTTAGAACGATATATATATATATTTAGAAACTACATAAAAAGTATTATAAGTCACGATACTTAATAATTTAAAATATTTAAAAGACATATAAAAATATTACGGTCAAAGATAAACTCGTTTGACTCTCGAAATCCAAAACATGTCATCCATTATAGAACAGAGGGAGTAGCATTTTTCCTTTTCCACATAAAACATAGCTTTGCTAATACAATGGTTGGTTCACAATTTCCTTTTCCGCATAGCTAATACCCCGATTAATTATGCATAAATCTGTATATTACTATATACGGGGTAGAAGGTAGAATTAGTAATGTTGGTCTTAGAATAATAAAAGTAAAAATGAAGAAACTAACCCTCATTGTATATTAATTTGTAATCTATTAATGATTTAAGAATTAATCCCTATATTATAATATATGTATAGCTTATACCTGCATTGCTAATAATTGTATAACTAATACCTGCATTATTAATCTGCATAATTAATATCTGCATTGGTAATACCTGCATAGCTTGTCTCCATACTAAAACGATCCCTAATTTGTTCCCTGACGGAGACAACATAACTTTTTTGAACACTTCATATGCCGGTAACATAATTTAAAATTTTAAAAATAGTTAAAATAATACTTGTATCGTTTAAACAAATATAGCATGACAAAAAAAGTTAATTAACTCAGGCTACCTTTATGGCTCAAGTCCCAAATAACCATCTTTGACAATATAAAGATCTCATAGTCAATTTTGTATTTTGCTTCTCAGTCTTTCACCAGATATTTTATTCCAATTTGTATGAAAAATATATTTTTTTCTTGTATATTACCAATGTGGACACTTGTATCCTTTTCTAAAATACAATATTCTCAATTACTAACTAATACAAACAACGTATAACGGACAAATAAATTTCGCCTTTAGTGAAAGTAGATCTGTATGCACTAATAGTTGGTCAGGAAATGTTAGTAGAATATCACGCATTCTTGGCGGGTTCATTGTTTATTCACTCACGGGCCACGCGTTCTTCCTTGGAATAATCAATTTAACTCTATATTACAGCTATATTGGTCGATAATTATTTATATATGCACGAACCGCATGTGGTCTTACATCCAACAAACGAAACTGTTAGCTGGTCATCATCACTCATTAGGTTGACAAACGAAACTATTAGCTGGTCATCACTCATTAGGTTGACAAAAAAGAAAGAGAACCTAGCTAGGCTGATCGCTATATATTTCCACAAGTAAAGTTGCAGATCAGAATCATTATTAAGCCACTCTTTATATTGTATAGTTGTATATATTCTTGGACGATTCAAATGGGAAACGCGAACAGCGGAGGCGTCTTAGGAGAAAAGCGAAGGCGGTTACCTAAGAGGATCATACTGGTGCGACATGGTGAGAGCGAAGGTAACGCAGATAAAAACGTCTATGCCGCCACACCTGACCATAAAGTCCAACTCACTGAGAAAGGAAAAGAGCAAGCCAAGAAGGCCGGGGAGCTTATCCGCCATGTGGTCTGTGACGAAACCAGCACAAACTGGAAGGTCTATTTCTATGTATCGCCCTTCTTGCGCACCCGTGAGACGCTGAAAGAGACGGGCGCTGCGTTTAGCAGCAGCGAGATCATTGGGGTAAGAGAAGAATGCAGACTCAGAGAAATGGACTACAACAAATTTCAGAATTCAGGCAAGATGGACGAGTATAAGAAGGAAAGAGAGAAATACGGCAAGTTCTTCTACCAGTTTCCGGGTGGAGAATCGGCTGCCCATGTGTACGATCGGGTTTCTGGTATGCTTATTTCTCCAGCTCTGATTTACGTTAAATTTTGGCTAGTAGGTTAATTACTCTCCATCACTCCCAACTCCCAACTTACCCCCCTCGTTTTTGGGAGGTACTTTGACTACTTCACTCATTATGCATTATCTCTTCAATAAATGTTTCTTTTAATTTGTATTTTTCAAATGAATTAATATTAAAGGTAAAATGGGAATTAAAATAATTAATTCTCTTTCTATACTCGAAAATAATAAATATTTTAAGACAAATATTTATAATAACCAAGACAAATAAAATGAAACAAGGAGAGTATGCACCATACTCTTTTTTATCTGTTCCTAAACAAATGATACTTTCTATTATTGATGAGACTATTCATAGATACAGAAATTTTTTATGTTATATATTTAGTAAAATAAATTTAAAAATCAGTTAAAAATACTCTTTACCCAGTCTGAAATGGTCAAAATTATTGAGACGGATGGTGTCATTGAAATTTTTACATTGTTAAAAAGGATTAACAAATTGGTGTTTGGTATCTGTGTAAGTCACATACCTTTATTTCATTTTGAAATGATTATTTGAGATTATATTTAGAGCTTGTTTGGCCAAGCTTCGGAAAACTGCTTATTTTTAAAAGTCCTTTTCTTTAAAAATATTTTTTTTATAAAAGTGCTTTTGGAGAGTAGCAGTTTGTGTTTCGCCAACTCTTTTGAGAAGCACTTTTGTAATTAGTTGAGTAGTGATTTGTGTTTAGCCAAGCTTTTGAAAAAGTATTTTTTTAGTGTTAAATTTCAGTTTACACTATTAACTAGGAGAATGATTTTAAGAATTTGTTATCAAAGACTATATTTAACTTTTTTATTTGACCAAAATTTTAAAAGTAAAGCATTCATAATTAAATATCTTAATTCATATCTTAAAAAAAATAATTTGATTCAAAACTTCTAATAATAATGATGTTGGTGTGCATAAGAGAACGAAAAGATAATGTACTATTTATATGTTATAACCATTAGTAAAAAGAAATAGAGGTAATTAGGTAACTTTTTTTGAAAAGCAACTTGTTGAACCCAAAAATTATTACCTCTCTTTAAAAAAGATAAGTTTTGGGTATATTTCAACAAAATGGGACTCCAAAGGGTTCCTTTGGAGTCGCCACCTAATTTAGGAAAATTAGGAACCATTTATTAATTAACGAGTGCAAATTTCTTCCTTATTTAAAAGGAAATTGACTTTTTAGAGATTTTAGGTAAGTGGTTCTTTTAAATTCGAAAGAAGGTCTCTATTACGGGAGTATTTTCGAAAATCCGCTAAAAAATGTTAATCTGGCGGTTTTCACGAATTTAAATAATTTAGATTATTTAAAAAATATAAAGTAAATAAATAAAGGGGATAATAAATAAATAAATAAATAAATAAATAAATAATAAATAAAATAAGATTATATGCCAATAATAGATAAATAAATAATAAATAATTAGAGACTAATTAAATGAATAAACAAATAATAATTAATTAATAATTAATTAAATAGATATTAAAATTAAATAAATAAATAAAATAATCATTTTATTAATTTAATTAACGAATAAATAAATATATAAATAAATATTTAATAAAATAGATAAATAAATAATTTAAATAATAATAATAATAATAATAATAATAATAATAATAATAATAATAATAATAAAAGGGTATAATTTTAATTGAATTCTTATTTTTTGTACTCACTAATTGACAAATGGTTCTTAACATCTTAAAGTAATTGGCGAATCCAAAAGAAACAGGAATAGGCTGTTATTTAAAACAATTCTAAACATGCAATAAAGAATAGTGATTTCAAAATACAAAGCGTCTATCCTACCAAGCTTTCTACCATGCAAGGCTCCTAGTCCGGTCTACTGGGATCCAAAACATGGATTCTAAAGGAGCGGGAAAGAGAGAGAGTAAGAAAATAGAACCCGAAAATGCAAACTCGTAAGTGAGCCTCGATACCAATCTTCTCAACCTGAGACCCGAACTTGACCCCGAACAAACTCAATGGCAATAGACCAATTCCAATTGTGAGTTTTACCAACTCGCCCCAAGGTTTATGCAAAAGAAAATATAGAGAAAAAGAATTAGTGTGCGACCAAAACAACCACAATCTGAGATATTGAACAACTAAACTAAGAGCAGCATCTTCAGGAGCAATTTGAAACATGTTGAACATAACAGACAACAAAGGGAAAACTATATTAGTTCTCCTAAACAATACAACTTAGAAATCCCATGCTCAACTTGATTAATACCAGTTCAAGAATTTAATTTATACATACTCACCGGACTAAGTGGATAACTGATCTCTTCTATTTCAGAATTCATAATTTTAACATCACATTATTACTACAGGGATCCTATTAGATTATAATTCTTTTGAGACAAGAAGAAAACCTATAGATTATCAAAAAATCATATATACATTACTGCGACTAAGCGTAGGCTAAGATTCTAATACATTAACAGCTACATATCATGACTTTGGAATCTTAACTAACATAGTCTACTTCAACCATGTGATACCAAAATTTAATTTCCACATGCTTCATTACTAATAAAGGAATCAAAGAAGCTCTTGTCTTTTGAAAGGAAAACCATAGTTTTTAGAATAATCACTTAAGGAAAAAAAATCATTCTCTTATCAAAGCTTTCAGGAGCAAAATGAACCAGGAAGGATGAGCTACCAAAGGCAAAATTGAAGCCATTACACACATATACCAGACCAATTCTACCCTGGCTCCTTATATTCCTTCACACTCTCACAGAACCTGAGACTTATCTAGACACCCCTATACACTGCAATACCATCAAATAATCCCCATACATACTCCACTACAATGCTATGAAGCTAAAACACCTCATTATAAACTCCCTCAAACTATGAAACAGAACCTGGAACAGCTTAATAGGTCCTATAGCCAACCCATTAATACCTGCAACTCACCAGCCTCCCTCTGTTTTTGCAGCATCAAACTCCTTTCGCTACATATAGCATACCACACATCCTTTACTTGATCACATGATACTCACAATAACCAAACAGAGAAGAGTGATCATTGCACCAGCAGAGAGAACAAGAAAGCTTAAGAAGTATTTAACTGAGGACAGACCAGGGAAGCCTAGGACAACACTGGAGACAAGAAACTCTACTAGAAACCAAAATTACTAGATAGAAACACTTTTTTAAAAGTTCAGATTTTAAAAGAACAAACCAGGATGATGCTAACTGAGAATGTCAACTTGGCATTTTACTTCAGAAACTGGTTTGGCAAGCTGTATTTCAAAGTTAACTTGGTGAGGATAAAACTGCTAACAAATGCCATAATCCAGATAACCAACTAAAGAAAGAAAAGAGACCTCCAGATAAACTAACAATACCAGCATAGGATCTACTACATGCTTGAAACTGATTACAACTTGAAATAAATGACTGAAATCAGAGAAGGCATGGTAACCTATATGATGGGGTTCTCCCTTTTTAACCACTCAGTTTTACATGAAACTAGACAACTTGAGACACTTTCCTAAACCCCTCTACTACTTGCATCAACCAGACAACATCAGCCACCAAATACTCTCCATAAAAACCTGCATACACCCTTACACTCTTTTTAAATCACTAGACACCTACAACAGCCACCACTATCTCCTATAGCTTCCCTAGGATCCAAACCAACAACAAAAGCAACCTGCTACCAGAACTAATTCCCTGAACTACACTTAGGCCTCATTTGTTTGCACTTAATGGAGATGTGAATCTGAATGGTTCAGACCTCATGCCATTAAGTGCGTTTATTTTTATTAAGATTTAACCACTTAATGGCTCTTAATAGATCTGTATAATTAAGATCTTGAGTAGAGTCTTAATACATTAAGAGGTCCATCATCCCTTCATATATTATACAACAACTACCATTGCACTACCACAATTAGTAACCGCCTCCGCCGCTGCCAACCACCCGCCACCACCAGTCCACCACCACCGTTGTCTACTACTACTAGCCACCACCAGCCACCGCTAGCCATCAACAACAACCACTAACCACCTCTACCATCATAACCTATAGCTACAACTACAAACCACTAACTATCACTACCACACCAATCACCTCCACCATTGCAACCACCATTATCTCTATCAACCACCGTCACCTCTACCATTACAACTCCTTAACCACCACCACCACTTTCCACTAACGACAATTGACAACCATCACTTTACCATTGACCACCTCTACCATCACAATAACCACCACCACCACTACCTATCATTTTCGTTATCATTGTCATTAGCACAATGATCACCACAACCACCGGCAACCAATACTACCCACCTCCACAAACACAACTACCTTCACTACCAAGCACCACCACAACCATTACCTACCACCGCCCATACTGCTAGTCACTACCACCAACCACATCTACCATCAAACCATCACATCACACAACCACCACCAACATTACAACTACTAACATTCACTACTACCAGACACCACCGTCATACCACCACAAACCACTACCTTACAATGTAATATCTCATGGATATAATAGTTAAACTATTTTATAGTATATAGAAACTTTAATAAGAAAATAAATATAAATTATAAATATTCAGATGTTGAAAAAACAAACGATCTTAATCAATCAGTGTTCAGCACCTAATACCACAACTTAATATTTAGATGTGTCTTCAGATTCAGATCTCTTATCTTAATAAAAACAAATGGCCCCTTAGACAACCTGCACTTTCTAACACTTTACATACTAACACTTTCCCTTAGCAACCTCACTGCCTCCCAAAAACAACTCTTCTACTACTCCATCACTCTCAATCCTCTATAGACCTGCAGACTCCCTAAGGCTCCCTCATACTCACAAGCAGTAAAAATAACACCCTAATCTTTCACATAAACTAAACACACAAAGAACCTATACTGCCTTCCTCCCTCAACTCACCAAAAACAACTGCAACAGCCATCACTATCTGCTCTCCTAACCTGCAACACCAAAACTTCTTACATGCCACCCTGCTAACACTATAACTCCCTCTTAAAACAAATGGGAAAATAAGGCACCAAGACTCAACTAAACAGGTAAGCTTCATAACTTCAAACTATTTTCATACTTCATCTAACAGGACTGCAACAGTTTAGACCATAAAGATTCGATCTTTTTATCAAATTTCAGATTATATATTAAGGAGATCACCTGAAGATAAAATGCAACATCATGACCTAAGCTGGACTGATTCTAAACACACTAAATCATATTCTTTATATGTCAAAATCAAACAGAAATTAATACTTGTCTTAACCAAACATCATACATGTTATCGATGAATACTCAAGCCGAAAAGAAAAAAACTAATGCAAACAGGTTGAGAGTTTAACAAATAAATGCTAGATATAAATAGCAAAATGTAGACAGATTATAAATTAAGTCAAAAGTTGTACCTGTTTCGGAGCAATGAAAAAGGGCGTCGATCCGAAAAAAATGACTCGAACAAGAAGCAATGACTCGAACGAGGTCGACAACTTGAATGGCGATGCAACGATACAACTTGAAAAACACAGAAACAGTAACACACTAAAAATTAAGCTCAAAATGTATGAAATATTTATGGTCATTTATGTATGTTTTGCCCTCTGCCTCCTTATATTTTCTTGCTCCAAAATGACCTTCAGCTTTCAATTTATATGAAACCAATTCGGGTTCTAAGGTGTAGAAAAATTTAGGAAAAATACTAAAATAACCCCTAACGGATCTAAAAGGATAAGAACCAATTTGAATTTTTGTAGGGATAAGGTGTACGAAATTGGACGCTGGAGCTCTCTAATTTGCTCTTGGTACGAACTAGCTAGCTGGAAAACATGTGGGGACCGATGATTTGGATGAATTTTGGGGGAGAATAAAAAAGGGCAGTATGTTAGGGTTCTTAGCCGGTGGGTTGCGGGTTGTGATTTGGGGTTTTTGGTATTTGGAGTATTTCAACTGGTATGTAAGGGTGTTTACATGGGTAGGCTAGTTTTAGGGCTACGAGTTACATTTTTGGTCCTTTTTATCATAATTCTATTGTTTCAATTTCTACTTTCAAAGTTTAACCTTGATTACAAACCTTTCATAATAAATTACTAAAATTTTAAGAACCCCGGGACAAAATTGGGTGTCAACAGCTGCCCCTCTTTACCCGGAAAAGATGAAAGAATTTACAGGGTAAAGAAGTTGACATAGAAGCCAATTTTGTCACGGTAAACCAAAGACTTTGATTCCAAGGACCAAAATGCGAGGCTTATGAACATGGCCGAACTCTGGTCTCCTTGCCTACATATCTCGAGCTGAAAGAGAATCAGGTTATATGTAGTTCGACGATACTTAGATACGAATACCCGCACGATTGACAAAAACGGATACACAAATAGGAAATAATTCGACTGACCCCTAAGATTGACAAAAGACTGACCTCTAGGATTGACACAAGACCGACCTCTAGGGTGGACAACTTGTTCGAGTGCAATTCTTCAGATCTTCATTGAGGAGTCTAGCTCATATCAATGATTGCCCCAGTTCACAGCTAAGAAAGACTTCCACGTTATGCTCCATATATTGTTGCGGCGCTGTTAAAATTCTGTAAAGTCTACATAAGTGGTAAGCAAGTAACTGCAAATAAGACTTGATAAATGGAGTAAGAAATAGTTAAAAATAATAAAACTTGTAGATGTTGGTTGCAGAATCAATGATAAGCTTGTCTTCCAATCAACTGGCGAAGCAATCCGGCTTTCTGAGGCAAGATGACTTCAGGGCTGTTGGTAGACTGAAAATAAAACAATAAAGAACTTCAATCCATAAACATAAAGTAGACTTAAATAAAATATAAGGATAAATTCGGTAATGATCAATGTTCGAGCAAAGAGCAATGATTGATGAATCATCAAGCAGACCCAAATTAAATGGCAAAACGGTGTGTGCATAACGCAAAGAGGATTCTGGGACATCATGAATAACGTATTCGCTTGTCCATGATAGATTCCATAATAAGGCTTCCACTTATTTACGATAGGCTCTATGATAAGGACGTCTTCGCCTATTCATGAGAGATTTCATAATAAGACCTCCAGCTGTTTACGGTAGGCTTCATAATAATAATGTTTTGCCTGTTCGCGATAGACTTCACAATAAGGCCTCCAGTTGTTTACGGTAGGCTCCATAATAATGAAGTCTTCGCCTGTTCACGATAGACTTCACAATAAGGCCTCCAGTTGTTTACGGAAGGCTCCATAATAATGACGTCTTCGCCTGTTCACAATAGACTTCACAATAAGGCCTCCATTTGTTTACGGTAGGCTCTATGATAATAATGTCTTCGCCTGTCCATGATAGACTTCATAATAAGGCCTCCAGTTGTCTATGGTAGGCTTCATGATAATAATGTCTTCGCATGTCCATGATAAACTTCATGAGATGACAAGAATAATACAACATCTTCAAAAATCATCAATGGGCTTGATGTTGATACTTGTGAATAAATGGTAGAATTATCTGCAAAACAAAGGAGCCCTTAAATTCATATAGACATGATAATGTTAAAATAAAGGAAATGTCAAGAGACAATTTAGGACGTTTGGCTTATGTCGGTAAAGCCGCGACGAGTCAAATAGACTTTCGATCCCGATGGATAGACTCGATGCTTAATTCCAGCGATTCTTCATGTTCCTGCGCTCAAAGAAAAATTGTTAGTTTGGGAGGGGGTGTTTGATTCGTGCTAACTGAGGTCTTGATCCCGTAGCCTCTTTCTTATTCTCCTTTTGTTTGGACTTGTGATCCGAATTCCGAGACTTGGCTTAATGAAACAAGGCAACATATTTCCAGACTTAAACATTTTCTGTATTTAAAGATCTCTGCATTTTCTTAGGTTGCGACATATATCTAAAGCACGTTGAGCATCCTTTATCTTGCAACTTTGCATTGTTTGCTTCAACCAACTTTCTAACTCTGGCCAATTCAATTCCTGATAATCAAACTAATAATCTTGCAAAATTCTGCTCCAATTAGCTTCCAGAATTTGCCCCATTTATCTTACAAAATTTGCCCCAGTATTGATTCCACAAACTTCTTTAATTTTCTTTGCAAAGCTGCTCCAGTAATGATCTTTAACTTTCAACTTGCTTTGCAAAACTGTATTTTCAACTTGTTATGCAAAATTTGCCAAAGTTTCCGTTTCTCACTTCTTTAGCTTTCATTACGAAAATTTCCCCAGTTGCCTTTCAAGGGAAAATGAAAATTTTAATATCAAAGAGTCGAGCCCGATGGAGGAGCTTGCGTATCCCTCCTTGGGAATCAGACCGTGCGTAGTTCTGCCTACATAAAGAGTTTGGAGAATATGGCAATCTAAGTACGAAACCCTATCTGAATGGGAATTCCTACACATCTGCCTAGATGCATAGTTCGGAATTACATCATCAAAAGATAAACAAGCTTAAAATATTACAATATTTTGACCGAATCCGATGGGGATTGCCTACTTATCTTGTTTCCATTCTAGGAATCAGGTCAGAAGTAGTTCAAAATTACATAAAAGATGAAATGGGGAATTTCTATGAACCGAACTCTATGTGAGTTATTACGTATCCCACCTTGGGAATTAGGTTACGCGTAGTTCGCATTACATAGAAAATAATATTAAAATGATAAGACATCTTGTTCCGCTTGTCAAATGTAGTACATCTTGATTGCACTTGATTTGATATTGGCCAGGCATTTGCCTTTAACTTCTTTGGTAAGAAAAATTTCTTCAATAAAACTTATTCCAGTTTGGATTTGTCTTGATTTGTCCTTTATGCTGAAATCTTTTGGTCCTTCCAACTTTGTAAGTTCGAGATTTCTTCTTAGTTGTTTGGCTCTTTAGGATCACAATAATCCCTTTTTCAGCCTCATCAACTAATATTAAGTGTACCCCATTCTCATCATCTAGCAAAGGGTATTTGTTATCGGCAGGTGCATATTTGGTGAGTTGAATCAAACCTTCTTGGATCAAAGTTTCAACAGCATTCTTTAGACTGTAGCAATTTTCAGTGTCATGCCCTGGAGTCCGAGAATGATAGGCACAATGTTTGGTTCCATCGAACCATTTTGGAAGAGGATTAGGGGTTGCATCAGCGATAGGGTAAATCACTCCAGCTTCCCTTAGCCTTTCATAAAGCTGACTGTAAGGTTCCGCTATAGGTGTGTAGGTTTTTGCCAAGATTATTGCGTGGTTTTGGTGTGGGTGGGCGACTTTGAAAAGTGCAGGCTTGGGGATTGGTGATTGTTGATTAGTGGAGAGGTGGTTGTTGTGTGGACTGGTAATAAAGCTGGGAAGGAGGTCGATATTTGAATTGCCGCCGTGGACCCTGATATGGCATCTGTGCAACCATGCAAACCTCTTCTTTATTTTCTCTTTTTCTGAAATCAGTCGAATCAATCTGGATGGTCTGTGCAGTTACCTTTGTTGCAGCAAAACTTATAATTCGCCCTGTTTTAACACCTTCTTCAACCATTTATCCCATCGCAAGAAGTTCAGAATAGGGTTTACCCATCATAGGGAGCAAGTGCATGTAATAAGAATCATCTTGGGCTCGGACGAAGTACTTCACCATGTCTTTCTCAGTGATTGGCGGTTGTACCCTCATAGCCTGTTCTCGCCATCTCAGTGTGTATTCCCTAAAGGTTTCTGTTGGTTTCTTCTTTAGATTGGATAAGGTTATAAGGTCAGGGACCATGTCAACATTGTAATCGAATTGCTTTATGAAATCAATGACCACGTCATCAAGAACGTGCCATTTGCTTATATCCTATCGTGCGAACTACTCAGCCGCAATATCCTCCAGACTATGACTGAAATAAGCCATTAAAAGTTCTTCTTTGCCTTCCGCACCCCTCACCCGATTGAGGTACTGGGTCAAATGAGCAAATGGGTCGCCATGACCATTGTACATGTTAAATTTTGGCACCTTAAATCCTGGAGGAGGTGCAACATCGGGGTACAAATAGAGACTTCGGTATGAGATACCTTGGTGCCCTCCCAACCCTTGCAAGTTCTTCATGGACTGTTCAAGGCTTTTCATTTTTCAAACCATGTATTCATGTTCAGCTGTCCTAACTGGCATTTCTCTTGATAAAGGCATCTCCGCTTGAGTCAAATAACCATAAGGATTAGAGACCTTGAGGGTTGGCTCGTGTTCATAATATTGATTCATTGGATTTTCAGCACTGACTCGCTTGAGGATCTTTGCATGGAAGCTAGTGTGGAGACGACTGGGATGGGAGCATTGGGCGGTGTAGGGTGAGAAGTGTTTGTGGCTAGCGGGCATTGGAAGTATGGATATTGAGTGTAGGGTAAATGGGCGGTATTTAGGAATACTGGGGTGTTCAAACTAGTGGATCTAAAGTTTGGATTTGCGTATGATTGCATGATAGATGTGTTTTGGTTTAAGGACTGAGATGGGTTTTGTCCATGAGTTAGTGTTGCCATGCGATTCAGTTCCTTCAATCTCTCTATCTCAGCTTTCATACGTTCCATTTGTTTAGCCATTCTAGCAATTTGTTCATCATAAGCGGCACCTAGTTGCTTATTTGAAGTTTCGGGATGGTCAACCAGTTTAGTGACATTCTTGGTACCACTCTGGTCATCAGTTAAATCGGCCATTGCTTACTTCGCTTTGGATCAGATGCTTAACCAACTCGGGAGTCAACACAAATCAAACTCTCTCTTAGGGAATAAACAAAAGAAAAGAAAAATTCAAAAGGTAACTATTTTAGTTTGCATGTTATTGGAAAAATTGCACACAATCACGTAGTGCACGTCACGTAGCGCTTAAACAAGTTGTCATGTGGCAATCACAATTAGTTGAACGTAAAATAACATGTGAACGCGTCCTACCCTGTAGGGTGCCTCTTTTTTGTAGAGGTAAGCCTAATCATTAAATAAAAAACTAATGCGGTGGTAATAGATTGATCCAAACCACTGCCAATGTAAAATTTGGGAGATAACGATATAATAAATAATAAAAGATTCAAAAGACTGCATTTTATTAAAATATTTCCAATAACACTACTTTTTTCAGCTTCTTCCGTACAGCAGAAAAACAGCTTCTGCTGTCACTCAGAAGTACTTATTTTTTTCATAGAAGCTAGGCCATGATGCAGGGCAAAATACGCGGAAGCTAAACACGATACAAACAATGCGGAAGCGATAAAAGATAACAAGAAATCGAGACTAGGAAGGCAAGAAAGTAGAAGAAAGAATCGAATTCAATTTACTAACGTTAATTGAATTCAAAAGGGAGAAGGGAAACTCGAACCTTACAATGGAATCAAACTAGGTGTCGATCTCCATAGGTTCCAAGTCGAGACATACACGAGCCTCGGGCTCAAACAAGAAGGGCTCGGCCTCTTCAATGTTCTCTCTCAATTCTATCTTCTAAACAATGGCTAACTAATGAATGAAATGGCTAAGGAAAGCTTATATAGTTTTCCCATACATAAATGTGAAATGACTAAAAGCCCATAAGACAAGTTAGTGTAATAAAAGCACCTAGGGCTAGAATAGGAATTACACCACAAAAACAAGTCTTCAAATGGCCCGTAAGTAGGCGCCCCGCCTAGCCAAAAGAGGCGCCCCGCCTAGTTGCAGTGTAGGCCAAACAGGCGCCCCACCTCAGGAGTAGGCGCCCCACCACAATGAAGTAGGCGGTCCGCCTATTGCATAGGGGCGGTCCGCCCAGTGCAGGTCCAGAGAGGCTTCATCAAGCGGGCGGTCCGCCCTTCCAAAGAGGCGGTCCGCCCCTTCCTGGGAGTTCTTGAAATAGCTCAAAATGTGTCCCCCGAGCCTCTCCTTTGGTGCCTATGTGCTCCTCCCTCCTCGGCGCTCCAATGCATGATCTTCAAGATGTTTTCGGAGCCCTTGACTTGCGTTCCTTGTGCTCTTCAAGCTAGGTTCTTGATGGTTGTCGTTTAGGCCAATTTGCCCGGCATCATCCTCCCCTTCTTGAAAGGATTTCGTCCTCGAAATCGAACCATCAAAACCTACAATCAAAACAAGCACAACAAAAACTTCCTACTTCACAAGTAGGTTAGCTTAACAAGAATAAGTGCAAGTGGTGTGGAAAATACACTCTTGTGATAGAGCCAAGCATCAATATCAATCAAGAAGCTTATGTCCCCAAAAGAGACAATAAATTCTTGGTTCGACAAGAACAAGCACTCATCATTATAACAAACCAAGAGATCAAGGGTATGCATGTAGCAATTATATTTCCTATGACCCCTAAGCTTACTACCAACACACCAAGCCTTCACATCAATTTTATCACAATGTGACACATCGGCTTTGGCATGACCAACACTCAAGGTGTGCTCAACATGTGGGATGGAGTAAGTGAAATAGTTCAATTCACAACTAACATCGATTACTCCACTCCCCTTCTTACGAGCATTCTTATACACACCAAGAGGTACCTCCTCACCTCCAAATACTCCTCCAAGACAACCCTCGTCACTAGACAAACTCCCAAGGGAGGTCTCAAACAATGGGTTATCCATAGAGTTAGGCATTCCAATCCATGGAGGTCCAAACTCACACTCGACTCTAGCTTGATACAATTCACCATTTTCATTGAAGTTGCTCTCATACAAAGGATTAGTATAGGCACACTTCTCAAGTTCATTGGCAAGCAAAGGTAAAGTTCTCAAACTAGAGACAACATCGACACTTGAGGAGTCATCGAACACAAGTCGATCAATCTCATTCTCAAGAGACTCCTCAAGGTTACAAACTTCCTCACTACGACACAAGATACCACCGCTAGCAAATAAGCAATCAAAGGGAAGAATAGGATAATCATGCAATTCATCTTCTCCTTTATCAAACATGGGTGGGGTGTCATAACAAGGGTCACAAACAAGGTCAACTTCAATATTGTCACTAAAGAGAGGTTCAATGAAAACCGAGCTCACATCATGATGTGGTTTTTCAACCCTCTCAACTAGTGGTTCATTTTCACACACAAGTTGACCCAAAGGCTCTACACTAGTTGCAAAAACATTGTATTCATGCAAATCATCAACTAGCCTAGAGTTTTCACTAACAATATCACAAGACAAGGAAGTAGCATGCTCAAGGGAGGAAGGACTAACACATACCTTTGAAGTGTCATGAACGTCTTCACCTTGTAGCTCACATTCGGCGTCTCCTTCACCTTGTCTTTCAATCTCGGAACATGGTTGAGGCTCCATCGGTTGACCTCCAAGAATTCCTACACAAGAACTCACACACATAGAAGAAAAAGACAAAGGGTTAAGGTTAGAATAAGGGGTGTCCTCACTCTCGATTTTTCTTTTCCCCTCTTTCTTTTCCCTCATTTTTTTTCCAAGGTCGGGTGTAGATTCGGGTGGTGACATCCCACTCACATCACTCCTCACATCCTCTCCTTTTTCCACTCGAGGAATGTCACCGGTCACTCCCTTACTCCTCTCTATCTTTTGTCTCTCAAATTCGGGTGAATTGGGACGAGGCCCAAGAATACCCATAGCCGGAGTAGGCGGACTTTTTACATCAACCCGGAATCTAGGACTTGGAGACTCATCACTTGATGTCTCCTTCTTCTTCATTGGTGAACCACTTGGTTTTGCAATTTGTAGTTGGTTCACCTTGTTGACAATTGCCAACTCTTTTCTAGCACTTGTCCCACCACTTCTTGTAATTGTAGGACTTCTCGTTTGCACCTTTTCAACCATGGAATGAAGTTCTTGCTCCTTGCTCCTTTGCATAGCCATAGAAGGTGCACTAGTAGGCACTTGGCTCTTCGCCCGATAAGGCACAAAGTCATAAACTCTTTGCCCTACGCCCACAAGATACGTACCCTTCACCACACTATATTGCACCCTCTTCCCTTCCAACCACCGGTCACCTATCCACACATCAACATGACGCATGGGATACACATCACACCATACATAGCATTTATAGTTCCTATGAGATATGAGTACCCGAGCCTCCTTAGAAACCCACACTCCCTCATACTCATAAGGATGCTCTAGCTTATGGCATGGTATCCTAAGCCTATCAACCAAAGAGGTGCTAATACAATTGGCATCGGTTCCACCAATCTTGAGCAAGTATCCTCCAATACCATCTACCTCAACAACGAACCTACACCTACCCAAGTTTTGTAGATTGGCATCCAAGTGAGAACTTGAACGCCCACAAGTGTCAACTCCGACAACTTGGGTCTTCCTTATCCCTCCACTAGTGGCAACACCACTAGAACAATCTCCTCTTCCCGTCACTCTCCCAACATTAACAATGTTGTTGGAAGTCAAGGAAGGAACCTCGCCATGGAACCCATAAGTGCCTCTCGCCTTGGTTCCATAGCCCATAGTACTACTCCTACTACAACCATCCACGCCCCTCACGGCATATAACCCCTTTGTAGCAAAAGCAACACCATCTATCATACCAACCTCCTCATGGGAATTAGAAGCATTAGGCCGCTTAGCGTACCTAGAAGATGCAAGCTTCTTCTTTCCCACGGAACAACCCCCACCACCTCCCATACTAATGGAAGGTCCTCTACTACTCCCTTGTACACCGTTAGCAACACTAAGAGAAGATGCATAAGAGTAACCCATATGTTCAACATCATCATCAACTCTATCTATGTCACTATCATGCTCATTTTCATCACAAGGAGAGTAAGTAGGATCAATGTACCTTGAAGCGTCACCATCCTCGGGTTCTTGACTAGAAGCATTAGATTCATCGAATTCATCTTCATGAGCTTCATAGTCGTCACCAACCTCTCGATCATCATAGTGAACCGCTTCATCATCATAGGAGCCATGGTTTCCATCATCATAGTAATGGCCATCATCACCCTCGTAGGAACCATAGTCTCCATCATCACCATACGAGTCATAGCAACTCGCATCATCGCCACATGAGCCATAATCTACTCCATCATCAATATCCGACATTGTTGCAATCACCAAAGAACAAAACCTCCCAAAAGTCACTCCCTCACGTGTATCACTCAATATATGTACACTCAAGAGCGAGGCCTTATCAACTTGGGAACCAAGGAAATCACAACTAGCATGTCCAAGTTAAAGTTCGGAATGGAATTAATGAGACTCGATGTACGGACGGTTATTTAAAGTGCGCACTTGAGGCCAAAAGGAGTTCTACGACTCTTCTTTGAATTCTAATCTCCTCTACGCACGAATACCTAATACGCTAAAGGATTAGTGTCAATTGAGTAGGCCAATTACCCTAGAACATTAACCAAGAGGTACGGAAGCAAACAGGACACAAAAACACACGAAACGAAGCCAAACATAGCCACCCCAGGAGTGGGCGGTCCGCCTCTGTAAAGTGGGCGACCCGCCTACTCAAAATACAGAGAACAACAACAAAATGGGCGGTCCGCCTACTATTTGGGCGCCCCGCCTACTGGCATTTTCAGCACAGTCCAAAAATCGTTTTTTGGCTCGTTTAGCACTCAAAATCCAACGTTTTCGACTCGTTTTCGATTCTAATGATACCCAAAGATGTATTTGATGATTCTAAACAATCCCCAATAGGTTTAAACCCCAAACAAACAACAATCAATCGATTTTGATTCTTGAGCAAAAATATAAGGTTTTTGAAAATTTTGGAGATTTCAATTCTTTAAATTTTGGAATACATCACCAAATCTTGTAATTTTGGTACCAAAAGAACGGGAATCACACAAGGAACAAACCCCAATGGTTTTTAATGTATGGGTGTCCCAATCCAACAAGTTCCACCAAATTTTGTGAAATTTTCAAGTTTTTCTATTTTTTGTTTTCTTCAAATTCTTCAAGAACAACAACAAGAACAATGATAAACTAACACAATGAACAAGGAACGGGGGTTTGTAAGAACATAACCCGATCCGTGCTCTGATACCAACTGATGCAGGGCAAAATACGCGGAAGCTAAACACGATACAAACAATGCGGAAGCGATAAAAGATAACAAGAAATCGAGACTAGGAAGGCAAGAAAGTAGAAGAAAGAATCGAATTCAATTTACTAACGTTAATTGAATTCAAAAGGGAGAAGGGAAACTCGAACCTTACAATGGAATCAAACTAGGTGTCGATCTCCATAGGTTCCAAGTCGAGACATACACGAGCCTCGGGCTCAAACAAGAAGGGCTCGGCCTCTTCAATGTTCTCTCTCAATTCTATCTTCTAAACAATGGCTAACTAATGAATGAAATGGCTAAGGGAAGCTTATATAGTTTTCCCATACATAAATGTGAAATGACTAAAAGCCCATAAGACAAGTTAGTGTAATAAAAGCACCTAGGGCTAGAATAGGAATTACACCACAAAAACAAGTCTTCAAATGGCCCGTAAGTAGGCGCCCCGCCTAGCCAAAAGAGGCGCCCCGCCTAGTTGCAGTGTAGGCCAAACAGGCGCCCCACCTCAGGAGTAGGTGCCCCACCACAATGAAGTAGGCGCTCCGCCTATTGCATAGGGGCGGTCCGCCCAGTGCAGGTCCAGAGAGGCTTCATCAAGCGGGCGGTCCGCCCTTCCAAAGAGGCGGTCCGCCCCTTCCTGGGAGTTCTTGAAATAGCTCAAAATGTGTCCCCGAGCCTCTCCTTTGGTGCCTATGTGCTCCTCCCTCCTCGGCGCTCCAATGCATGATCTTCAAGATGTTTCCGGAGCCCTTGACTTGCGTTCCTTGTGCTCTTCAAGCTAGGTTCTTGATGGTTGTCGTTTAGGCCAATTTGCCCGGCATCAGGCCAGATGCCTCAATCTTTCAAAATAAATACTTTTGGAGAAAAATAAGCATTTTGGCACTTCAAAAGCTTGGCCAAACAGGTTATTAGTGCTAAAAGCCCTCGAATGGATGAAAGCACATATAAAAGATAAACCAAACAAAACAAAGAAGAATGTCTTCCATTTAGATATACAGTTATAGTATATTTGGCCACCTCTGTTACCCCCTCCTCCATTATTAAAGAACGAGATTCCCGCAAGATATTATTTAAGAACCTAGAAGTTTAACTTCTGATCGAACATAATATTTATATAAGTAAATTAAATGATTCAAAAATGACTAATATTTCATTGAAATACATTTTAGTAAAGAAAAGAAATTTAATTTCGGAAATATGAGTACAACATATTTAGTGTCGAATATCAATATTAATTTCATAATATTCTATGTTCTAAGTAATGGATGAAATACAGGTTTTATTGAATCGCTATGGATGGACATGGACATGAAAAGAATTTCTGTTGGTGCTAATGACGACCTAAATCTTGTCATAATCAGTCATGGATTGACCATTCGGATCTTGCTCATGAGATTCTTTGGATGGACAGCCGAACAAATCGACCAGCTAATAAGTCCTAAAAATTCCGAGGTTAGAATCATGGAGTTAGGGCATAAGAATGAGTATAGCCTTGCATTGCATCATGATGATCAAACGTTACGGAAATGGGGACTTTCCCCTGAAATGATTGCTGATCAAAAGCTAAGGGCTTATGGTCCTAAGGCTGACCTTGACATGTGGTAATTTACTAGTTACTTTGATTGTTTGGTAAACGTAAATCCTCCTGTTGAGAAAAAATAATGTGTGACCCCAGATTCAATTGTTGTATTATTTATGTGGAAGGCCAATTATTTGTAAAAAATTTCTTAGATTGCATTAATTTTGTGAGTTTATTTATTATATTATAAAATTTTGAAAGTATTTTGGTTTATTTAGCTTGTCCTACAATATTGTGGATTTTAAAATGATTTTGGTTTCGGTGAACCCAACGTAACAACCGGCATTTGGCATTCACTATAATATCATTTTAAGATGCTTTATCCTGCAATTCGTGATCATTTATGAACCGATGTTTAGACTGTGAAATGTCATTTTTACCTATACAGTTAATATCCAATACCTTAAGAATTTGACACCATTACTTACTAATATGTTCACTTCAAACAATTTATCTCAAGAATATTTGAACCTTCTATTTTTAGTAATCAAATTCTCTCAAGAAATGTTAGTATGGTTGCTGTTACAGGGTCAATATTTTACAAATCAACACTGCACGGTAGCCACCAAACTCTTAGCGACTTCTACCTACTTTTTACCTACGTTTTACACTTAGAATAATTTTGGAACAGTAAGGAACAGATGAACACAATGTAAGGAAAAACCCCAATCTTTTATTATTACTTCCACAATAATACAAAGGAACTCCTTGTCAAGGCTTACACTTAGTTTTTGAATGTCTTTGCAACGTTTTTACAATGAATAAATACAAAGGGGGATGCCAAGGGCAATTTCATGAGAAGGGGTATGCCTGGCACATGCCAAGGCAGTTATACAAGCATTCAGGTAACGTTCTAAGTCATGGTAACCTATTTATCGCACGCCTGACTTGCTTCCATCCTCTTCACGTGCCTTGCACACTTTGTGCCAACACCTATGATAATTAGCCAATCGTCTTGACACTTAGCTGCACACATACTCTTTTTGGATGCCATGTGTGTGCCCATCACTTGCCAAACACCCATCAGCACACTTTGATCATGTCAATGCCAGGCCATGCCATGCCATCTTATGCTGCTTAGCTGATTTGCATGCACGCCTAAGTCTTGGTGTCGTGCGCCCATCCTAGTCTTTGCCTATATTTCAGCCCACACATGCACAGTTGTCTTGCCACACTCAAGATACTTGCTAAGCCATCTTGCCTAAGTGGCTAACCTGCATACTTGGACACATAGTGCCCATATATTGAACGAATTATAAATTGTTTCTAACAATCTGCCTATGCCAAGAAGCAACGCACACATATCCTTAGCATAGCCAACATGAAATGTCGGCCAAGTCTCCATCTGAGAGGCTAACAAACCACCCCTACTAGTTGAACTCGGCGCCCTAGTAGAGGCTGTTTTCAAGTATGCCTTGATTTCTTTTTCAAACTGCCACAAAAAAGTCCCCTTTTCTCAAGTTCCATTAGTCTCGGTCTTACCTTTCCATTGAATTAGAAATCTAATCTGCCTATTCTTGTTACTCATGCCAAGGATTCTATGATCCAGAATCTTCTCAATTTGAGCGTCAAACTATGTGTGCACCACAGCCGGTGCTCTCTTAACTTTGTGTCTGTTTGGATCTTCAGCATCATCGTAATAAGGCTTAAGAAAACTAACATGAAAGGTGGGGTGTACCTTCAATCGGTCGGGCAGCTTAAGTCGGTAAGCAACCTCACCAACTTTCTGAATCACTTCAAATGGCACGTCATACTTGGAAACTAGTCACCTATGACAAGTTTTGCTTTCAATTTTCTTCCAAATCTTCGGTAT
The DNA here is from genome assembly GCA_037355625.1 of Petunia x hybrida. Taxonomy (NCBI): domain Eukaryota; kingdom Viridiplantae; phylum Streptophyta; class Magnoliopsida; order Solanales; family Solanaceae; genus Petunia; species Petunia x hybrida. The sequence goes on along the minus strand of JBBBVM010000695.1, from coordinate 845,732 downwards.
TAATTTCAACAAGACCATATCACCAACTTTGTATTGAACAGCTCGTCTATGCTGATCGACATACTTCTTCATCCACTTTTGTGCATTCCTAATGCTGTCTTGCGCTTCAGCCAACGATTCAGTCTTGTCATGAGTATAACGTTAAGAAGCTGGACACTTTTCTCCTATTTGTTGCTTCGCAACTTCTAACAGTATCAAAGGCTGTCTGCCCAGCACTCAAACGGACTCATCTCGGTAGTTGAGGAACTGTTCAAATTATAACAAAACTAAGCACAATCCAACAAATCCATCCAATTTCGTTGACTTTCTGTTAGATAATGGCGCAAATACTTTTCAAGCAAATGATTGATTCTTTCAGTTTGGTCATCGATTTGTGGATGATTTGCCATAGAGAATTTCAAATCATGTTCCAACATGTTAAACAACGAAGTCCAAAACCTGCCGGTGAGACATGCATCTTTATCACTCACTACATCACTTGGCATGCCAAAATGCTTAACAACATGCTTGAAAAACAGCTCTGTAGCAACAGCACTTGGACAAGCAATAGGGGCAGCATAAAAACAGCATACTTTGAAAATATATCAACAACTATTATTGATGCCATACCATTAACCTTAGGAAACCCACCGATAAAGTCCATAGAATATATGGCCAAGGTCGTTCAGGAATAGGCAAAGGCTGCAGCAAATCGGCTTCCTTCTTACGTTCAATTTTATCTAGTTGACACACTAGAAAAGTTTTGAAATAAGCTTCTACATAGTCTTCCATCTTCGGCCAGAAATAGGAAAGAGACAGCAGGACCAATATTTTTTCAACACCGGGATGACCCGCCCATGTTTTGTCATGCGTCTCTTTCATTAAAACCTAATCAACCCACTCCTTTGAGAAATAACAATCCCTTCCCCCTCCTCCCCCTTAAATGGAGCAGATTGTCTTCAATCCAATACCGTCTAACAGTTCCTTTTTTCGCTTAATTCGTTACTTTCACATACCATGTATCATTGATAGCACATACTTGGATCTTTTCAAGAAAATCTTATTCAAGCCTAATAATAGAATAAATGGCAACAAATACCTCTTTACGACTCAATGTATCATAAACTAGATTATTGTCACGACCCAATTTTTGGGACTGTGATGCCTAAGCGTTCTATCCTTAGGCGAACCAAGAAGTGAGTAGGACGTACAAAATAATAATTTAATGAAAATAAGGCTAAATCAACACACAACTTTTAAAATATGATCGAATTGAATGAGAAAAGAGTGATACCATAATCAAAGAAAAACATCCCTAAAAAAATCTCGACTTAACTATCCCCAATATACAATGTCAACGGAGCATACTAAGAGTTCAGACAATCCAGGGCACATCCCAAACTATAAGGAAAGTCTAAAATATAAAGGAGGATAGAACAGTGTGCCATCACGAACAATGCGGTTACCTCACCTCAACCGACTCTAGTCCACACCCTCGAACGGATCAAGAAAGTTCAGCTGCTCGGCTAGAAGATGGATCTGCACATGCAAGCAGTAAGTTATGAGCCGAAGCCCTGTAAGATCATCGACAAGCTCGCTACTTTACCCTTCGGGACAAGTCTTTGAAAATATATAAGAAGATAATATCAATAAAGCCTAAATACTCACCAAGATATAATAAAGGAATGCTCAAGTACCATCATTCACTATAACTTGTCAACTCTTCTTATACAATATAATACAACATATTAGCATAGGCCCTCACCATCATTGTGGCTAGACCAGTGGCTCATAAACTCTATAGCATAGGCTCTCGCCATATTAGGCTAGACCAGTGGCTAAAAATATCTAATGGCATAGGCCTTCACCATATAAGGCTAGACTAGTGGCCCACATCCAAATACCAACGAGAAAATAGAACTATAATATGGCTAATTCGAAAGGTATACATATAACTCCATAATATAAAAAGAAACACATCTAGTGTTAAGTGCACATGTAATGCACATATCAATGTTGTGCTCTTTACTCAAATGTAGTAAGGTATGATGTAATACCATATTCAAGTCAATACTTGATCGTTCAAGTAAGGTAAATGATCTCAAGTATGCGCTTTTCCCATAACATACTAATCATTTAGAAGCTCGTAACTCATTACGCAATTTCAAATTATGCCCATTTAGCAAAGCAAGCAAGATAGAGGTCAACTCTCACTTACCTCAAAGGTGGTCCGAGTACTACGGCCGAGTAGAGTCCCAAAACGTCACCAAAACGAACTTCAATCCAATCACACTATCCAAAATCATAATTAAAGAATCAAATTATGATAGGAGGGTGAAACTCCCCCCCCCCCCCCCCCCCAATTTTGGGGTCCGGGTCACACTTCGGCCCGAAACCCGCCATCGGGTCCCACCTCGAATTTTGAATCAAACTAAATAAAATATTACACATTTACCCACGAGTTTATACGTTCGAAAATCAAGTCAATCCGACCCCATTAACATCTTTAAATTCTCATTTTACCCCATTATTGAGTTCATACTCAAGAACTCTATGAACTTCTCAAGTAGGTTCAAATCATCAAAATTAAATCCTACTATGCCCACACTACTATTATCCAAAATCAAATACTTCATCTTAAATTCCAAAGACCAAAACTCATATCTTAATGAATAATAAAGATTACAAAAGACTAAGTATGTTACCTTGAATAGAAATGACCAATCCAAGATTCTGGTGTCATAGCATCATTGATCTACTTTTTTAGAGCATTGCATAGTAGGTGGAAAAAGAAAAGGAATAACTTGCTGCTATGCCGTTTGTTTCCCCCAAAAAATATCAAAGCTATTGCTTTCTTTTGCTCTTATCTTAAAAGAGCCCAATGTAGTAGGTGGGTTGTTACCCATATGCCCTTTCCCTCCCCCCCCCCCCCCAAAGTAAATTAGCTAATAGAATTAATTATCACAATTTAAACAAAAAAAAAAAAGAAAAAATTGCAGCGCCGGCTACATTTTTGAATTGACCAAAAGGATAGGAGCTTAAAATATTACTTACTCCTAAAATTTTTAAAACTTTCGACAGAGTTTCCCTTGTAACTGGACTATCCAAAAATATAAACCTGTACATTTCAACAATCTGGGAGTGCACGCCCAACCAGAACAGATACCAACAATCTACTATAAGCAGTTTATATACAACTAGGCTCACACGGCCATCAACAAGGCCCCACACGGCCATCAACTAGAAGTGGGAATAAAATAAGATAAAAGTAAATAGAAATATATTAAGAACTTTAGACATACCTGAACCTTCAAACAAGTGCGAAAATCGCTCCCACATATCTGATTCAAGCTCCCAAGTAGCCTCTTCTCGGGGACAGTTTTCCACAATACTTTGACTAATGGAATATCTTTTGACCATAGCTTACGAACCTCCCTAGCCTCAATAGAAATAGGCTCCTCCAAATAAGCCAAATCATTGTCGATCTCAACTGAATCAATATTAATCACATGAGATGGATCATGACCATACTTCCGAAGCATAGATACATGAAGTACCAGATGAACTAACAGAGTTTGAGGCAAAGCAAGCCTATAGGCAACAGCGCCAATGCGCTCCAAAACCTCAAATGGACCAATGAACCTAGGACTAAGTTTGCTTTTCTTTCCAAATCTCATAATACCTTTCATCGGCGATACCTTGAGAAACACCCGATCACCATCCATAAACACCAAATTTATACTCCTCTAATCCGTATAAGATATCTGTCTACTCTGAGATGTACGAAGCCGATCATGAATGATTCGGACCTTATCCAAGCTCTGTGAACTAGATCTGGACCCAAAACCTTCACCTCTCTATGTTCAAACCAACCAATTCGAGAACTCATCGGCGACCATATAATGCCTCAAATGGTGCCATCTGAATAGAAGACTGATAACTGTTGTTGTAAGCAAACTCCGCTAAAGGCAAATAACTATCCCAGTGACCTCCAAAGTCTATTGCACAAGCTCTCAACATGTCCTCAAGAATCTGGATAGTCAGCTTGGACTAACTATCAGTCTGAGGGTGAAATGTGGTGCTAAGCTCCACTCGGGTACCCAGCTCTTTCTGAAATGATTTCCAAAACTAAGCTGTGAACTAAGTACCACGATCTGAGATAATAGAGACTGGAGTACCATGCAACCTCACAATATGCTCAATAAAGATACGAGCCAAGCACTCAGCAGTATATATAGTTCTCACTGGGATGAAATGAGCCTACTTGGTGAGACGATCCACCACTACCCATACTGAGTCATGCTTGCTAAATGTCAAAGGCAATCCAACCACAAAGTCCATAGTGATACGCTCCCACTTCCATTTCGGAATTGGCATGGACTGAGCCAACCCGGCTGGTCTCCTATGCTCAAACTTTATCTGCTAACAATTTAAGCACCGAGACACATGATCAACAACATCTCTTTTCATTCCCCGCCACCAATATACCTCCCGAAGATCTTGATACATCTTTGTAATACCGGGATGAATAGAATATCGAGAACAGTGTGCCTCTGCCAATCAGATGCCTCCACTCCCCAACATCCGAAACACACAACCGACCATTGAGCCGAAGAACACCATCATCTCCAATCATAAATGCAGTCACTCCTCCACTTAAAACTCTATCTCAAATATCATGCAGATATGAATCCTCAAATTGCTTCTCTTGGATTTGGGAAGCTAGCGATGACTGACCCCCATATAAGCAAATACTCGACCTGGCATAGATTCATCAAACCTTACTCCACTAATGGACAAGGCCTGTAACTCTCGAGCTAATGGCCTCATATCAACATCAAGATGGGCAAAAACTACTCATAGACATCCTGCTCAATGCATCAGCCACAACATTGGCTTTCTCGGGAGGATACCGAATAGTGATATCATAATATTTAAGTAACTCCAGTAATCGGCGTTGCCTCCCATTCAAGTCCTTCTAAGTGAATAGATACTGGAGACTCTTGTGGTCGGTGAAAATCTCAAGAGGCTCGCCATATAGATAATGCCTCCATAACTTCAACGCGAACACCACCGCCAATAACTTTAAATCATGCATAGGGTAATTCTTTTCATGCACTTTCAGTTGTCTCAAGGCATAAGCTATCACCTTACCATCTTGCATCAAAACACACCAAATCCAATACCAGAAGCAGATCCACTAGGCAAGGCCAATATAGGAGTTGTAGTCAAGGTAGTCTTGAGTCTTTGGAAGCTAGACTCACAAGCATCAGACCATAAAAAAGAAACATTCTTCTGAGTCAATTTAGTCAATGGTGCTGATATAAAAGAAAATCCCTCCACGAAACGCCGATAATAGTCCGCCAAGCCTAAGAAACTCTGAATCTCAGTAGGAGAAGTAGGTCTAGGCCATTTTTGAACGGCCTCTATCTTCTTGAGATCAACTCTAATACCATCCTTGGTCACCACATGACCCAAGAATGATAAAGTATTCAACCAGAACTCACATTTGGAGAATTTAGCATACAACTTTTGATGATTCAAAGTTTGAAGAACAATTCTCAAGTGTTGCTCATGTTCCTCTCGGCTTCTTGAATATATAAGCATATCATCAATAAACACGATAACAAAATAATCGTGGTATGGCTTGAACACATGGTTTATCAAGTCCATAAAGTCTACCGGAGCATTCGTAAGCCCAAATAACATAACAAGAAACTCATAGTGCCCATATCTAGTACGGAAAGTGGTCTTACATATATCCTCAGAATGGATCCTCAACTGATGATGCCCCGATCTCAAGTCAATTTTGGAAAAATGAGTGGCACCCTGAAGCTGATCAAATAAATCATCTATACGTGGTAAAGGATACATGTTCTTGATCGTCACCTTGTTCAATTGACGATAATCAATACACATGCGCATAGAACTATCTTTTTTCTTTACAAAAAACACCGGAGCACCCCAAGGAGACACACTAAGTCTAATTGAAACGCTTATCAAGCAAATCTTGAATCTGCTCCTTCAAATTCCCTCAACTCAGCGGGGGGCCATACGATACGGAGGAATAGATATAGGTTGAGTACCTGGCAATAAATCAATACAGAACTCAATCTCTCGCATAGGAGGCAAACCTGGCAAGTCATTCGAAAAGGCCTCCGGGTACTCACATACTAGCGGTACTCGATCAATCGATACCTCATCCATCCGAACATCCCGAATAAAAGCAATGTACCCTTCACATCCACTAGCTATCATCTTCTGAGCTTTCAAGAAAGAGATGATGATTTTCTTTGGAGATGGTCTCAAACCTTTCCAGATAACCCTAGGCTCACCTTCAACACCTATGGTCACGGTCTTGGCATGGCAATCCAAAGTCGCATGACAAGATGCCAACCAATCCATGCCCATGATCATATCAAAGTCCACCATATCCAACAATATCAAGTCTACCAAAGAATCCATACCACATACTGAAATCACGCACTCCCAATACCCTTTATCAACCCAAATAGAATCCCCAACATGAGTCGCCACCAAGAATGAATCATAAAGATAAACAAGATCCTTGCCCAAGCAAGGTGCAAATCTAGGAGACACATAAGAGAAAGTAGATCCCGGATCTATAAGAGCAAAAGCAGTACAACCACAAAGAAAAAGTGTTACTGTGACCACAGCATTGGATGCCTATGTATCCTGGCGTATCATAGCACAGACCTGGGTTGAACCTCCAGAACCATGAGCTCTCTAAACCAGCTGCCTAGGAGGAACCTGAGTGATAGGCCTAGCTTCCTATAGTGGACATTGTACCATAAAAGAAGAACTTTGACGTCCCACGGGGGCAGATCCAGATGAAGAACCACGGGGGCAATCCTTAACAAAGTGTCTCGAATCCCAATTGAAACAGACTCTACGACCACCACTTCCTTGTCCACCACATGTCCTAAATTTCCCATAGTGTATATGATGGCATATCCCACAAGTAGGTGGACTAGACTGAGATGGACCCTTATGCCTCTGGGACGGCTGAGGCCCCTGAACAACTGAAGAAGTACCCTGAGATGGTAAAGCAGCGGCCTAGGGAAACTTAGGCTGAGTACGACCACGAGAACCCTGGCCACCATGCAATGGGCCACCAGAAGTACCAGAATATCGCACCCTCTTGCTCGCCCTCTCTGCATCTGCTCTAGCATGAATGTCCTCCATACGCCTCGCAATATCAACCACATCATAATAAGACTTGTTGCCAATATGTGAGGCAACAGCCACCTGAAGACGAGGGTGAAGACCCTCAATAAATCTAAGAACCTTGTCTCTCTCCAACATAACCATAGCAGGTGCATACTGAGATAACTCTAAAAGTCTGAGATCATAAGCAGTCATGGACATGCCTCCCTATCTCAACAACTCAAACTCGCGTCTCTGGGCAGCAAAATGACTCTGAGGCACAAATCTACTCATAAACAATGTAACGAACTCAGTCCAAGTGAAGGGAGGAAGATCACTTGACCTCTGTCTCATCATAGAAGCCCACCAACTCTCGGCATCACCAGACAAATGGAAAGAACCACATCTCACCCCAAGGGTGTCCCTTGTACCCAATACGGAAAATATCTTCTCACATTTTTTAATATACCTCTGAGCAGTGCAAGTAGCTGGGGGTACCATCAAACTTGGGGGGCTTGAGCTTTATGAAGGACTCAATCCTCTGAGCTACCTCCTCATCACTCATGATAGGAGTATGAATAGCATGATCCAAATGAATAACCGTCCGAGGAGCCACCGAAGAAGGCTGACCAACAGAACTAATAACCGGTATAGACTGAGAAACCACTAGAGTAGTCTCAGGGGTCGGTGTACTCATAGCCGAAGTAGCTGATTGAGGTACCAAAGGAGGTACTGGTATATCACTCATAGAAGGAGCCTGAGATCCGAGCATGCCCATCATCCTCAATAGAACCTCTTTAGGAATTGATACAGTAGTACCGGGCACAAGAGAAGGCATAGCCGATGGAATAGGTGCGAATGGAACCTCAGATGATACAGGTGGTACTATACTAGTTTGTCTAGTAGAATGGGGCCTACCCACAGGAGCTATAGTAGTAGTAGTAGTAGAGGGGTTCCACGTGTGGATCTCGCAGGGGCCAGCTCAAATGGCGCATCACCAGCTCCATAAGAAGAGGACGATCGCATTCTCACCATCTGTGTAACAACATTAAAGGATTGGTATTCATATAAGCTACAAAGCACGAGAAGAGGTGAAATGAAGGGAAACAACTTTTCCTAAAATGTCTTTGTAGCCTCTCCCTTATGAGTATGGTCGACAACATACCCATAAACAAGACTCTACTCGGACACTGCTTCATTGACTCCCCAACCTAGGCTCTGATACTAATTTGTCACAATCCAATTTCTAGAACCGTGATGGCACCTAAGCGTTCTACACTTAGGCCAACCAAGAAGTAAGTAGGAAGTAGGAAGTACAAAATGACAATTTAATGAAAATAAGGCTAAATCAACACATAAATTTTAAAAGATGATCGAAATGAATGAGAAAAGAGTGATACCATAATCAAAGAAAAACATCCCCAAAAAAATCTCGACTTAACTATCCCCAATATACAATATCAATGGAGCATACTAAGAGTTCAGACAATCCAGGGCACATCCCAAAATATAAGGAAGATAGGACAGTGTGCCACCACGAACAATGCGGTTGGCTCACTTCAACCGACTCTAGTCCACAGCATCGAACGGATAGAGAAAGTCCACCTGCCCGGCTAAAAGATGGATCTGCACATGCAAACAGTAAGTTATGAGCCGAAGCCCGGTAAGATCATCAACAAGCTCGCTACTTTACCCTTCGGGACAAGTCTTTGAAAATACATAAGAAGATAACATCAATAAGGCCTACGTACTCACCAAGATATAATAAATATAATAAAAGAATACTCAAGTACCATCATTCACTATAATTTGTCAATTCTACTTATACAATATAATACAAGATATTAGCATAGGCCCTCACCATCATTGTGGCTAGACCAGTAACTCATAAACTCTATAGTATAGGCCCTCGCCATTAGGCTAGACCAGTGGCTAAAAATATCTAATAGCATAGGTCCTCAACATATAAGGATAGACCAGTAGCCCACAATCCAAATACCTACGAGAAAATAGAACTATAATATGGATAATCCGAAAGGTATACATATAACTCCATAATATAACACATCTAGTGTTAAGTACACATGTTACAAATCAATGTCGTGCTCTTTACTCAAATGTAGTAAGGTATGATGTAATACCATATTCAAGTCAATACTTGATCGTTCAAGCAAGGTAAATGATCTCAAGTATGCGCTTATCCCATAACATACTAATCGTTTAGAAGCTCGTAACTCATTACGCAATTTCAAATCATGCCCATTTAGCAAAGCAAGCAAGATAGAGGTCAAGTCTCACTTACCTCAAAGGCGGTCTGAGTACTACGACCGAGTAAGTCCCAAAAGGCCACCAAGACGAACTTCAATCCAATCATACTATCAAAAATCATAATTAGAGCGTTAAATTATGATAGGAGGGTGAAACCTCCCCCCTCCCCCCCTCCCCCCCCCCCCCCAATTTTGGGGTCCGGGCCCCACCTCGGCCCGACACCCGCCATCAGGTCCCACCTCAAATTTCGAAACCAAACTCAATACAATATTACACATTTACCCACGAGTTCATACGTTCAAAATCAAGTCAATCCGACCCCATTAACATCTTCAAATTCCCATTTTACCCCATTATTGAGTTCAAACTCAAGAACTCTATGAACTTCTCAAGTAGGTTCAAATCATCAAATTTAAATCCTACTATGCCCACACTACCATTATCCAAAATCAAATACTTCATCTTAAATTCCAATGACCAAAACTCCTATCTTAATGAATAAAAAAGATTACAAAAGACTAAGTATGTTACCTTGAATAGAAATGACCAATCCAAGATTCTAGTGTTATAGCATCGTTGATCTACTTTCTTAGAGCATTGCACAGTAGGTGCAAAAAAGAAAAGGAATAACTTGCTGCTATGTCATTTGTTTCCCCCAAGAAATATCAATGTCATTGCTTTCTTTTGCTCTTATCTTAAAAGATCCCAATATAGGAGGTGGATTGTTACACATTTGCTCCCCTCCCCCTCATAGGTAAATTAGCCAATAGAATTAATTATAAAGTCACAATTTAAACAAAAAAAAAATGCAGTGCCGGCTACAATTTTGAATTGACCAAAAGGAGTCTTGTTCCTTAATACATTCAGCCTAACATTTACGCCTAAACTATTTATATCTATAATCATACTAACGCTAATATTTCAGAAACAGCTATATAAGAAAACTTGGCTAATTGTTAAATTAAAATAATTTACTAAAGCCAAAAACATGGCTTCTGGTGAGGCATCTAACAACTTGTAACCTGCATTAAATGACTAAAATTATGAAATGTTGCTTTGTATTTAATCAAGTTAAATAGCCAAGTTAAGTTTGGTAGCCAATTTGATAAGATACATCTAATATGTGGATCCTCATCAATTCATGACGAAAGTGTCACATGCCTGGCTATTATTTAAAATGCCACCATATGTATATGTGTTTAAAACACCCTAGAATTGCATAAAGTTTAACAAGCCAACAAATACTATTGTTACAACAATTCTCTCTTAAATTGGTGGATCTTTCTTTTTTTTTTTTTTTAACAACTATATCTACATTATGCTAACTTCAAGGTTAAATAACTTTTGACGGGGCATAACAATTTTGCCTGCTGGGTTTGTGCTCCCATGTAAAGTCATATTCAACCAACAAATCTTGCCAACGAGCCTGCTTCGGACGGCTTCTTTGAGTTTTGAAGAAGGCGAACCCGTCAAATCTGCAAACAATGAACCACGACAACCATTCTTCTCCTGAGTTGAATATCGGTGTTTAGCCCCATTCAATTTCCAACTTTCAAAAGCAATAGGATGACCCTCTTGAACTAATACACCCCCAACAGCTTTATCGGATACATCAGTTTGCACTTCAACAGGCAACTAAAAGTCGGGTAGTCTCAAATAGGCTCTGATGTAATGGCTTCCTTCATATTATTAAAAGCATCATCACATGCATCCATCCATGCCTATTTGACGTTCTTCTTCAGCAAATCTATTAATGGAGTAGCCTTCTTGGGTAACTAGCAATGAATTTTCGATAATAGTTTGCCAAACCAAGAAACGACCGCAGCTCTTTGACAGTCATTGGTGCTTCATTCAACTATTGCCTGAACTTTCTTTGGGTCAATCCTCACTTGATTCTAGTGCCTCAAAAATTTTATCTCTTGCCTAGCAAACTCACATTATTCCATCTTAATATAAAGTTGATACTCTCTCAAGTAAGACATCACTAACTTTAAGTGTGCAACGTGTTCATCAAGGGTCCGGCTACAAACAACAATATCGTTTAAGTATACAACGACAAAGTCATCAAGATACTCATACAACACATCATTCATTAAAAATTGTAGTAAGTTGCCAAGGCATTTGTTAACCCAATATGAATCGTATCTAGTTAAACAAGTTGTCTTAATTTCATCCCCTTCCACAATCGAGCCTGCCAATAGCCTGCCCTCAAGTCTAGCTTTGTGAACCAGCATGCTTTGCTCAATCTATCCGTCAAGTCATGAACTAATGGTACCAGATATTTGTTCTTAACAGTCACTTTGTTCAATGCACGATAATCCGCACACATCCTTAGCATCCCATCCTGTTTCTTTTGGAATAAAACAGGTGCACCAAATGGAGCCTTAGACGGCTGGATCAAACCTGCATTCAGAAATTCATTAAGTTGTTTCCACAATTCAGCCAACTTCTTTAGAGTCATTCGATAAGGAGACTCTGCGGGAGGCACTGAACTAGGCAGCAACTCTATCTTATGATTAATAGCTCTCTGGGGCGGCAAAAACTTAGGCAACTTGGGTAGCATCACATCAGCAAAATCACTCAATACTTGAGAAATACAATCAAACACTTCAACTTTCATATCAAGCTTGATTTCAACCAAAGCAATAAGATAAGTATTATCGCTTTCTTCAGACCCTTCTCAACATCATGGTAGAAATCATAGCACCCTTGTATTTCTTCTTTCCCTTGTTATAGGGATGGACACAGTTCACAAAACCAGGGATAATTCATTCATTATCATCACGCCATCAAGATGCGGCATAGGAACATGGGGATTTTTCTTCATAAAATCAATACCAAGGATCAAATCAAAATAATCTATGGGAATCACCATAATATTAGCTTTCCCATTCCAATTGCCCACCGAAAAAAGTACGTTATAAGCCATACCAACAATGGCTCGAGCCTTAGTATTCACAGTTTTCCTGTATGCCGAACATTTGCTGACGGACAAGTCTTATTCATGCACAATTCTTGCAAAAACAAAAGTATGTGTGGCTCCCATATCAACCATAGCCACAACAGCCGTCTCCGCAATCTTGATTTCAATTAGCATTAATAAAGAATGCGGTTTGATAGGATCACCTGTTCCATTCAGCAAAGATATTGTACTAAGAAGCTGTAGCAGATTCACTAAGGCAGCATTTTCATAGCCTTCATTTATCACACCCTTTTTTTGTAGCAGAAAGTAAGGCATTCACTTTCTCTCTATTGGGATAGTTTCTCGCAATATGAGCACCTCCACAAGTCCAACAACCCTTGTTAGCCGCAACATTACACTTGTTCTTAGCAGCATTGTTGTCAACAACCATTTTTCCCTTATCAACAATCTCCTTTCGACCATCCTTCTTATATTCCCCTTTCCACCCTTGTTCTTGGAAGCATTGTTGTCAACCATTTTTCTCTTATCAATAGTCTCCTTTTGACCATCCTTCTCATATTCCCGTTCTTCTCCGCCTTCTTCTTAGGCTTTGAAGTTGAGGGATTTTCATAAGTACGATTTGAACGGTAATCAACCAACGAATCTGCAGCCGCATAGCTGTGAGGAGGTCCTTAATATTCTTCCTTCTCAGTTCATTTTGTGCCCAACCTTACATTCTAGAAAAAAATTATGTAACTTATCCTCATCCAACATATTCTCAATATCCAATATAAAAGAAGATAATTCCTTAATGTATTCTCATATAGATCTTGTCTGCCTTAAATGTTTCAAGCAATCTCTAACAAGCCAAGATGCATTGCTAAGCAAAAATTGTTCACGTAATTCCTTGCGCATATTTTCCTAAGTATCAATCTTAGGACGACCAGCACTTCCGTCATCTGCATTTCGAGTTCTCTACCATAAATTTGCATTACCCCTGAGATAACTCATTGTGATGTTTACTTTGTGATTTTCAGGCACCCGAGTAGTTGAGAAGTAATGTTCCATATCCAACAAGAAATTCTCTAATTAATTTGCACTAAGCGCTCCACCAAACGCCTTTGGTTTTGGAATCTTAACGTTTGAACGATCATCATTTCCTTGAGCAGTAGTAGAAGCCATAGACCTTCGTAAAACGACTAGTTCAAGGTTCATATCTTTGTTGTCCTTTCCAGATCCTTGATCTGAACACTTTGACCAGCAACACTCGCACGTGCCAACTCTAAATCAGCCCTCAAACGAGCGATCTGCATCACAAGATCAATAAGATCAACAACATCTTTCGTCTGTCCCACCATCGCCTCAACACGAGACACTCATTCCCGTAGTTTCGCACTTGAGTTCTCAGCTATCAAAGCTATAACAAGGCTCTGATACAGTTGTTACCGGGCCAGTTTTTCACAAATCAACTCTGCACGGCAGCCACAAAACTCTTAGCGACTTCAGCCTACTTTTTCCCTATGTTTTACACTTAGAATAATTTCAGAACAGTAACGAACAAACGAACATTTTATATACGGGTAAAAACCCAACCTTTTATTATTACTTCCACAATAATATAAAGAAACTCGTTGTCAAGGCTTACACTTAGTTTTTGAATGCCTTTGCAATGTTTTTATAATAAATTAATACAAAGGGGGCTACCAAGGGCAGTTACAAGGGGAAAGGGTATGCCTGGCACATAACTAAGGCAGTTATACAAGCATTCAGCCCACGTTCTAAGTCATGGGTGACTATCTCTCACACATCTGACTTACTTCAAGACTGCTCACATGCTTTGCACACCATGTGCGCGCTATAATAATCAGCCGACCGTCTTGACACTTAGCTGCATACATGCTATTTTTAGATGCCATGTGTGTGCCCATTACTTGCCAAAAGCCCTTCAACACACTTCGATTATGTCAATGCCATGCCATGCCATCGTATGCTACCTAGCTGATTTGCACGCACGCCTAAGTCTTGGTTCCGTGGTGTTCGTACTCTTTTTTGCCCACATCTCAGCCGTCTTGCTTAAGTGCTTAGCCTACATTAGACACACAATGCCTATATAATGAACGATAGATATAATGCTTCCTATAATTTCTCTATGCCAAGGAGCAATGCGCACAAACCCTTAGCATAGCTAACATGCAACGCGGTCAAGTCTTAATCGAGGGGCTAATAGTAGCCCGTGTTACCATATATGGCTCTCATTGAACGAATTGTCTACTTCTTGATGGTCATTTCCTTGGGTTTAGGCAGCACATATAACTCTATGCTATCATGTAATTCCTCAATAAGGACTAGTAAAGGAATAAAGGACCAACGTATGACATGGATCTACTGCCCAGGGATAACGACCCAAAAGATCATGACCTCCCTGTAGGTCGCCCTCCTCGTACTCCTTCTTGAACTAGACGAAGTTCAAACAAGGATCACAGAGTGATGAATACTTTGACCTACAAGCATGCTTTGCAAAACACTATAGGGGCGCTCGTGCTACGAGAAAGTTCTGAAAACACTTGATTCCTTCAACACATAGTACTACAGATGCATCTCAAGGAAACCTAGCATAAAGTAAGACTAGGAAGACTCGCCATGGAAATATGTGTACTATCACGTGACCATGCCACACCATAAGGCGTTATAGTATGAAAACTTGTACATGACGAACGAGCCTGTGCAATTCATTACTAACTTTGGCATATTGGGACACTTTATACATGACCTAAGAGAAATCATGATAGGTCCAAACGTAAATGATTAGACCCACGCTTGAGCCACTGTTAGCCCATAGAAGTCCTCAACCCTACAAGGACCCTGATGATTATATTTCCGCCTATGTCCATCTTAGGAAAAGTCTGGATGCACTCTGGCATAATGTAAGATTAAACTTAATGTTGGAATTTTTTATGCCTAAATTTGTACGTCTAGGTTAAACAATTAATTATGAATGAGGTCACAATCAGTACGATAAATTACGATGGAAAAAGTAAGTAAATACGATGAAAGTAAAGACAAGTAATTAAGCAAGAAATAATGGAGAAAGCAAAGTAATTCTTATTCCTCAAGAGTAGCCAACTTCGGTGAAAAATTGTGACTCGTTCACAATACAATGTAAGGATGGGTATTTATAGCAGTGATATCTAGTTCTAAATAAGGTAAAATAAAAATACTAATAAGGCCATGGGCCTACAACTCAAGGTGGTGGTATACTAAATCCTAACTAGGAGACTGTAAACCCTAGGCGGTGGGATGTGTGCCCCGCACCCTGTGACCAAACTGCCTAACCAGTCGTTGACTCTAGAAGCGGGCGTATATCCTCAGTGCCGGGTGACTTGTAGGGTAAGTCTAGTCTCGCCAGCTAAACTCGTATCCCCGTAACAATATGTGGCGTATATTTGCCCACACAATCAGTCCCCCTACTTTCTAAGTGCTGATGCAGGCAGTCAGGAAGTGAAAGCGGTACGATGTGAAAAGATATCTCACTGATCCCTTGAGACTCGCAATCTCTTTGACCAAGAATGATATTGATCTCTTCGAGAACTTCGCATGCTTCCTTCTGATTGGCTGATATGCACTTTTTCAGAAACTACTATTAACTGCTCCATATACTTTTCATATCTTCAGAAATGATGATGCTTGACTGTTTCGTGCTCCATCCTTTTCCTTTTCTGCCCATAAATAGAGATTTTACGACAATGGAAAATTCACAAACTCTTCCTCAGAAAATACTTCTCTTCTTTAACAATTTCTTATGATAGCGAGAAGCTTTTTCTTTCTTCAAATGTTCGCCTTTGATCCTGGTTCGATATTCCCAGAAAATCTTCTTCGTTCCGAAGGGATGTTTCATGAAGGAGGAAACTCGCCTGCAATTACCTTTTTTTCTTTCTTTGTCCATGAGAAAACGGATGAAGTCCATCGAATCATGAAGTTTGATCGGGATTCTAATGATGTCCTTCGGGATGTCTTCATTATTTCACGTGCACTCATTACGCTGCACTCATCTTCTAACACGGCGATTTCTATGATATTCTTCTTGTCGTGCGGAGTCAGGACCCTTAGCCCTTTCAGCTTCCGTACGGCATCTCCGCCAGGATACCTCGTGTGTCCAGGTTGCTCCTTCAATGGAACCGGGCTGGTGATCCACTGCTTGGCTCAATTTCATGGCATGCAAGAGGATTTAGCTTCACAGAGGCGAGTAGCTAAGGTGTTATTGAGCTTCGGAGTCCTTTGTGGTTCGTGCCTTTAACCTTGGTTATCTACTTCAGCTGAACCGCTATCGTAACGCTTCATCAATCATTAGCTATGTGAATACCCGAGGGAAGAGGCTCCCCTGTGGTAGGTTCCCAGCTCAAGCCTTTCCACTCTCGGCTAGCTTCTATTTGCGCTTGAAGATCTACGGGGCTATGCACTCCGGTTTGACCAGTTGAGGTTGACGCGGATGGTCAAGCTTCACTTCTAGTCTTCTAGTTTCTCTTCAAGTTTAACGAAGGAGATGGGGGAAGGTCAGGCCTATACTCAGGTGCTTCTGTGATCCCTTGCTTTGATTAAGCATATAAACTTTGGTTGCACCAGCAGCCGTATACTTTGAAAGGATGCTCGGGCCGATATATCTCGGGCTGTCAGAAGAAAAAAAGAACTTTGAACTATTTACGGCTTGTAGCTACAATCCAGAAGAAGGATCTTCAGCCATTTTAATCCTGAGGAGCTCTTTGTTTTTAGTCTTCCCTTTCCTTTTTTTTCTACAATTGTTATAAACAAATGTTGTATTCAGGAAGAATTAAATGTATATTATAAGCCTACGGACTGTTTGTTATTAATAAAATGAATGTTCATCAATATTTCGTACGTATTTGTGTTATTACGCGTTTCGTAATGTGTGACCAAACAGTATGTTTGTGCACCTAGATATTAGATGGCTTCCGGTCGTCCTAACTTTTCTAGTTGTTTAAGAACGTGCGTCAGTGTGCTTGCCTTGAGCAATTACGTCCATTGTGCACCGATAGACGGCGACTAGGTTGCATCCGTAGTAGATGGCTGTTTCCGCCCACAATGGGACGACTTTAGCCCGTGTGGTAACGGTCCTTTTGCATTCTGATACAGAAGGTCTTTGCTTAATTACTCGAGTATTTAAGAATTTCTAGCACTAAGCGGACAGGCGTCTTCATCGGCATGTAGGTGCAATTGTTGATTTAACGAGATCAACACTCGATTAATGCCTAGTGGCTGAGCTAGACCACGTCTAGATCTAAGCGAGTAGTGTACTCTACTTTTTGTAGCAAAAAGTGAGTATATAACTTCAACTTAGGTCTGGTCGGGGCTATGAATAGTTAGATCATAGATGGATCTAAATAAATGAGTAAAACTGAGTAAGTAAGATGGTAGTTTTATTAATAAAGGAGGCATGGAGCCTGAGATGCTATGGGTGAAAACCCGTAACATTTCTGATGAATATCGTAATTAAAACGAAATAACATAAGCAAAGTAAATACATTCTCAAGCAAAAGTACTTCATATTTGATCCTTGAAAGATTCGGGGGCATTTGGTCGGGATTGCCTATTTAAGGGTGCTGAGCCTTGAAAGTCATCCCCCGGGTCATTGACGACCTCGTGGTACAACCCTTCGTCGATCAAGCAATAGTGAAGTGTCTGTTTCTGCAAGCAGATGCTTTCTGGCTTGTCTTCAGGAAGATATCCTTTGCTCAGATAGTTGACCAGCGCATCATGCTGCTCTACGAAAAATCTTGTATCTGGAACTTTAAGGTTCAATAAGCTTGCGGGGGTTAGTTCAACTATCATTTGCCAATCATACAGATCCTCAGATGCTTCGGCATCTCCTGATATCTCTTCTTGGTGGATGAATTCCCACGCATGAAAATTTTTTAGGATTGCCCTGATTTTCTTCTATTGATCTGGCTCGCAGATGTCCTCAGCTACGAAGATTTCCCTTAGTTGATTAGCCATCACCTGAGATTTACTGTACAAGCTAATCTCTCTGGCCCCAGTATGTAGGTTAAGTCAAGAGCTTGAATAATGGCTTCACACTCTGCTTTATTTTCATCAGTTTTGGTGGCCTGATGGTATACCATTCCAGACTGTGCTCTGATCCACAGATCAACCTCCACCCTGTTGGGATTCATTCCCATGAGAATCTCCATATGGCCGTACTCGATCACCGCTTCATTCGTGAGTAACTCTTCATCCTTCCATTCCAGTTCTTCTGCAAAAACTGACGTAAAACCTTCCAACGCCTATGACTTGAAGTCTGTACGGGGTTGATAGATGATGTCATACTCTCCCAACTCTTCAGCCCACTTTCCCATATCTTTCGATAGACCGGATTTAGACAAATGGCTTGTACCGGTATCGAAGACACTAAACTGATCGAGTGTTCATGAAAGTATGATCGCAACTCTTGTGTGGCCATTACTACGGTTGCTATGAACTGGAGTGGCAAGGGCAAGAACTTCTCCAGTGGATGCTTCCTAAAATCCGTTGAAATTCATTATGTTTCGAGTACTCGAGGATATTTAAGGACAATGGCTGAACATGTGCAATACCTCCCCCCGGATAATATTAACACTACACCCCGGATCGATAAGAGCCTGCTGGATATGTACGTCGGATACTTCCACAGGTACAATGAGGTCCCCTTGTTGATCTGCTTGCTCCTCCAGGTCGAATTGGATGGACCCGAATGTTATTCCGCTCATTGTAGTCCCCTGCGCAGTGTCCATCCGTTCGTCCACGAAGATTGCGTTGATGGTCTTCAGGTTTTGAGACTTCGAGCCTTTAGAATGGGGGGGACCTTCTTCCAGCACCTCTTTGAGATGTCTTTCCTTTGATAAGTGCTCAATCTCGATCATCAAAGCTTTGCAATTGACCGTCGGATGGCCCCCGCTACAATGAAAATTGCAATATGGCATTGTGTTTCTTCTTGTAGATCCTTTCGCGTTAGGTGGCCATCGGATCCTAGGGCCCACTTTGCCAAAGTGATTGGCGACTAGGTCCACAGCAATTACACGAAGACCGAAGTCCCTAAAATTTTGAGGTTCAGACAGTTTTTCCTGGGATTCGGATGCTCGAGAATTATTCTGCCTCCAGGTTCCCGCTTGATTTTGAACCTTTGGCTTCGCCCTTCTTCCATCCCCCTCACCTTTTAGGGATGGGCTTCCCAGTCTCTTCCTTTGCTCGTCCTCGGGGTTATGAGAATGATCTGGTTCCAAATGAAGTTTCTCGGTATACCTCTGATTTAACGCACTCCATGTGGACACTGGTGTTGAGTCAAACTCCACTACAACTCTCAGGAAGTTAAAGATCCCTTTGAATTCAAAATTTAGTCGAAGGCTACCAAAGCAATGTTATGAGAGACTGGAGGGAGCTCCATGCATTCCTTCTAAAATCTATCGAGGTAATTCTTCAGCAACTCGTTATCACGTTTATGTATCTCGAAGATGTCTTCCATGCGCTTCTCCCGCTTTCGGGCACCAAAATGCGCTTTCTTGAACAGGTCTTGTATCTGAGTGAATGATTTGATGGATCCCACTTGCAGCTGAGTGTAGCAAGCAAGGGCTCCTTTGGTCAGAGTTGAGCCAAATCTCTTCACCAGAGCAGATTGGATTTCTTCTTCCGTAATCTCGTTACTCTTCATAGTCGTATAATAAGCAGTGATGTGCTCGTCCGGATTGGTCGTTTTGTCATACTTCAAGTTATCTGGCAAGCAGAAGTGCTTTGCTATGCGGAGCGGTGCAGCACTTGCTTTGTAAGTATATTTGTAGAACTTCTGCTCATCTACCGTGGTAACTTGGGGTGGAGCACCCGTCACGTTACCCATCTGGTCGTGGATGGCCTTCATCTCCTTTATGAGATCCTGAATGATAGGGGCTCCCTTGAGGTCTTGATTGTTGATCGATGCTGAACCTCTAGGGCAGCATCCAGGTTGAGCCTACGATTGGGAACTGATGATCGTGAGTTGTTCGTGGGCGTCAGTCCTCGCGGGGATAATGGCCTCTGAGACAAACCAGCAAACATTGCTCCCAATCTCTGGGATATCCCTTCAACTATGTTGTTCGAGTTCCGCTGGGACGCAATTTTGAGGATGTCCAAGAGGAAGCCTCTGAACTATGAATTACCTCCAGGCAGTTGATCGCCTTCACCGTCATTAGCAATAGGAATTGGTTTATGAAAAGAATCATTTGGCTGCTCGATAGGATCCTTTTGTTGGATGCTGGGATCGCTATGATCCTTTGAACACTCGTCTACTGCATCTGTTGTGTTCTTTGGAATGCTGCTACTGTCGTCTGACATGGTTGTGCCTTTTCCTTCATCAAATACCTAAAATTACCTAGGCCCCACAGTAGGCACCAAGTTGTTTATGCCTAAATTTGAACGTCTAGGTTAAACAATTAATTATGAATGAAGTCACAAGCAATATGGTAAATTATGATGGAAAAAGTAAGTAAATATGATGAAAGTAAAGACAAGTAATTAAGCAAGAAACAATGGAGAAAGCGAAGTAATTCCTATTCCTCGAGAGCAGCCGACTTCGGTGGCAAATTATGTCTCGTCCACAATACGATGTAAGGAGGGGTATTTATAGTAGTGATACCCAGTCCTAAATAAGGTAAAATACAAATACTAATAAGTCCATGGGCCTACAACTCAAGGCGGTGGTATACTAAACCCTAACTAGGAGACTGTATACCCTAGACGGCGGGATGTGTGCCCTGCACCCTGTGACCAAACTGCCTAAACGGTTGTTGGCTCTAGGAGCGGGCGTATATCCTCAGTGCCGGTGACTTGTAGGGTAAGTCTAGTCTCACTAGTTAGACTCGTATCCCCGTAACAATAGGTGACGTATTTTTGCCCACACAGGAATTTGTTTAAATATAATTATTTATTTTTAGAAGTATTTAGAGTGATAGGTGTCTCTTGAATGAAAGGGTCTTCCTTGATTTGTTACTACTAGTTCTATTTAAATAGAACTTCTAACTTTTCAAATGAGTAGTTTTTTTTTTTTTGACACTTTCTTCCTCTTGTCCACCAAGAGTCTTCATTATTAAGATCAAAAGTTGAAAAGTTCTTGCTCTCCAAGTAGAATTTCATTGTTTTCTCAATACAATTATTCAAAGATTTGTCATATCCCTAAAGTTATTTGCATTAAACGCATAGCAATCTCGTTGAGGAGAGATAGGGTGCAAATATTGCTTTTAGGAAACCGTTTCATATGTCTTTCAAGCCTTTAATTCTTGTTCTTCTTCATATTTTACAACAATCTAAAAGCGATATTTTGATTATGAAGAAGATGTTGATTGAAGAGAATTAAAAGAGTGGATACTGAATGCAGAAACAAAACAAAGAGGAGCATAAAATGGTGTCATGTATTGTCTGTATATTTTTTTCGTGGAGCATAAAATATTTTGGTGATTTACAGATGTTTTGAATCACTCCAGTTTAGTGGCCTGTCCTTTGCCTTTAAAAGTCGAGAATTATAAATTCTCTGCCTTGTTCACATCTCTAACTTAGTTAGATCTATACATTGGTGGTTATGAAGTTATGGTCATTTCTTGGGGTTAAGCAACAACATTAATATGGTGGTGGCTTCTGTCCTTTGAGATTGATATTGCTCTCAACTCTATTGGTAGAGTGATGCAACCCTAGCCATAATAGACCCTTCACGAGGAGCTAAGCGAGAGAGTTGTAAGAGCTGCAAGGCCTATTCTTAAAACTGGAGCTGCTAGAGCTGAATTTGGGTGATGCAATGCCAGTTTGCACTCTCTTTGTTTATGGAGCTGAAATTGTTCAAGGCGATGCGATGACACAGGCGTGATCGTAAGTACAGAAATTAAGGCTTGCGCGACCGCGCTTGAGACTAGATTAGGGTTTTGCTATTCGCGAACGCGAGATCTAGTACGTGTTCGTAAAGCTTCTTCAAGATATTCAGCACGACTGCAGACTTCAAATAGGATTGTGCTGAGGGGCGTTTTGTCTTCTATTTTAATTTTAATCATTTTGTAACCCACTTTAGGAGAATTAGGGCATTTCATGCCACTTTAGGTAAACTACTATATAAGCTTCATTATGTCTTTGAGCTAGGTTAGACTTGGATTAATTGTGATTAATGTGTTGCGAGACTTGGCTAAGCTAGTTTCTTAAGCACTCATTTTTCTTGATTTGCAGTCAAATAGGATAGGTGTTTTTGGATCGTTGTCATTAATGAGGTGATTAGGCCTCACCTCCTAATTACTTCCTTAGTACTATCCCAAATTGTGTCTTGTTTTTAATTCCTTTATCTTGTTTTATTGTTCTTTTCAATTCCTAGTGTTTAGCTTCATATCATTTGATATCAGAGCTTGGATTAGTGTTTGTTTCTACAAACATTGTAAATCAAATTTGAATCTATAAAACATTTATATATATATGTTTAAAAATTCTAAAAATTGAGTCATAGATTTAGAGTTTATTTGGATGAAATTATTGTTGAAAGTTATTATTGGTTGATGCTAGAAGTTTTATTTGGAAGGAATCAAATAAAACACATCGATTGAAGCTTCAATTTGAAGATCCAAAAACTAGGGTTCTTCAACTTTTCTCTTTTTTCTTTTTTCTTTTTTTTTAAAATAAAGAGGCAACTAGGCATTATACCTAGTGACTATTTTATTAATAATAAATTAAAATAAATAATGTCTTACAATGTGGAGAAAGTATGAACTTGCACGAAGTAAGCAAATATGTCTAGCTAGAAGAAAAATAGTAATATGTTTAAATCTTACATCCACCCTATTGGAATGAGCACCATACGATGCTAATACCACTAGTTGAGCTAAATGTGTCAATTTAATCATGTACTTTGCAAAAATATTTCTAGCTAGCATTAATATTAAGTAACTATCTACCCATATATCTAAATATAGACTACAATTTAATGTCCTCTTAATGATGTTATCTTCCATATTGAACAATGCATGTTGTGTCTTCAAAGAATTGATGAGGTCAAGCTGCGTCCAAATGAAATGGGATGTGTGACCAAGGTGTACCAGGCAGCGTCTCAAAATCAAAAAATAGCTCATCTCAACGAACATTAGCGCGAACTCAAAGCCCGTGTCCCACAAAAAATTCATCGCCATAGCATGCGACCCAGCGGGCGAGCAATAGGAAGCACTGCCCAGGCAGAACAACCCCGCCTCAGGGAGCAACTTAACAAGCAAATTCTAGGTGTTGAACATGTTCCAAAATGAGCTAAAAAACTATAGTAGTCTAGATTGAAACAAATGTTGAAATTGTTCCACATATACTTGAACCACGATGTCAAATTTTTAACCCAATGTGCATAGAGTTGGCCTTGAATTGTTTTCACAAAAATTAAAAATAAAGATGGCAAAAAAGCAAGTTGCATCGTTGCTAGCATGCAGAAATTTGGTCGCCTAAAAAAGCGCCTTAGCGAACAATTGCATGCCAAAACGCTGCCCAGGCAGAAACTCTTTTGCTTCAGCGAGCTCGCATACGAGCTCCTCACCAATTTTGGTTGAAGTTTACACAAAATTTCCAGCTTTATACCTACAAAAAGAACACCCTTGTTAGTATAAAAAACCATTATGATCTCCTCCCTAAGGATTTGATCATAATGGACAAATCCTAAGTCCTCCATCCTCCTTGATTCCTCCAGCTCCTTACATAGGGTCACCATCATCACTTCTTCACTGGACGGGCATGCCAAGAACTACAATATGATTTATCAAAATTTACCAACATGCTTGAGCAAGAAACTCATTAAATAAATAGAAAGTCATCCCTTGAGTCCCATATGCAAGATTTGCAAGGAAGTATGCCAACTTATTCCTTTCTCTATACGTATGGATGACAACAAAAATTTCTTAGCTCTTCAAGTGTAGAATTGCATCCACAAAAGTAGTTATTGACCAAAGGTTTGGCCATTGTCCCTCTATTACATTTTTAAGAAGTAGAAAATACATTTCAGTTACCACATGCCTTAGATTATTAGTAACAAAATATTGCATAGCCTCCAAGACTTCTCTAGCCTCCGCCACAATATTAGAATGATCCCCAATTTCCTTAGCATGAGCAAAAACTACATCACCCTCTCCATCCCTTATACAACCTATAGCACTAGGACCCGGTTACCTCTTGAGGAACCATCAGTATTACCTCTTGAGACTAGTTGAGGGCTTTGCTCTTCGCGAACGCGAGACCTAGGCCTCATTTGTAAAGCTTCTCCAAGATATTCAAGCGCGACTGTAGGATTGCAGACACGATCGCGATGGGGAGCATTTCAGCTTTTATTTTAAGTTTAATCATTTTTTTATAGCCCACTTTGGGGGAAATTAGGGCATTTCATGCCACTTTAGGTAAACTACTATATTTGCTTCATTATGCCTCTTAGCTAGGTTAGACTTAGATTACTTTTGGTCAATGTGTTGTGAGACTTCGCTAAACTTTTTTGCGTAAGCACTCATTTTCCTTGATTTTTAGTTGGATTCATCTAATTGAAGGTCAAATAGCATAGGTGCTTTTGGACCTTTGCCAATAAGGAAGTCATTAGGTCTCACCTCCTAATTGTTGCCTTAATACAATTCCAAATTGTGTCTTTTTTTTTAATTTCTTTATCTTGTTTTATTGTTCTTTTCAATTCCTAATATTTAGGTTCATATCACAGACCAATCAAATTAATTCACCCACAACAACCTAAGGATCCATTTCCTCATAAAAGATGTCCACATGCCACTTCTTTCTGCAATCTTCCATTGAACTATCATTGAGGTCTAACATTTGAGTGTTGGTCAAGAAGTGGTCCATGTACATAAGCGAATACCTTCGACATGCAGTTCATGTATCTTTCTTGGGCAGATCCAATATTCATTCATAAAGCCAAAACTCTTTGTTCAGGATCTCTGCTGGAAAATGTTTGAATCTACCATAGTCTTGTATGAACTTTGGGAACATAGACGTCATAGGTAAGATGAATTGAGCAAATGCATATTCACCGTGCACACCCATGTTGCAATCATAGATCTCAATCTTGGCTTGCTCAATCAGAAGGATCGTTATGACGTAATGCTTTTTCCAAGGTTCATTACAGTAAAGACCTTCTTCACCCCATCCCATCTACAACCACCAGGGTAATGTAGCTTACCACTTGCATAATCAAGGAGGCATTTCTCCAACTATTACACCTTCAACAGATCTTGAAACGAAATTACCATTTCACTAGCAACCTTTTCAAAATCTATCTAAGTTGCAGTTAAGAGCGTACAAAAGTTCATATCCAAGATGAGACCGCTTGTATCATCGTGCTTTAGAAATTCCTTGTGCCTCATTCATATTAAGTTCATGATATCATCATCGTGTTGTATGATAATAAATAAAAGTTAAATATAAACATGTAAGATGATAATTAAAAAAGAGCAGTCAATTTGAGGTCACATATTAAGTGTACACGTCACTAATGTTACACATTTAACAAAAGTGTACACATAACAAATACGTGTACGCGTCTCAAATATGTGTACACATCATTAATCTGTGTATACTGGTGCAAGCAAAACTGAAGTTTAACTTGACACGAAGAAACGCGGAAGAATAACAAGAACAAAGATAGAAGCAAGACAAATCTTGCTTCGATTCTAAAGAACGGTGAAGAACTCGTCTCGGGTTCGATTGAATCGGAGATCAAGAATCACCTATACTAAGCAACAATCCTCAAGAAAGACATCGCTTCTTGCAAATTGAATGACCAAGAAAAAAATGTTCAAACGACACACACCGATTGGCATAAGTTCTTTAAAATCCCACAACTGGGTTCGGCTCCATCGGAGACTCTCAATAGCAACTGCTATATCAAATATTCATCAACAACTAACTACCACAATAAAATGTAAAGGAGTATATATAAATAGACTACGCTAGGGATAAAACAGTAAATGGTCAGAGGTGACCAATAAAAGCAAGCCACGCAGGGCTGAAGTAATGAGTGTTCGGCAGCCTTGACTTCGGTGCTCGGTTACTTGCTCGAACATTTAGTGGGTGTTCGGCAGCCTTGACTTCGATACTTGGTTGCTTGCTCGAACACATTTATCATCGAGCGCCACTTGACTTCACACACAATTTGTTGCGTTCGGCACTGTGTTGTTCAACGCCAAGGGTTGGTGTTCGATCACTTTGTCTTTGGGCTCAAATTTGAAGATATAGCCTTCGGCTCTAACATTTTGCCATTCTTCCTCCGAACACATGCTTCCTCCCGACCAAGCCAACTGAATGTGCATGTCATGTAGCAATTTATCTTGGCTTCGTGTCATTGGCCTCGGTGGATCATTCATTCACTTCGGTATATTATTGAGCACTTGATCAGCACTTCGGGCTGCATCATCTTCCCCTTCTTGAGAAGATTTCGTCTTCCAAATCACTTCAGCATCTGTCCCCGGTACTTGGCCTACAACACAAGGAGTTAAGTCAGCAACACAAGGAGTTAAGTCAGCAATATTGAAAGTGTTGGACACATTATACTCACCTGGGAGGTCGATCACAGAAGCATTGTTGTTAATCTTGCTCAGCACTTGAAATGGACCATCCCCTCGAGGTGCCAACTTTCCTTTCCTTTGGTTCGGGAATCGCTTTCTTCGGAAGTGAACCCAAACCCAATCTCCTTTCTTCAACTCCAACTTCTTTCGCCCCTTGTTCTTTTTCAATGCCACTTTGGCATAAGCTTCCTCGAGATTCTTCTTTGTCTTGGCATGCAACTCGAACAAAGCTTTGGCTTGGTGAGTACCTTCAAAATCAATAACAATATCTCGAGACAGTGGGGTTAGATCAAGTGGAATCAAAGGATTAAAACCGTACACACACTCGAATGGGGTCATATTTATCATTCGATGCACCGTTCGATTGTATGCAAACTCCATCATAAGCAAACGATCAGCCCAGTTTCCGACCTTGCCTTTGGTCATTGCTCGAAGCAAAGATCCCAAGGTTCGGTTAACTACCTCGGTCTGTCCATCAGTCTGAGGATAGTGAGACATCGAGAATAGTAGTTTGGTGCCAAGGGCACCCCACAAACATTTCCAAAAATGACTCAAGAACTTTGAGTCTCGATCACTCACAATTGTACGTGGCACACCATGAAATTTTAATACATGCTCAATAAAAAAGGAAGCAACATGTTGTGCACAATCGCATTTCTAGCAAGGAATAAAGTGAGCCATTTTGGAAAATCGGTACACGACAACGAAGATGCTATCATATGCTCCCCCCGACCTCGGTAACCCCAACACAAAGTCCATGGATATATCAACCCAAGGTCGATCAGGCACAGGTAATGGGGTATACAAACCATGAGGGTTGGACTTCGATTTAGCTTTCTTGCATACGAGACAAGTGTTGCAAAGCTTTTACACATCTCACCGCATTTTTGGCCAATGGAACTGCTCGGTTAAGATATCAAGAGTTTTATCGACACCGAAGTGCCCCATCAAGCCTCCGGAGTGAGCTTCTCGAACTAAGAGCTCTCTCCACGATGAAAATGGCACACAAACCCTCCAATTCTTGAAGAGGTATCCATCATGCCACTGATATTTCTCAACCCTTCGGCTACTCAAGATTACGTCATGAACGCATTTTAGTTTGGGATCATCTTCGTACATCGACTTGATGCTTTCGAATCCCATGAGCCTTGAGGTGAGAGTGGTCGCTAAGGCAAACTTTCTTGATAGCGCATCGGCCACAACATTGTCTTTTCCCTTTTGTAATGAATTACATAGGGAAAGCTTTCAATGAATTCAACCCATTTGGCATGTCTTCTATTCAATTTCTCCTGACCTCGGATATGCTTCAAAGATTCATGGTCACTTTTAATCACAAACTCTCGAGGCCACAAATAATGCTGCCAATGGGCGAGTGCTCGAACGAGGGCATACAACTCCTTGTCATACGTCGAGTAATTCAAGGTAGCACCCTTAGGCTTTTCGCTAAAGTAAGCGATCGGCTTCGATTCTTGCATAAGCACTCCTCCAATCCCAACTCCGCGACGCATCATACTCAACTTCGAATGCTTTGCCGAAGTCAGGGAGTTGCAACAACGGGGCAGAATAAAGCCTTCGTTTCAACTCTTGGAAGGCCCTCTATTGGGAATCTCCCCACACAAATGGATGGTCTTTCTTTACCAGCTCGGTTAAGGGAGCTGCCACGGTGCTAAAGTCACGAACAAACCTTTGGTAAAAGCTATCTAACCTATGGAAGCTACGCATTTGAGAAATCGAGGTTGGCGTTGGCCAATCTTTGATAGCTTCGACTTTTGACTCATCGACTTCAACACCATTAGCACTCACAACGAATCCTAGAAAGACTACACGCTCGACACAAAAGTCACATTTCTTGAAGTTAGCATCAAGCACTAGCATTAGGTGTTCGACATGTTCATCCACATATTTACTATAGATAAGGATGTCATCGAAGTAAACGACAACAAACTTATTTATGAACGGTTTGAGCACATGGTTCATTAGTCGTATGAAGGTGCTCGGTGCGTTGGATAGGCCAAAAGGCATCACCAATCATTCATAGAGACCGAATTTGGTCTTGAATATAGTTTTCCACTCGTCTTCGGGTTTCATTCGGATTTGGTTGTAACCGGACCTGAGGTCTATCTTCGAAAAGCATGAAGAACCACTTAACTCATCTAGCATGTCATCTAATCGAGGGATAGGATGACGATACTTTACCGTGATTTTGTTGACTGCTCGGCAATCAACACACATTCGCCATGTTCCATCTTTCTTCGGGACAAGGATAACAGGAACGGTGCAAGGACTCAAGCTCTCTCGAATGAGGCCCTTGTTCAGCAATTCATCAACCTGCCTTTGGAGTTCTTTGGTGTCTTCGGGATTACACCGGTATGCAGGTTTGTTGGGGATTTGAGACCCCGGTACGCTGTCAATTTGGTGCTCGATTCCTCTCAACGGAGGCAATCCACCTGGCATTTCTTCGGGAAACATGTCTCCGAAGCCCTGCAAAACACTTTGGACAGCACTAGGCAAAGGGTTATCGTTAGAAAAATCAACATTAGAGTTTAGAAAGATACCCTTGTGCACGAGGCAAATCCTCATCTGATCGTTGTCGTTGCCTCGTAGATACTCACCTGGTTGCATGATAGCACAGATGTTCCATACTTAGGGCAGTGAGTTGTTGTCTTCGGCTGCAAATTTTGTTCCCATCAGGAGCTTAGCTTTGGCCGCTTCTTTCAATTCTTTCATTCTTTTATAGTCCTCGCTGACTTGCTTCGGAGATAAGGGTTTGAGTATGAAACTCTTCCCTTCGAGCTTAGCAGTGTAAGTGTTGTACCTTCTATTATGAACAATCGACCGATCATACTGCCATGGTCGACCCAATAGCATATGACAAGCTTGCATCGGTACCACATCGAACATCATCTCATCTTGATATTCTCCAACTTTGAATTTGATCCATACTTGTTTGACAACCTTCAATTCTCCACACTCATTCAACCATTGTAATCTGTAAGGATGGGGATGTTTCAAGGTAGGTAGTCCCAATTATGAAACCAAGGTTTGGCTTATCACATTCGCACAACTACCTGAATCAATGATCATCGAACAAACTTTCCCCCTCACTCGACATCGGGCATGGAAAAGGTTTTCTCTTTGGTTATCCTCTTCTTCAAGAGTCATGCAGCTCAAATTCCTTCAAACTACAAGAAACATTTCTGGATGATCAGCTTCGGCAGCTTCACAACCATCATAATCTTCAGCTCGGCCAATCTCCTTGGAATTTTCATCCTCGGTGTCACTCACTTGCTCACAAACATCTCCATTGTCGAGCACAAGCATAACTTTGCGAGTTGGACACTCTTTTTCCATGTGACCATAACCTTTGCATTTATAATATTGAATACTTGAAGCACTAGGAGAATTAAGTTGAACGTTACCTCCCACTTCTCTTGGTTGGTTAACGATCACACCCCTCTCGAAGGGTTTCTTTGGTTTTCAAACAATGTTAGCACTTGTTGGATTCGGACTCTTCCTTTCTTTACCTCGGTTCAAAGGAGTTGAAGTAGTGACTCCTCGGTACTGGTTTGCTTTAGCGTCCTTAACCCATTTCTCAGCTTTGATGGCAGCGTGAAACACATCTTCCAAAGTTTGGTACACATGCAGCCTCAATTGTGATGACACATCTCGAGCCAAGCCATTTTTGAATCGAATGATGGCTTGCTCATCATATTCTTCCATATCGAGGGCCAATCGAATTCTTTTGAGCTCATCATGGTATTCTTCAACTGATTTGGTCCCTTGTTTCAATTCGAAGAGCTTTCGAAGTTGCTCCTGCCGATATTTTGGCATTCACATACTTAGCATCCATTGCTCTCTTCAACTGCATCCATGTGGTGACTTTGGGATAAGAATTCCTTCGCCTTAACCTTTTGTCAGCCTCTCACCACGTTGATGCATATGCCTTGAACGAAGCAATAGCATGTGCAGCTTTTCTCTCTTCGGTCATCTCATTGGTTTCGAAGATTCGCTCCAATTTAAGCTTCCAATCAAGATATTGGTCTGGATCACTAGTTCCTCTGAAGGATGGAATAGTGATTTTGATACTGTTCAAGTTTGAATCTCGAGCACTTCGAATCTGTTCGGGATACTCCTCATAATAGTCATCAGCCTCACGATCAATATTTCGATCAACATTTGCGCCTCGACCTCGGAAATTTCCACGACCTCGTTGAGCCTATTTTCGTTGAACGAATGGCGGCTCATATTAAGATTCAGCATCGGGAAGTTCTCCTTCATCGACACCTTCGTCAACATCTACAATTTATCTTCGGGCCATTGGAAGTGGTACTCTTTCACCTTGGAGAATGCCCAAGTGTTGATAACCAGCTTGAGGATTACCCACGTTTTGTTGTTGTACTTGGGGATTGCCCAAGTGCTGTGTAGCTTGGGGATTGCCCATAGCTTCATTTCGAACAGCCTTGCTCTTCAACTAATGTTGTCGAACATGCTCAGCAAACAGCTCAGGTTTCATCGGAGTGGACTTGCTAGTTCCAGCACCGGACCCAGGTAAGGCCACGGACACACTACCTTGCTCGAGTTGAGCTACTCGAGTACTCAATTTTCTTACTTCGGCACTGATGCCTTGTATCGCAGCCATGAGATCGGCTAACGACACCTTGGGCTTCTCAATGCCCTTTCCTTCGCCTCCATTCCCAGCCATGGTACCTGCACAAATCAAAGATGAAGTAAAATGTCAAGGTTAGAAATCACCTCACACACTCCCTCACCTTTGTTGGGTGGCACTCGTGTCCATTTAATTTATGGGTTCGATTTTGGTCCCTCAAGAACTTGTAGCCAATGGCTTCCTCGGTTGATCCACTTCTCTCAATTCCTTCAAATTTGACAAGTTACACTGTCTCCCTCGGGAAGAGAGAATTGATTTGACTCGATGGAACGGACGCTATTTACTCTGTGCTTCGGGAAGTCAAAAGAATTTTGTACGAAGTTTGGACTTCGGCTATCCCACGCATGAGTTCCTATAAGCTCAAATGAGCTACTACGACCTCGAGTAGGAAGAATTACTCCAGAGATCCACTAACTAAATTTATCGAACACAAGAAAAGTGAAAACCTAGGAGAACCTACCCTTCAATTCCTCTTCGGAATCCCTTCGAACACACCAACTCTTCTTCGTACAAGAGTGGTCCCTTCTTCGTATGGATAGGGTTTTATCTTATCCAATTCCCTTTTCTAGCCGACAAATTTTTCACCTGTTTTGATTATTACACTTTACCCCTTTCTTCTTCAATGGAACAGTGACGTTCTTACTCCGGCTACGGACAAACTTACTTTGTTCACTGACCAAGAATCTGAACAGACCTTGGGTTGCCTTTCACTCCGGTATCAACAACGACGGAGGGAATCAATTCAAAATTCCTTTGAGCTAAGAATAAGCTTAACGTCGTCCGTACACTGTTACAATGTAACAAGTTTCCGGCGAACAGACAAGGTTCAAATAATAGAACTTTAAATTTTAAGCATAAAACACAACCCAAGAACAAGCAACAACCACCAGTCTTCATCAATAACCACCAAAACACGACTGGGGTTTGTAACAGTCACCAATACGTCGAAACAGTCCAAAACCTTCGAGAAACCCTAGTCGACAATCGTGTACGACAAGTGCTTGTTAGAATCAGTAGACGATAGTGAGTAAGAATCAATGGTTGTTTAAATTTTTGAATTTTTCTTTTCTACTTTTTTTTTTGTAAACAGCACTACAGCACCAACAATCAACAACAAGGAAGAAAGCTGAAACTGAAGAAAACAAGCACGAGATAAAATTCGAACAGGAATTGAGGTTGTGAGAACAAACTCAAACCTTTCTCTGATACCAAGATGGTAAGCAAAACCGAGGTTTAACTTGACACGAAGAAACGCGGAAGAATAACAAGAACAAAGATAGAAGCAAGACAAATCTTGCTTCGATTCTAAAGAATGGCGAGGAACTCGTCTCGGGTTCGATTGAATTGGAGATCAAGAATCACCTATACTAAGCAACAATCCTCAAGAAAGACATTGCTTCTTGCAAATTGAATGACCAAGAAAAAAATGTTCAAATGACTACCACCGATTGGCACAAGTTCTTTAAAATCCCACAACGGGGTTCGGCTCCATCGGAGACTCTCAATAGCAACTACTATATCAAATATTCATCAACAACTAACTACCACAATGAAATGTAAAGGAGTATATATAAATAGACTACGCTAGGGATAAAACAGTAAATGGTCAGAGGTGACCAATAAAAGCAAGCCACGCAGGGCTGAAGTAATGAGTGTTCGGTAGCCTTAACTTCAGTGCTCGGTTGCTTGCTCGAACATTTAGTGGGTGTTCGGCAGCCTTGACTTCGATACTTGGTTGCTTGCTCGAACACATTTATCATCGGGCGCGACTTGACTTCAAACACAATTTGTTGTGTTCGGCACTGTGCTGTTCAACGCCAAGGGTTGATGTTTGGTCACTTTGTCCTCGGGCTCAAATTTGAAGATGTAGCCTTCGGCTCTAACACTTTGCCATTCTTCCTCCGAACACATGCTTCCTCCCGACCAAGCCAACTGAATGTGCATGTCATGTAGCAATTTGTCTTGGCTTCGTGTCATTGGCCTCGGTGGATCATTCATTGACTTCGGTAGATTGTTGAGTACTTGATCAGCACTTCGGACTGCATCATATACAAACTTATGGATGCGTTCACATAATTCAGCTTAGACATGGAAAAATGTACCTGACTCTCTAACCATTTGTGCATGATCATTAACTTTTTGAAGTCCAGGTAGTTATATTCATGACCTAGAAAATGGTTTTTCTCCTTGGATTTCTGGATCAATTTGTCTCTATAAATGTCAACAGGCAGTCTCACTTATTCTTGAACATTTCCCTTGTCGCCCTTGTCTTCTTCAAATAAGCAACAAAAGGAGACATATGTGCCCTGGAAGGGTACACAGTCCTCTTTCGCTTCTCCTGTACGGTAAACTTGAAGAAATTAATTATTTCTTTCAACTCTTTAAACTTCTTTTCTTCCTCTCTTTCTTCCTTGCATTCGGCACACAAATTGCATCTGCAACAGCCGTTGCTTCTGGAGGTACCCTCCCAGCATCACCTTTAAAGCCACCCAATATATCAAATAACCTAAGGCCACCTCCACTAAAGCTTCTTGTTCTTCCACCAACTCCCTCATCTCACTCATCTACAAAATCCACATTCTCTCTACCAACTCCAACATCTCCAAGATCTCATCTTTTATCAATTTTCTCGGCTACTGATCTTTGAACACCATCCATGTCACTAACAACTCCAACATTACCCAACCTCAGTGTTGTCACACCCTTAAGCCTTTCCATGAAACAATCGATCAACTCGTCCTCCTCATCAACAAATGGCACTAACTTTTCATGAACTCCTTTTTCTTCTTCCTTGGAGAAGGCAGAAGACCAGGCTCACCACCTGCAACCCCATCCCAACCAAAAAGAAAGAAAAAAAATCAACCCAAGAAGGTTTTACACATAAATGAAACATCTAACATATAGGTACACATAATAAAAATGTGTACACCTTAGTCATATATGTAACACATATTACTTAAGTGTACACAATTTTTTATGTACATGTAGGTAATATGTGTACACATATAAAATATGTGTACACACATACTCAAGGGTTTAAACACCAAATAGATAACAACTAAAATATACTAACAGGTTATCAGCATGGCGAAGGATATGATCACATTCCCTCTCCTGCTTGGTGGGCCACCTTTGCATCTTGGCTTTGCAGGCATATCCTGAAAGTCCTAGTGCATAAGTGATGGAATGGCTTCATATGTCAAAGCAATGAATGCCCAGGGGAAGCCATAAAGGTTGTAGCCCTTCATCTCTACATCCGTAGGCTTGAGTAGGTATGGAATTGTCACCTTAAAGCTCATTCTCCCCCAAGGATAATTTTTGAAATATGTGTTGGGCCTGGAAGCTAAGTAGACAAATTTAGGATCAACACTTGTACTCAAATCCTTTGAACATAAAATTGAATGTGAAAACAAAGCCAAGCAAAGTCGAGACTTCTTTCTCGAATCTAGAGAATTGGAAGTGATCACTTTCAAGAGTTCACTTCCTGATAGCCTTTTTCTTGCGTGCTCGGTAACCATATCCCACAATTTTCCCCTTATTTGTCACCTCAGACATATGTTCTTTATTGGGTACTCATGGCATGGTAGTCCAGTCATTATTGCAAATTCACTAAGCCCAAACCGAGATAGCAGTCCATTAAATTTAACCCATAGCTCCTTAGTCTTCTTGCAAGTACTCATGCGCAGTCGGAGCCCATGCAATAATCTTGGAGGAAATATGGATTTCTCACTCAATACCAACAGATGACCACAAACAGAATCTTTAAAACTATCCACAAGCTCTAAATTGGTCAAGCCTTCGCGGAACTTCTTCATTTCCCCAATGACGGTGGATCTTTGTGTAACCTTCTCCACCATGATATCACCATGTTAATTCGCAAACGTCCTGAGATTCATATTAGGATGATAAGTCATAGCAACCTCAGAGACCTCGTCCTCGAACGGCAATTGATTAGGAGAAGTTAATTAGATACGTTTTTTCATACATCGACTATGATATGTACACATATGTTCACATGTGTACTGATACGATCCAAAATACACAAGAAGCGGAATATCAAAATTAACAATAATAGAAAGGAAAACTAACAATAGAATTCGATTAAAATAATCGAAAGATGTTTAGTAAGTTGTAGAACAGTAAAAAAATCTAAAACCCTAAACGAATGTCTTAGCAATGAAAAGGATTACCTACCCATTCACCTCCCAAGAACACAACAAAATAGAATCCCAGATACAAAGAATAAAGAAGAATAAGATTACCTTCAAGAATCCCAATTCTTGAAAAACAGGTTGCTTGTTTGATTCGAACCCAAAAGGTTGTAATTTCACAAATGGTGTTTTTAGTTTCTCTCTAATGGTTGTCCCCATCTAAAATAGATTTACAAGGGTTTATATATGAAATAAAGTAAGCAGGAAAGCCCCTACACTAATCCAAATTCAGATTGGAGAGTTCCCAGATCGGACAAAACTTCATATAATGTAAGACTTTTGTATGCTCAACTCACCGGTCTCACAGCCTTCTCATACAATCTACGGGTTGTTGTAGGGTTCATACGAGTCTTACAATACTCCTCGCTCCGCTGTTTTTGTAAGCGCAAATGCATTAAATCTCCGCGATCACGGGCACATTGCAAACACTTGAAACATCATTCCATCATAGCTCAACCCTCCTAGACTCCCGCGAATCAACAGTTGAAGATCATGATGTTCTTGTGCTTGCAATCCATGTTCCTCTTTTGTCTTCAAATGCGTCAACGCTCCACTAGATAATTCAACCTACGCATTTGGTGCCGATTGACTTGTGAAATCCGCTAGGTTCATATCATCCCCTGCCTCTTTAAAATGCTTCGTCCTCGAATCAACAAATGTTTGTCAGAAACCGCTCCTTCCTCAAGTGATGCCAAACCCAATCACCAGGTTGAAAGACAAGTTGTCTTCTTCCTCGATTCAATTTGTTGGTAACTTTCTCATATGTCTTCTCCAATCAACTCACACTTGTTCATGAACCTTCTTCAATGCCTCGGCCCTATTTTTTCCATCTTTTAATGCAGCCCGTAACATACTTCCCAAAGTCGTATTGACCACCTCAGTTTGGCCATCAGTTTGGGGATGACAAGTAGTAGAGTAGAGTAACTTTGTCCCCAACCTAGGGCACAATGTCCTCCAAAATTTACTCACAAATTTCACATCCCTATCACTCACAATTGACCTCGGAACCCCATGCAGCCTCAACACCTCTCTCTCAAACTACCCAGCTAGATAAGAAGCATCATCTTTTTTGTGACAAGGAATAAAATGTGTCATCTTAGAAAATTGATGGACCACCACAAATATAGAATCATGCCCCTTACTAGTCTTAGGCAAACCCAAAACAATCCAAAGAGACATCTAACCAAGGCCCTCGGGAATAGGCAAAGGGGTGTATAAGTCATGTGGCTTAACCTTAGACTTTGCCCGAAGGCAATCTTGACGCACACCATAAACACGACCTACATCCCGCTTCATGTGTGGCCAGTAAATTTTCTCCTTGAGACGCTCTAATGTCTTAGCAACACCAAAGTGACCTATCAAACCAGAGCTTCCCTAACAAATAATTCACTCAACGAGCAACGGGGAACACATAACTTACCTTTTCGAAACAAATACCCATCATTGCGAGTGAAGCCCTCAAGCGTACTAGACTCACATTCCTTGTACTTACTACCAAAGTCGGGATCACTATCATACAATTGCTTGATATGATCGAAACCCATCATGTTAGCAGTTAATACACTCATCAAAACATGCCTGTGAGAAAGTGCATTAGCAACAACATTATCTTTACCTTGCTTATAGTGGATAACATAACGAAAAGTTTCAATAAATTCTACCCACTTAGCATGTCGTTTATTCAATTTGGATTGCCATTTCAAGAATTTAAGACTCTCATGATCAGTCCTAATAATAAACTCCTTAGGCCAAAGGTAATGCTGCCAACTAGATAACACGACCCTGATTTTCGGCTAGGTCGTGCAGGCACCGACCACCTCCCCTAAACCCATCGAGCAAACCCTTATCAGTTGAATTCGAAAAATAAATATAAATACAACTCATAAATAAAAAAGAAAACTTAGAAAAAGCACAGACATATTGATACCTCTAAGTTGTACAAAAGAAATTACAGCTAACTACCCAACAGACTGAGTTTAGAGCTATCCAGACTGGATATCTAAGAGTACAAAAGAATACATACACCTCCTAAAGGGAGCAAAATAGAAATAATAAACATAAACTGGTGGCCATCTTGAACAAAAGTTGGCTCACCCTGACAGTTGTAGTTGTCTTCGCTCCTTAACAACGTGCCGAACTCAATCCTGAAGCAAACCTGCCGAAACGAAATAAATAGACAAGAAACAAACAAAAAACAAGGGTGAGTCAAAAGGACTCCATAAGTGGGGGCAGACTAGCCACCTCAAAGAATCGGATAGCTAGCCAGGGAGAAGAGCTAAGCAAATACAGACCAAAAACGCGGACAATTAAAGCATATAACCAATTAGGGACACAAGAAAGCTAGAAACATATAGGTAAAACGAAACATGTCTACAACCAGGTATAAATATCGCATGCACAAAACACATCAAAAGAGTCACACAATAGTCAGCATCCAGTGCAATGAAATGGGATGAATGTGGTATGATGCAATGCGGTCACATGTGTCTGATACCTATCTCTGGTGCGGGACTGTCATAGTCTACCAGGAGATATATGCAAAAATAATCCTTCACCGGTGCGGGACTCTCATCGACTACCGAGAAGTGTATCCAATAATGACCCTTCACCGGCGCGAGACTCTCATCGACTACCGGAAAGTGCATGTAATAATGACCCTTCACCTGCGCGGGGCTCTCATCCACTACCGATAATGACCCTTCACCGGCTCGGGACTCTCATCGATTACAGGGAAGTATATGCAATAATAACCCTTCACCGGCTCGGGACACTCATCAATTACCGGGAAGCATATGCAATAATGATGAAACGACTTTAAGTAGTCATTTCGGGAATTAGGACCCTGATTGACGTGCCGTCAATTTTAAAAGCTTTATAAGGACCATCCCAACTTGTCTGTAAAATTGAGCTAAATCAGACATCGTCTGGTAGGCATCGGAAGAAGGTTTCAGTTTTCGCTAGCGATAAATCGTAAAAAAGAGCTTTTCGAGCACAATTTTGGCGAATGAGCTCCGATTCGAAATCTGAAAGCGTCGCTAGGTTCGTATGGTCATTTATGATATGTGTGAATTTTTGAAGTGAGTTTCGAGGTTGTTCGATTGATTTCGGCTAAAGTTCCGAAAGAATTAATAATTTGGTCCTTTTTTTTAATTTGTATCTGGAGTTTCGGGAGTCCGATTTGAGATTTGCCTTGGAAAGTATGTTACATATATTTTTTATAACTTACTTGAAAATTTTGGGATCATTTCGACTTCTCTAGGGTTCCATTTTAATTTTAATCGTCGTAGCGAATTTAAAAAAAATAAATTAGATTGTCGGTTAGCTAACAGATTAAATCCCTTAGCATAAGCAATTGCATATACAGGCAGAAAACATACGAACAACATTAAGAAAAGAAAGGATAGGAAAGAAAGAGGAAATAAAGGAAAAATGTGGTGGAAAAATAGTAGAATTTCTACCCCAAATCTCCAGGTAATGATGTTAACTTATTATCTTAGCTTATTACGTGTGTTTGAATATATTATTATGGTAAAAATAGGGATATTAGACATCGCCCTAATGACTTAAATTGATAGTTTAAAGGGTCAATTGGACCCCGATGATGGAAATGATTATATATTCGTACTCAGTGAATTATGGGCAACATAAGAATGTAATTTATTTAGGGTTTGGTTATAGGACTTTTAACCCTGTACATAGGTCTGGCCTGCGTATTGCGTATGCGAATAGGGTATCAGGTTCCTAACTGGATTGCCCTAAGACATAAGGAATGAAGCATTTAGCTTTATTTGATATAACTTTTCTGCTTATTGAATAGAGCGGGATCGTTTGGCAGTTAATCTAAAGGAAAAAGCAGTTGTTGAGTAGTAGGGCTAGCTTTGGAATACAGTAAGTGTTTATATCCATTTCTTTGGAGGCACTTGGCCTCATGAATTTTCTACCACGTGTTCCTTACGTGTGTAGCTGCCAATAGGCATACTCATTATGCCTTAGCTTTGGAATTACATTCTATATTATATGTTATGTCCTGTTATTGGTATTGCATTGAGAATCTGAGCATTGTACTTTGGCTGTGAGTTGGCATCTACTTCCCGGCTGTCGATGAGAGTCCCCACCGGCGAAGAGTTATTATTGCATCACATTGCATTCATATGCATCACATTGCATATCATACTGAGTGCAGGAGTATTCCGCCTCAGCTTTACATTTTATCGGGTGCAGGAGTATTCCGCCCCAAGAGAGTGCAGGAGTATTCCCCCTCTGGTTTACATTATATCAGGTGCAGGAGTATTTTGCCCCAGGAGCAAGAGTATTCCGCTCCAGTTGGTTATCAGATTGGATTCCCCTCGAATGCAGAAGTATTCCGCTTCGGGATGGGATTACGGGCACATGTGACCCTTTGCATCTCATTTCATTTCATCTCATTTCATCTCATTCCATTGTGTAGATTTTCTGTACATGACTACTGTTCTACTTATATGTGCATTGCTTATTTGTTGATATGTTTCTGGCTCGTATTCCATTCCTGGTTGAGTTTATGGTTTCATACGTGTTTTCGGTTATTATCTGGCTCCGCTTTTTTTTAATATTTAAATAAAAGGAATTCGGTTTATCTGTTTCTTCTCCCTGGCTAGCTATCCCATTATTTGAGGCGGCTAGTCTGCCCCACTTATTGAGTCCTTATGACTCATCCCTATTTGTTTTTTTGTTTTCTTTTCGTTCGGCAGATTCTGCTCCAGGACCCAGCCAATCGTGTCGTGATTGAGGAATAGTATGTTTTCAGCTGTCTACGGTGAGTCATCCTGTTCATTGCGGCCACCAACTTCAGATTTTACAGTTTTCCTTACTTTTGCTCCCTTCGGGATGTGTGTATATCTTTTGGCCTTCTTAGATGTCTGATCTGGAAACCTTTAAAACTGTGTATTCTGGGTAGTTAGTTGTATTATTCAGACAGCTTGTATGTTTGTCTATCCTTGAAAGTGATCTTATGTTGTTAAAATTTGGTTCATTTTCATTTCAAGTTAATTCTTCATAATTTATATCGATTCAGTCGATAGGGTTCGCCCGACAAGTTTAGAGGAGATGGTCGGGTGCCCGCACGGCCTAACCGAGAATTCGGGTCCTGTCAGTTGGTATCAGAGCGAGGTTTAGAGTCTTTCCAGATCATGACAGTGTCTAATAGAGTCTCTGATAAGAATCAAACACT
This sequence comes from Petunia x hybrida, assembly GCA_037355625.1. Lineage (NCBI taxonomy): Eukaryota > Viridiplantae > Streptophyta > Magnoliopsida > Solanales > Solanaceae > Petunia > Petunia x hybrida. Next base: position 804,754 of record JBBBVM010000695.1, on the reverse strand, counting down.
GAAAAGGTAAAAGGATAAAGAACGAGACATAACTCGATCAATAATCTCAAGTAGCAACGGAGAACTCGTTCCGTTACACCCCGAGAGAATGTCAAGAACACCTACGCTAGGCAACTACCCTCGAGCCAACTAGGACTCGCAAGTAGAATGGTCCGGGCGGGGTCGTTGTCCAACTAGAATCCACTAGAAGCACACAAATCCCAAACAAAGGTTGGTTTTTCATAAACCCAAAGAGATCCCTCTTTACAATGTTAATTCATCATTCAAAATAGACTAAGGAATAAAATAAGTTATCTAGCTATTTATAGAGGTTTCTAGGCATTAAGTAAAAGGTCTATAATGCCCACAAGCTAGGCTTTAAGCTAAAAGACCATGCAAGGTCAAAATAGTAACTTTAAACTTGAAATCCCGTGCTTCAGCAAATCGGGCGGAGCGCCCGTTTCTTGGGCGGAGCGCCCACAAAGTTGATCAGTGGAGGGGGCTGGGTGGACCGCCTGGAGGCTGGGCGGAGCGCCTGAGCCAAGTGTATCTCAGGCGGAGCGCCTGGTTTGCCTGGGCGGAGCGCCTGGCTGCCTGTGGGGTGGAGCACCGGTGCTCCATCACCTAAACATGCTTGAATCATCTCCGAAGCTCTTGCCCTTGCATATTTTGCCTCTTCCAAGCTTGATATATGTTGGAAAGGTGTCTTGGCTCGATTTGGGGCTTATCATCCTCCCCTTCTTGAGAAGATTTCGTCCTCGAAATCAATGCATTCACGTACATGGCATCATCTCTTCGGGGTGCCCAATGCTCTCCTCCCTTGTAACCCTTGATCGTCACTTTGACATAGGTTTCTTCCAAGGTCTCCTTTGCCTTAACATGGAGCTTAGAACCTACAAGCAACGACAAGCAAACACAAGATTTCCTACTTTGAAAGTAGGTTAGTGCAAGAAGTGTGGAAAACACACTCTTGTGATATAACCAAGCATCAATGTTAAGAACAAATACCAAATCTCCAATGAGATCATCAAGTGCTTGGTTCAATGAGAATATGCATGCAACACAATAAGGAACAAATAGGTCATGGGGACATGGAAAATGCAAGATCAAGCTATCAAAATCCCCTTGAACCTTAAGCTCAAGATCAACAAACCAATCCCTCCTCAAAGTGTGATCAACATGTGGAGTGGAGTGAGTCAAATAACCCATCATGCAAGTAACATCAAGTACTCCACTCCCCTTCTTTAGAGCACACTTACTCACACCAAGGGGTTCCCTTTCACCTCCCATTTCATCACTTAAGCAACCCGTCTCAAAAGACAAACTATCAAGAAAGGTATTGATAATGGTCACTCAAAGAGTCATTTACCTCATTCAAATCCTCACACAATGGGTTGCCTAAGGGGTCAAACCCTTCACACCATGGAGGTTCCATCTTACTATCAACCCTAGTCCCATACAATTCGCTACCACCAATGAGATTATCTTCAAACAATGGAAATGTAAAAATGTGCATCTCAACATCATGATCAAGCATAGACAAGTTATCAAGACTAGGTTCACTTGAGGAGTCATCATAGACAACTTTGTCCAATTCATGCAATTTGGACTCCTCAATTCCACTAACATCCTCACCACAACACTTAGACCCACCAAATAGAAGCATATCAACAAGGGTATGATCAACTATCTCATCTACCCCTTCATCAAAGATTGGCGGTGTGTCATAGCAAAGGTCACAATCTTTGTCAACTACCAAGTCTACACTAGTGAGAGATTCATTGAACAATGAGCTCACATCATGATGTGGCTTAGCAAGGCTCTCAACTAATGTTATACAAGCACACACAAGTTGACTTTTAGACTCTCCACTAGTGGCATATTTACTAGATGCGACACAAGCACCAACTAATGTTGAGTCATCACAAGACAAATAGCTAGTAGGCTCATGAAAAGGTGGAGCAACACTTACATTCGTAGTACGTCCTCGATCACTCACAAGGCTTGAAGTGTCATGTGTTACTCCTTCATGAAGCTCACATTGAGAACTTTCCTCCTCTTTTCTTTCCTTCCAAGCACATGGTTGAGGCTCCAATGGCTTGTCTTCATTTGTACCTACACAAGAACTAACACAAGAAATAGTAGAAGATGAAGAATTGTTAGAATAATGGGTGCTCTCACTCTCAAATTTTCTTTCCTCACCTCTCTTCTCTCTCAATTTTACCTCATGGTCAAGTGTAGTTGGTGGTGACAATCCACTCACATCACTCTTCAATTCCTCTCTTAGATTGTCACCGGTCACTCCCTCACTTCTCTCTATCTTTTCTCTCTCATTTGAAGTGGAGTGACTCTTATTTTCATCATGCTTTGGCAAGACAACAAGATTGTTTGCCTCGGGTTCAAGTACAATGGGCGATTTGGCTTTAGCCGCTCCCCTTTGATCATTCTCCACCTCCTCTTCCATGAGAACGGTACCCAAACTCCTCCTAACCATCAAGAACATTTGAGGGTCATCTCCTTCCTCTATACCCTCCTCACAAGCAATCTCAATCTCCTCATCCTCCTCATCCTCCTCATCTTCGGGCTCACTCTCTTGCTCATACACCAAATTTCCTACCACAACCATGGTTCTCTTTGTAGGACAATCTTTAGCAATGTGGCCATACCCCTTACACTTATAGCATTGAGTAGAAGTGGAAGTAGAATTGCTCAAGTGGGTTTTAGAATTACCTCCCAATGGTGGTGTAGACTTCTCATATGTTCTCTTCACTTCTTTGCTAGCACTTACACCACTTGCACTTGAGAAGTTTGCATTTGGAGTCTTCCACTCCTTTGGTTGGCTCACCGGAGTAGGATTGCTACTCTTGTAACGGTTGGACTTTTCTCCATTAAGCCATTGCTCGGCTTCAATAGCGGCTTCCAATAGATCTTGGAGTGAAGGATACGAATGCAACCTCAATTGAGAAGCTATACCATAGCTTAAGCCAATTTTGAAATGGATCATGGCTTGCTCTTCTTCCTCGGTTTCCATATCCAATGCCATCCGGGTCTTCTCAAACTCATCATAGTACTCATGAACCGTCTTGACACCTTGCTTTAGATCATAAAGCTTCTTGAGTTGCTCTTGACGATACCTAGGAGTCACATACTTGGTGTTCATGAGGTCCTTCAACTCATTCCAAGTCACATTCACATGCACACCCGCTCTCCTTCTTGTCCTCTTTGTGGACTCCCCCCAAGTAGAAGCATAAGACTCAAAGGATGAAATAGCATAAGTACCTTTCTTCTCATCGGTCATCTCATTTGTGTCAAACACCCTCTCCATGAGTAGTACCCATTCCATGTATGCCTCCGGATCACAAGTTCCCTTAAAGATTGGAAGATTAAGCTTCACACTATTGAGATTGTTAAGATCACGACCACCATGGTAAGGCTCCGGTTGGCCTCCATAAGGGTCACCATACACACCATAATCTCTTCTAGAATTCCCTCCATAATATCCCACGGGTGGCCCTCGACCTCGGCCTCTACCCCTATCCACATTTCGTCCCCAATTCATTTGCCTTCTAGGTTGATAAGGAGCATCATACCCATAGGCTTCATCAACATACTCGGCCTCCTCCTCTTCTTGAGCCTCAACAACTTGCTCAAGAGGTGGGACAAACCTAACGGGTCTTTGAAGTAGAGCATTCCCTTGGGGATTGCCTAAGTTGTGGTGATTGCCCACGGGTTGGGTATTGCCCAACATACACTCTTGAAGAGCATCAACTTTCTTTTGTTCATATCTTTTGGTTACCTCGGTAAAGTGTCCGGGAGTCATAGGAGTGCTATGACTTGTGCCTTCTCCGGATTCAATTTGGACACTTGGGGTCCTCCTCTCAATGGCTTCAATCCTCAAGCTCATACTATCCAATTTGGCAAGGATAGTAGCAAGGGCACTATTAGCAAATTCTTCTCCTTCAGTGGACATTGTACCTACAAGAAGAGCAAACGTTAGTGAAATCACCTCACACACACCCTCACGTGTATAGCACTCGGTTCACTCATTTAGTGGTGGTGGATATTTCACTCGGACTTGAGTACTAAAGCTTCAAGTAGTTGGACGACAATCCTCAACTCAATCAATCAACTCACAAGTCAAGTGTACTCCGGGGTGAGTGGAGTTAACGTGATTCCATGTACGATAAGCAATTTAGAGTAAGGACTTGAGTCAAAGGATTCTACGAATCTTCTTGGAGTTCTACTCTCCAACTAAGGCACGAATAACCTAAAAGCAATGAAAGATTAGTGCTAATTAAGTAGAAAGATTACTTAGATAGGCACTAATAAGAGGTTAGGCAACAAAGAAATAGGAAAACCTAGGCAAAACTACCCAAACAACACCTTCAGAGGTCAGGCGGAGCGCCCAAAAGGGTGGGGCGGAGCGCCTGAAGAAAATGGGGCAGTGGGGTTGGGCAGGCGAAGCACCCAGGGGTTGGGCGGAGCGCCTGGACCAAGAGTAAGTCAGGCGGGGCGCCCAAAGTCTAGGCGGAGCACCTGGGGGTCAGGCCCCTGCTTTTCCAACTCCGATTTTGCTCGATTTCAAGCCAAAATTTGGTCCGATTTCAACATTTTTTGCACAAATTCAAGGTACCCAAAGTTGTTCCTTGATACAACCTTCAAACCCCAATCAATTTCACACCCAAACAACCAACAAACAAAGTTCAATCAAGATTCAAAGTTTTCAAGTTTTGGGTTTCAACATGGGTTTCAAGGTTCAAAGGTAGGTTTCGATTCTTCAAAAACAATGTTACCGAACTCCGAATCACACGAAACTTGTTGCAATTGATTCGTTTTTCCAAGGAGATCAAACCCCGGTAATCAATTCCAAAACCCCACAATCACACAACCCAAAATCAATCAAATTCATCAAGAACAAGGGTTTGAGAGGGTTTAATAATATTTGGGGTTTCAATTTTCCAATCCAATCCAATCCAAACAATTTTGGTACCCAAACGTTGGGTTTTCAACAAGGATCAAGATTCTATAACACCCACTTCAAGAATCGAACGCACCAAAAAGTTACACTAATTTTGAATTTTTCAATTTTTCAATTTTTTTTGTAATTTTCTTTTTCCCAATAACTTTAACAACAAGAAAACTAAAAAGAGATACTAGGCACGAAGTATCAAGGGTCGGAGTTCGTAAGAACGATACCCGAACCTTGCTCTGATACCAAACTGATAAGAATCAAACGCTGAAAAGGTAAAAGGATAAAGAACGAGACGTAACTCGATCAATAATCTCAAGTAGCAACGGAGAACTCGTTCCGTTACACCCCGAGAGAATGTCAAGAACACCTACGCTAGGCAACTACCCTCGAGCCAACTAGGACTCGCAAGTAGAATGATCGGGGCGGGGTCGTTGTCCAACTAGAATCCACTAAAAGCACACAAATCCAAAACAAAGGTTGGTTTTTCATAAACCCAAAGAGATCCCTCTTTACAATGTTAATTCATCATTCAAAATAGACTAAGGAATAAAATAAGCTATCTAGCTATTTATAGAGGTTTCTAGGTATTAAGTAAAAGGTCTATAATTCCCACAAGCTAGGCTTTAAGCTAAAAGACCATGCAAGGTCAAAATAGTAACTTTAAACTTGAAATCCCGTGCTTCAGCAAATCGGGCGGAGCGCCCACAAAGTTGATCAGTGGAGGGGGCTGGGCGGACCGCCTGGGGGCTGGGCGGAGCGCCTGAGCCAAGTGTATCTCAGGCGGAGCGCCTGGTTTGCCTGGGCGGAGCGCCTGGCTGCCTGTGGGGTGGAGCACCGGTGCTCCATCGCCTAAACATGCTTGAATCATCTCCGAAGCTCTTGCCCTTGCATCCTTTGCCTCTTCCAAGCTTGATACATGTTGGAAAGGTGTCTTGGCTCGATTTGGGGCTTATCAGTCTCGTTGATCGGGCAGAGACATCCGTACCTATCTACGAGAGGCTATGATGGCATTTAGGCAGTTTTCTTTCTTTGATTCCTCGTCGTGCATGAGTCTTCTTATCTGAAGTTAAATATTTTTTTTTTATTTCCCACAGCAAATGATGAGAACGCGCGCGAATATCCAGCGAGAGGCAAAGGAGCCAGCGGTCGCTCCTGTTCCTGCTGCTCCGCGGGTTGGCGGTGTTGGCCGCGTTAGAGGTCGTGGTCGAGGCAGAAGTAGAGTTGCCCAGGCCGCCAGGATGGTAGATCATGTTGATCCTGCTGCAGAGGTTCTGGTAGTGCCAGCTTTTGCTGGGCAGGGGAGCAGGGCTTAGTCATCCTCCCCGCAGTTCATGATGCTTTTATGAGATTCTTAGCAACACAAATGCCTCAGGGACCTTATATTCCTCAGGCTGCCGTAGATGCTCTTATTCCTCAGGCTGCTGTAGATGCTCCTATTCCTCAGGCTGTCGTAGATGCTCCTATCCCTCAGGCAGCTCCTCAGGCTGCGGTAGATATTAGTTCTCAGGCTCTGGAAGCCCCCATTCTAGCTCCACATATAGCCCCAGCAGTTCATGTTCCAGGTGGTCATGTTCTAGAGGAAGCGGGTGTTATACCTCCGGTTGTTCAAGCTGGTCAGCCAGTCCAGGTAGCAGGTCAAGTTGATGATCCGGCAAGGCTGTATTATTTTACCCGACTTAGTCCTTCGAAGTTCTCTGGTCAGAAATCAGATAACCTTAAGCCTCGTGAGATGCTTGATCAATGTCAGCGTATCTTAGAGGCCCTTGGATATCTTGAGCAGTATGGAGTTGATTATACTGCCTTCCAATTTGAGGGTCCGGCTTTAGCTTGGTGGACCACACTCCAATCAGCTAGGCAGGGCTTACCTAAGCTGACCTGGAGTGATTTCTCCCATCGATTCATGGAGAATTTTTTCCCTCGCAGTCAGCAGGATGAGAAGAGGAGACAGTTTGAGACGATTGGACAGGGTAACCTGTCAGTCACGGAATATGAGCTTTTATTTTCAGAGATGTCCAGCTATGCTCCAGATCTCATGCAGGAGCCCTCTGAGAGGGTCAGGCATTATATTGATAGGCTTTCTCCTCATTTGTGGTCCCAGATGGCTCGTGAGATTGAGGCTGGTACTCTATTTGATGTCGATGTCGATATTGCCAAGAGGTGTGAGGCCTATCATAGATTAGAGATAGGGGAGTTAGAGCGGGAGAGTAAGAGATCTCGTGGTCCAGGGCATTCTAGTACCTCGTATGGAGTTGGAGTTATCAGCAGCAGAGTAGGCCTCCTGCCAGACCAGCTCAGTTTCCAGCGCGTGGTTCTCAGAACGCGCCTACTTCTTCTTAGGGTCAGTTTTGGTTTCGCCCGCGAGATCAGTCTCAGTTTGATCAGCGTAGATTTGCTCCAGGGTGCTTTATCTGTCAGGATCCAGGGCATCATAAGAAGGATTGCCCTTATCTCCATTAGCAGGGTAGTAGCCGCCCTTTCCCTCGCCTTCCAGCACCTATGCAGCAGCAGCCTCAGGGTGCCCCTCCAGGGTCTCAGCCAGCTACAGGTGCACCACTACCCGATAGAGGTCGTGGGCATGGTCCTAGTGGTCCCTCTAGAGGTGGTCGTCAGGGTAGCGGCTCAGCTCAGCCGCAGAGACAGCTATATGCACTAACGGCCAGGTGAGGCATCCCCAGCTGTTGTTACAGGTATTTTATCTGTTTGTGGTCGAGATGCATATTCTTTGGTGGATCCGGGGTCTACATATTCATATGTATCTCCTTATTTTGCTTCAGGCTTTCATGTTGATTATATGCATCTTCGTGATCTATTCTGTGTTTCTACTCCTATTGGAGACATTATCATTGTGAATCGAGTTTATCCAGCTTGTACCATATCTTTTAGGGGTCATGAGACACTAGTATATCTTCTAATCCTAGATATGGTTGATTTATATGTTATTATTGGCATGGATTGGTTGGCGTCACGTCATGCCACATTAGATTGTCATGCCAAGTCTCTTCAGTTGTCTCTTCCATGTTCAGCACCGTTGGTGTGGCAGGGCTCTTATTTGCCACCCATGGGGCATGTTATTTCTTTCCTTAAGGCAAAGCGGATGATGGATAAAGGGTGTTCAGCGTATTTTGCCATGGTTCGAGATACCACTGTGGAGATTCCATCTCTTGATTCTGTTCCTGTCGTTAGGGAGTTCCCTGACGTGTTTCCAGATGATTTGCCAGGACTTCCTCCTGATCGAGAGGTCGAGTTTGGCATTGATATAGTGCCAAGGACTCAGCCTATTTCTATACCTCCTTATCGCATGGCCCCATCAGAGTTGAAGGAGCTGAAGGAGCAGTTGCAAGATTTGCTTAATAAGGGGTTCATTAGGCCGAGTATTTCTCCGTAGGGTGCTCCTGTTCTATTCGTGAAAAAGAAAGATGGGACTATGCGGATGTGTATTTATTATCGTCAGCAAAATAAGGTCACCATCAAGAACAAGTACCCTTTGCCTCGCATTGATGATTTGTTTGATCAATTGCAGGGTGCCAAATTCTTTTCTAAGATCGATCTGCGATCTGGTTACCATCAGCTAAAGATTCGTGAGTCAGATATCTCGAAGACTACTTTTAGGACTCGTTACGGCCATTATGAGTTCCTAGTTATGTCTTTTGGGCTGACTAATGCCCCTGCAGCCTTTATGGATCTCATGAACCGGGTGTTTAAGCCATTCCTCGATTCCTTTGTCATTGTCTTCATTGATGATATTCTTATTTATTCTCGTAGCTACGAAGAGCATGATTATCATCTGAGGGTGGTTCTTCAGACCCTCCGTGATCGTAAGTTGTATGTCAAGTTCTCGAAATGTGAGTTTTGGCTTGATTCTATGGCATTTTTGGGTCACGTGGTATCTAGTGAGGGTATCAAGGTTGAATCGAAGAAGATTGAAACAGTGCAGAAATGGCCTCGTCCTGCCACTCCGATGGAGATTCGCAGTTTCCTTGGATTGGCAGGTTATTATTGGAGGTTTGTGGAGAAGTTCTCTACTATTGCAGCTCCCCTGACTCACGTGACGCATAAGGCGGTTCAGTTTTGATGGTCCGATGAGTGTGAAGCAAGCTTCCAGAAGCTTAAGGCCTTATTGACTTCAGCTCCAGTATTATCCCTTCCTTCGGGCACCGGTGGATTTGTAGTCTATTATGATGCATCTCGTGTGGGCCTGGGTTGTGTTCTTATGCAGCACGGGAAGGTAATTACTTATGCTTCCAGACAGTTGAAGCCGAATGAGAAGAATTATCTGACTCACGATTTAGAATTGGCAGTTGTGGTCTTTGCTTTGAAGATATGGAAGCATTATCTTTATGTCGAGCCTTGTGAGGTGTATACGGATCATAAGAGTCTGCAGTATCTTCTCTCTCAGAAAGATCTTAACGGCCGATAGCGGAGGTGGCTTGAATTGATTAAAGATTATGATCTCACTATCCGCTATCATACTGGGAAGGCGAACGTGGTAGCAGATGCTTTGAGCAGGAAGTCCATGGGCAGCATGGCTTTTCTTTATGCTGACATGAGACCATTGGCCCGAGAATTGTAGTCCCTTGGCGACTTTGGCGTGAGATTCCTTCTCCCAGACTCCAGTCGAGTCTTAGCGTGTATTGCAGCTCAGTCTTCCTTAGTCAGTCAGATTAAGGGAAGACAGTTCGAGGATCCTCATCTGCAGGAGTTGCATTGTCGTATCCTAAGTGGAGGAGTTCCCTCCTTCGAGCTTGATTCAGATGGAATTCTTTGGTTTAATGGTTGACTCTGTGTTCCTGATGTTGGGGATTCGAGGCAGTCAGTGCTCGGTGAAGCTCATAGCTCGCGTTATTCCATTCATCCTGGTATTACAAAAATGTATCAGGACCTCCGAGAGCTATACTGGTGGAAGGGGATGAAGAGAGATGTATTTGATTATGTATCTCGTTTCTTGAACTGTCAGCAGGTTTAGTTCGAGCACCGGAGACCAGCAGGGTTAGCTCAGGCACGGCCCATTCCCGAGTGGAAGTGGGAGCACATCACGATGGATTTTATAGTTGGTCTACCAAAGACCCTACGGCGCCGTGATTCAGTCTGGGTCATTGTCGACAGACTGACTAAATCAACTCATTTTATCCCTGTAAAGACTACTGATTCAGCTCAGAGACTGGCTCGGATTTTCATTAAGCAGGTGGTTAGATTGCATGGTACTCCTGTATCTATTATCTTAAATCGTGGTTCCCAGTTTACTTCTCAGTTCTGGCAGTCTTTTCAGAGAGAGTTTGGGACCCAGGTGCAGCTTAGCACAGCATTCCATCCTTAGACATGTTGAGAGCTTGTGCACTTGACTTCGGGGGTTTCTGGGATGATCATTTGGCGTTAGAAGAATTCTCTTATAATAATAGCTATTAGTCTTCCATTCAGATGGCTCCATTTGTGATAAGAACCAAACCCCCACAAGGAGACCATTCACTCGGAGCCAAGTCAAGGATGTCCAAGAGGCGCATTTATACTTGGAGAGGAGAGGACTTGAGGAAGGAGGCGAGTGGAAGCCATTCCGGATGCTCAAACTAGGCCTCACGCCTAAGGAAGAAGAGAGCCCAGCAGAGCCAGGCGCCCCGCCTGAGCCAGGCGCCCCGCCTGGCAAGCTCACTGCCTAAGAGCTGAAAAGTGCCCAGGCGCCCCGCCTAGCTCCAGGCGCCCCGCCTAGCTTCAGCATGTTCCAGGCGCCCCTCCCAGCCCCAGGCGCCCCTCCTAGCTGCTGAACTTATGTTTCTTTTACTGTTTTGCCCTACGTGGCTTATTTGATGAACCTTATTAGTAAGGGTATTTAAGTCATTGTGTAAGCTTGGGAAACACTATAAATAGCCAAGCCTAGCTTATTTTACATTTAGTTTTTGATATTTGATGAATGTTAAACATTGAACATGAGCATGGCTCTTGGTTATTGAATGAAACCCTTTGATCTTGGACTTGTAGTTCTTCTAGCGGATCTAGATGAATACTTTTCCTCTCCGACCATTCTACTTGCGTGCTCGCGTTAGCTCGAGGGTAGTTGCATAGCGTAGGTGTTCTTGTCCTTCTCTCGGGATGTAACGGAACAAGTTCTCCGTTGCTACTTGGGATTAGAGATCGAGTTACGTCTCGTTCTTATCTTTTACTTTTTCCGCATTTGATTCTTATCAGTTTGGTATCAGAGCAAGGCTCGGGTTTTGTTTCTACAAACCCCCGACCCTTGGTTCTTCGTGCCTAGTATCATCTTTTAGTTTTTCTTGTTGTTGAAGTTATTAGAAAGGAGAAAATTGCAAAAAAAATTGAAAATACAAAAATTTGGTGTAACTTGTTGATTTGGATGATTTGTGATATGGGTGTTATGGATTCTTGATCGTGATTGATTTCCCGTTACTTGGGTACCAAAATTGTTGGAATTGGTGAAGTTTGAAAAATTGAAAACCCCAAAACCCCTTAAACCCTTGAAGAACTTGTTCTTGATGAATTTTGGCTTGATTCTTGGGATGGATTGATGTTTGATTGGAAACTTGTTATTGGGGATTGATCTTCATTGAAAAACAAACAATTCGGTACCAATTTTGTAGGATTTGAACATGTATAACACCTACTTTGATGAATCACAATCCTTGTTGAAACCTTTTTGTTAAACCCTTGTGTTCTTGAGTTCTTGAGATTGAACCTTGATTTGATTGATTGTTTGATTGAAAATTTGATTGGGTTTTGTTAAGAAAGATCAAAAACAACTTTGGGTATCTTTGGATTGTGAAAACAAGTTGAAAACATCGGATTTGAGGCTTGAAAATCGACTTGAAACGAGTTTGGAACGAGTTGGAAAAGGGCTTCAGGCCAGGAGCCCCGCCTAAGCCAGGCGCCCCGCCTGACTTGGCTACTGCCTAAGTCTCAGGCGCCCCGCCTGGAATACTGCACAGCCTAGGCGCCCCTCTTGAGTTTCAGGCGCCCCTCCTGAGTGCTGAAGGTATTGTTTCGGGTAGATTTTCATAGGTATTTCCCTTTGTTTGATAACATAACATCTAGTTAGTACTAATTTGAGTAACCGATCTACTTGAATAGTGCTAACCCTTTGATTGCTCTTAAGTGATTCGTGCCTAGCAAGGAGAGTAGACTTCTAAGGAAAAGCGTAGAATCTTTTAACTCAAGTCCTTCACTTCAAAGTGCCTAGCGTTCATTGAGTCCCATTAACTCCACTCACCCCGGAGTGTGCGTGACTCGTGAATAGTTTAGTTGAGTTGAGGAGTTGCTAATCATCTACGTGAAGCTTTGGAACTACAAGTTGAGTGAAATATCCACCGCCACCCAAAAGAGTGATCCGAGTGAACACAAGTGAGGGAGCGAGTGAGGTGTTTTAACTAACTCTTGTTTCTTTCTTTGTAGGTACAATGGCCAACGAAGGTCAAGATTTCATTAAGGAGGCCTTGGCTAATCTTCTTGCCAAGATGGACCTCATGAACCAAAGGATTGATTCTCTTGAAAAGGGAGCCTCGAGTACTCAAGGTGAACATGGGACCCCGAGTGTCCCAATTGAAAAGGGGACCCCGAGTGTCCAAATTGAGACCGGTGAAGGCTCAAGTAGCCCTACCTTTACCCCGGAGCAAGTTGTTGAATTGCTCAATCAACAACGGGTAAAGGAGGATCGAGAGAGAATTGAACGAACGGGCATTCCCCGTATCTTGGATAATCCCCCAAGAAACTTTCCACTACCAAGACCTGTCCGAAATGTGCAACCTCTTGAGCAAGTTGTTGAGGCTCAAGAAGGGGAGGAAGTTGATTATGGTGACGATGTGTATGGGTTTGATGATCACTTTCAACCAAGGCGAGCTATGAATTGGGGTCGAAATATGGACCGGAGTAGAGGCCGAGGTCGAGGGCCACCCTTAGGATATGGAGGGAGGAATGTTAGAAGGGACTATGTTGCTTATGATGATCACCATGGAGGCCAACCGGAGCCATTCCAAGGGGGTCGTGACAACAACAACAATCTTAATAGTGTGAAGCTCACTATTCCTTCTTTCAAAGGAAGTAGTGACCCGGTGGAGTACATTGATTGGAAATTGGCTATGGAGCGTATCTTTGACACCAATGATATGCCCGATGTGAAGAAGACCAAGTATGCAATATCCACCTTTGAATCTTTTGCTTCTACTTGGTGGGAGTCGGTGAAGAGGAATAGAAGGAGGACGGGTATGGCTATTAATCTTACTTGGGAAGAGTTGATCCGTGTGATGGATGAGAAGTATTTGACCAACCAATACCGAGTTGAACAACAAAGGCGTCTATATGAGTTGAAGCAAGGTTACAAATCGGTTGGTGAATACTTCAATGAATTTGAGCAAATCCGAATGATCCTTGACTTGGATGATGAAGACAATGAGACGGCCATGATCCGTTTCAAAGGGGGCTTGAACCGAGACATAGCTTCACAATTGAAGTTCCACAAATATGATGATCATTACAAGCTATGTGAAGATGCGGTTGAGGCCGAGAAGTGGCTCAAGGAGGAGAAATCCCTTCGCTACAAGAGTAGCACTACTACTCCAACAAGCAAACCAAAGGATTGGAAGCCTCCTACTACAAATGCAAGGTTCCCAAGTGCAAGTGGAACAAGTGGTGCAAATGCTACCAAGGATGTGAAAAAGCCGTATGAGAAGAACACACCTAATGTGGGAGGTAACTCTAAAGCTCAATTACATGCTCCTACTTCTTCTTCAATACAATGCCACAAGTGCAAGGGCTATGGTCACTTTGCTAGGGAATGTCCTACGAAGAGGACCATGATTGTTGTTGGTAATGATGCATATGAGAAAGAGAGTGAATCAGAAGATGAGGGAGTAGAGGGAGTAGAGGGAGATGAGGGAGTGGAGGAGAATGATTTGCTTGATGACACGGTGGAGGAGGAGGATCCTCATACTTTCTTGGTTGTGAGAAGGAGCCTAGGGGCTATGATTGTGGAAGATAGTGAAACCTTGCAAAGGGAAAATCTTTTCCATGCTAGGTGCCGGGTCAAAGATGTTGTTTGCTCTATGTTAATTGATTCCGGAAGTTGTGCAAATGTAGTGAGTCAATCACTAGTGGCTCAATTGAAGTTAACTACCATGAAGCATCCTAAACCTTACCGATTACAATGGCTTAGTGAATGTGGAGAGCTCAAGGTGATGAAACAAGCCATGATCAAGTTTAGAATGGGTAGTTATGTTGATGAGCATTTGTTTGACGTTGTGCCTATGCAAGCATGCCACCTACTCTTAGGGAGGCCATGGCAATTCGATAGGCAAGTGGTGCATGATGGACGTGTCAACACTTACACGGTCAAACATGAAGGGAAGAGATTTGTGCTTAAACCTCTCACTCCTAAGCAAGTAAGTGATGACTACAAGAAAATGTAGGAGTTGAGGGAGGTGGCAAAGGCCAAGTCACTCATTGAGACTAGCCCTTTGTCCAAAAGCATGGTGGCAATCCCACCTACTTCATCTACCGGTGGCATGTGTGCCATGATGCAACCGGGCGAGCTCTTGAAAGGTAATGATGGCACCAAGTTTCTCCTACGCCTAGTGCACAAAGGTATGATCCTTAACTCTAATTGTGATTTTACTTCTAACCCTTTGTCTAGTGTGTTTGAGAATGTTTTGAAGGATTTTGGTGACATGTTCCCGGATGAAATGCCGGATGGATTGCCTCCTTTGAGGGGCATTGAGCATCAAATAGACTTTGTCCCGGGGTCCCAAATCCCAAACAAACCGGCCTATAGGAGCAATCCGGAGGATACAAGGGAATTGCAAAAGCAAGTTGATGAATTGCTCACTAAAGGTTTGGTAAGGGAGAGCTTGAGTCCTTGTGCCGTGCCCGTGATCCTTGTTCCCAAAAAGGACGGCACTTGGAGAATGTGTGTTGATTGTCGGGCCGTGAACAAAATAACGGTAAAGTACCGTCATCCTATTCCCCGACTTGATGATATGTTAGATGAATTGAGCGGTTCATGTGTGTTTAGCAAAATTGACCTTAGGTCCGGCTACCATCAAATCCGGATGAAACCCGGGGATGAATGGAAAACCGCATTCAAGACCAAATTTGGTCTCTATGAATGGTTGGTGATGCCCTTTGGGCTCTCCAATGCACCTAGCACTTTCATGAGGCTAATGAACCATGTTCTAAAGCCATTTATCAACAAGTTTGTGGTCGTCTATTTTGACGATATATTGATCTATAGCAAATCAATAGACGACCATGTTGAACACCTTAGGCTAGTGCTTGAGAAGTTGAGAGCCGAAAAGCTCTATGCTAATTTTAAAAAGTGTGCCTTTGGTGTTGAGAAGGTGGTCTTCCTTGGGTTTGTTGTGAGTGTCCAAGGAGTGGAGGTGGATGAGTCTAAGGTAGAGGCCATACGTGATTGGCCTACCCCTACTACCGTGACTCAAGTGAGGAGCTTTCATGGTCTCGCAAGCTTTTATAGGCGATTTGTGAAGGACTTTAGCTCCATTGCCGCTCCACTCACCGAATTGGTGAAGAAAGACCAACCGTTTGTTTGGGGAGAGCCTCAAGAGAAGGACTTCCATGAATTGAAAAGTAGGTTGAGTACCGCCCCTCTATTGCAATTGCCCGACTTCGGAAAGGCATTTGAGGTTGAATGTGATGCCTCGGGGGTGGGAATTGGTGGTGTATTAATGCAAGATAGCAAACCCATCGCCTACTTTAGTGAAAAGTTGAAAGGGGCCTCCTTGAACTATTCTACATATGACAAGGAGTTGTATGCCCTTGTGAGAGCCCTTGCCCATTGGCAACACTATCTTTGGCCTCGTGAGTTTGTAATCAAGAGTGACCATGAGTCACTCAAGCATTTGAGAGGCCAAGAAAAGCTCAATAAGAGACATGCCAAGTGGGTTGAATTCATTGAGTCCTTTCCCTATGTGATCCAATATAAGAAAGGGAAGGACAATGTTGTGGCGGATGCGCTTTCGAGAAAGTTTGCTCTAGCCACCACTCTCACCTCTAAGCTCATGGGTTTTGAGAGCATTAAATTGATGTATGCTCATGACCCAAAGCTAAAGAGTGTCCATGACGCTCTAGAGAAGGGGGAGAGAGTTGAAAAATACCAATGGGTTAATGGATATATCTTCAAAAATGGTAGAGTGTGCATTCCGGAGTCCTCTTGGAGGGAGTTGCTTGTGCAAGAGGCACATTGCGGGGGACTCATGGGACATTTTGGCACAAGAAAGACTTTGGCTATTCTTAAAGAATAATTTCATTGGCCAAAGATGGGGGTGCAAGTGGAAAAGTTTTGCAACAATTGCCTTGAGTGCAAACGTGCTAAATCCAAAGCCCACCCCCATGGGTTGTATACCCCTCTCCCCATACCTAATAGTCCTTGGTTGGATATCTCAATGGATTTCGTGATGGGATTACCTAGGACTAGGGGGGGCCATGATAGCATTTATGTTGTTGTGGATAGGTTCTCCAAGATGGCTCATTTCATTCCATGCAAGAAATGCGATGATGCCCAACATGTAGCTTCCTTGTTTGTTGAAAATGTTTTGAAGCTACATGGTGTGCCTCAAACTATAGTGAGTGATAGGGACCCTAAGTTCCTAAGCCATTTTTGGCGAAGTTTATGGGGTGCTTTAGGCACCAAGCTCTTGTTCTCCACGTCCCACCACCCACAAACCGATGGGCAAACGGAAGTGGTAAACCGAACCTTGGGTGCTCTTCTTAGAGCCATGACCCGAGGTAAGGCCGGGACTTGGATTGATCGTCTACCTTTTATGGAGTTTGCCTACAATCGCACATTGCATAGCATGATAGGTATGACTCCATTCGAGTGTATCTATGGATTTAACCCCTTGATTCCCCTTGATCTAACCCCTTTGCCAAGGGAAATGGTTGTTAATTTTGAAGGTAAAGCTAGAGCCAAGGCTTTGATGGAGGTTCATGCCAAGGCGAAGAAGAACTTGGAGGAAGCCTATGCAAAGGTAGCCTCCAAGAAAAACAAGGGACGCAAGAAGGTGGAATTCAAGAAGGGTGACTATGTGTGGGTGCACTTCCGGAAAGAAAGGTTTCCAAACCTTAGAAAAGGGAAGTTGGCACCCCGTGGAGATGGCCCATTCCAAGTGCTTTCAAAGATAAACAACAACACCTATGTGGTCGACTTGCCAAGTGAGTATCAAGTTTCTAATACTTTCAATGTTTGTGACTTGGTTCCTTTGGATGTAGGTGGTGACGAGGTCGTGGGTGATGATGCTTCAATTTCGAGGATGAAATCTTCTCAAGAAGGGGAGGATGATAAGAACCAAACCCCCACAAGGAGACCATTCACTCGGAGCCAAGTCAAGGATGTCCAAGAGGCGCATTTATACTTGGAGAGGAGATGACTTGAGGAAGGAGGCGAGTGGAAGCCATTCCGGATGCTCAAACTAGGCATCACGCCTAAGGAAGAAGAGAGCCCAGCAGAGCCAGGCGCCCCGCCTGAGCCAGGCGCCCCGCCTGGCAAGCTCACTGCCTAAGAGCTGAAAAGTGCCCAGGCGCCCAGCCTAGCTCCAGGCGCCCCGCCTAGCTGAAGGCCAAGCCAGGCGCCCCGCCTAGCTTCAGCATGTTCCAGGCGCCCCTCCCAGCCCCAGGCGCCCCTCCTAGCTGCTGAACTTATGTTTCTTTTACTGTTTTGCCCTACGTGGCTTATTTGATGAACCTTATTAGTAAGGGTATTTAAGTCATTGTGTAAGCTTGGGAAACACTATAAATAGTCAAGCCTAGCTTATTTTACATTTAGTTTTTGATATTTGATGAATGTTAAACATTGAACATGAGCATGGCTCTTGGTTATTGAATGAAACCCTTTGATCTTGGACTTGTAGTTCTTCTAGCGGATCTAGATGAATACTTTTCCTCTCCGACCATTCTACTTGCGTGCTCGCGTTAGCTCAAGGGTAGTTGCATAGTGTAGGTGTTCTTGTCCTTCTCTCGGGGTGTAACGGAACAAGTTCTCCGTTGCTACTTGGGATTAGAGATCGAGTTACGTCTCGTTCTTATCTTTTACTTTTTCCGCATTTGATTCTTATCAATTTGAGGCCTTATATGGTCGTCGATGTCATTCTCCTATTGGCTGGTTTGAGTCTCGAGATGTCGAGGTGATGAGTTCAGATATGGTTCGTCAAACTCTTGATGTGGTTCATGTTATTCAGGATCATTTACGGACCGCTCAGAGTAGGCAGATTTCATACTTGAACCGGAAGAGCCGAGAGTTAGAGTTTGAGGTCGGCAACATGGTATTTCTGAAAGTGTCGCCGATGCGAGGTGTAAAGAGGTTTGGTAGGAAAGGAAAGCTTAGTCCCAGGTTCATTGCCTCTTTCCGTATCGAGAAGCATATTGGTAAGGTAGCTTATTGGCTCGACTTGCCAGCTTCTATGCCAGTTCACCCAGTTTTCTATGTATCGATGCTCCGGAAGTGTATCTGAGATCCTTCCGAAGTGATCGAATTAGACCCTGCTCAGCTAGATGTGAATCTGGCCTACGAGGAGTTCCCAGTTGCTATAGTTGCGCGTGATATCCGGAAGCTTCGATCGAAGTAGATTCTGATGGTTCGAGTGCGATGGAATAATCATCCTCGTGAGGAGGACACTTGGGAGCTTGAGTCCAGTATGCGTGAGAGGTATCCTTACCTCTTAGACGATTCAGGTTTGATCTTGGTCTTTAAAGCATAAAAGCTCTTATCATTGTATATGATTTTGGTTTCGTAGTAAATATCATTGAAAATTGGTGTAAGCATTCTCATTAGAGGTCTGAAATCTATTTAAGACTCTTGCTCGTTCGAGGACGAATGAGAGTCTAAGTGGAGGAGAATGAAACGACTTTAACTAGTCGTTTCGGGAATTAGGACCCCGATTGACGTGCCGTCAATTTAAAAAGATTTGTAAGGACCATACCGACTTGTCTGTAAAATTTGAGCTAAATCAGACATCGTCTGGTAGGCATCGGAAGAAGGTTTCAGTTTTTGTTAGCGATAAATCGTAAAAAAGAGCTTTTCGAGCACAATTTTGGCGAATGAGCTCCGATTCGAAATCTGAAAGCGTCGCTAGGTTCGTATGGTCATTTATGATATATGTGAATTTTTGAAGTGAGTTTCGAGGTTGTTCGGTTGATTTCGGCTAAAGTTCCGAAAGAATTAATAATTTGGTCCTTTTTCCTTTTAATTTGTATCTGGAGTTTCGGGAGTCCGATTTGAGATTTGCCTTGGCAAGTATGTTACATATATTTTTTATAACTTACTTGAAAAATTTGGGATCATTTCGACTTCTCTAGGGTTTCATTTTAATTTTAATCGTCGTAGCGAATTTTTAAAAAAAATTAAATTAGATTGTCGGTTAGCTAAGGGATTAAATCCCTTAGCATCAGCAATTGCATACACAGGCAGAAAACATACGAACAACATTAAGAAAAGAAAGGATAGGAAAGAAAGAGGAAAAAAGGGAAAAAAGAGGTGGAAAATAGTAGAATTTCTACCCCAAATCTCCAGGTAATGATGTTAACTTATTATCTTAGCTTATTACGTGTGTTTGAATATATTTTTACGGTAAAAATAGGGATATTAGACATCGCCCTAATGACTTAAATTGATAGTTTAAAGGGCCAATTGGACCCCGATGATGGAAATGATTATATATTCGTACTCAGTGAATTATGGGCAACATATAAATGTAATTTATTTAGAGTTTGGTTATGGGACTTTTAACCCTGTACATAGGCCTGGCCTGCGTATTGCGTATGCGAATAGGGTATCAGGTTCCTAACTGGATTGGCCTAAGACATAAGGAATGAAGCATTTAGCTTTATTTGATATAATTTTTCTGCTTATTGAATAGAGCGGGATCGTTTGGCAGTTAATCCAAAGGAAAAAGCAGTTGTTGAGTAGCAGCGCTAGCTTTGGAATACGGTAAGTATTTATATCCATTTCTTTGGAGGCACTTGGCCTCATGGATTTTCTACCACGTGTTCCTTACGTGTGTAGCTGCCGATAGGCGTACTCATTACGCCTTAACTTTGGAATTACATTCTATATTATATGCTATGTCCTGTTATTGGTATTGCATTGAGAATCAGAGCATTGTACTTTGGCTGTGAGTTGGCATCTACTTCCCGGCTGTCGATAAGAGTCCCACGCCGGTGAAGGGTTATTATTGCATCACATTGCATTCATATGCATTACATTGCATATCATACTGAGCGCAGGAGTATTCTGCCTCAGCTTTACATTTTATCGGGTGCAGGAGTATTCCGCCCCAAGAGATTGCAGGAGTATTCCGCCTCTGGTTTACATTATATCGGGTGCAAGAGTATTCCGCCCCAGGAGCAAGAGTATTCCGCTCCAATTGGTTATCTGATTGGATTCCCCTCAAATGCAGGAGTATTCTGCTTCGGGATGGGATTACGGGTACATGTGACCCTTTGCATCTCATTTCATTTCATCTCATTTCATCTCATTCCATTTCATTTCATACTATTATGTAGATTTTCTGTACATGACTACTGTTCTACTTATATGTGCATTGCTTATTCGTTGATATGTTTCTGGCTCGTATTCCATTCCTGATTGAGTTTATAGTTTCATACGTGTTTCCGGTTATTATCTGGCTCCGTTTTTTTTTTATAATTTAAATAAAAGGAATTTGGTTTATCTGTTTCTTCTCCCTGGCTAGTTATCCTATTCTTTGAGGTGGCTAGTCTGCCCCACTTATTGAGTCCTTATGACTCACCCCTATTTGTTCTTGTATTTTCTTTTCGTTCGGCAGATTCTGCTCCAGGACCCCAATCCCGTCATGATTGAGGAGTAGTACAATTTCAGCTGTCTACGGTGAGCCATCTTGTTCATTGCGGCCACCAACTTCAGATATTACAGTTTTTCTTACTTTTGCTCCCTTCGGGAGGTGTGTATATCTTTTGGCCTTCTTAGATATCTGATCTGAAAACCTTTAAAACTGTGCATTCTGGGTAGTTAGTTGTATTATTCAGACAGCTTGTATGTTTGTCTATCCTTGAGAGTTATCTTATGTTGTTAAAATTTGGTTCATTTTCATTTCAAGGTAATTCTTCACAATTTATGTCGATTCACTTGATAGGGTTCGCCCGACAGGTTTATGGGAGATGGTCGGGTGCCCGCACGGCCTAACCGAGAATTTGGGTCGTGTCAAATGACCCTTCATCGGACTCTCATCGATTACCGGGAAGTATATGTAATAATGACCCTTCACCGGCACGGGACTCTCATCTACTACCGGGAAGTATATGCAAGTTCACAACTAGAGTACGATGCTTCTATGCTCAATGCAATACCAACAACAAGGCATAATGTATAATATACAATGATAATCTAAAGCTAAGGCGTAATAAGTACGCCTATCGGCAGCTATACACGTAAGGAACATGTGGTAGAAAATAAGGCCAAATGCCACCAAAGAAATTGATATAATCACTTACCTTATTCCAAAGTTAATACTGCTACTCAACAACTGCTTTGTCCTTTGGATTTACTGCTAAACGATCCCGCACTATTCAATAAGTAGAAAAATATATCAAATAAGGCTAAAGGCTTCATTCCTTACGTCTTAGGGCAAATTCGGTTAGGAACCCAATACCCTATTTGCATACGCGATACGCAATACAGGCCTATATACAGGGTTCAAAAACGCATAACCAAATCCGAAATAAATTACATTTACGGGTTGTGCATAACTCCCTGAGTACGAATATATAATCATTTCCATTATCGGGGTCCGATTACTCTTTAAAGTATCAATTTAACTTATTAAAATGGTGTCTAATATCCCTATTTCTACCGTTAAAATATACTCAAACACACGTAATAAACTAAAATAATGAATGAACATCATTACCCTGAGGTTTCGGGGTAAAAATTCTACCTTTTTTCCTCATTCTCCTTTTTCCTTTTTCTTCCTCTCTTTACATTTTCTGCTTTCGGTTCTTGTTTCTCAATTCTGTTCTTTCGACAATAAGGGATAGAATCAATCCCTTAGCCAACCCACCACCGCCTATCTTTTTATTTTCTTTTCCTTTCTTTTTTTTTCTTTTTTTTTTTTCTTTTTTTGGTTTTTGTGACGAAAATTAAAACGGAACTCTACAAAATTCAAAATAATTCCAAATTTTGCATACAAGTTATAAAAAATTTACGTGACGTACTTATTAAGGCGGATCTCAAATCGGATTTCCAAAACTCAAGATGCGAATTAAACGTAAAAGCTCAATTTATAAATTTTCGGAATTTTAGCGGAACTATCCGAACGACCTCGAAATTCACATCTGAAAACTCACACAGGTCAAAAATGACCATACAAACCTAATGACGCTTTCGGATTTTGTATCGGAGCTTATTCGCAAAAAAATCGAGCTCGAAAACTTCTTTTTATGATTTACCAACAACGAAAACTGAAACCTTCTTCCGATACCTACCAAACGAGGTCCGATTTAGCTCAAATTTTACAGACAAGTCCTAATGGACCTTACAAAGATTTTAAAACTATTGGCATGCCAATCGGAGTCCTATCTCCTGAAATGACTACTTAAGGTCATTTCGTAAGCTAATTCTCTAACCAGTGCATACAGTTCTTTATCATAAGCAGAATAATTCAAGGTTTCTCCATTTAATTTTTCACTAAAGTAAGCAATAGGTTTTTGATCTTGCATTGGTACTGCACCTATACCTACCCATAAGTCACACTCAACCTCGAAAGTCTTACCAAAATTAGGCAACTGTAACAAACGAGCAGAACTAACCCTTTGCTTCAATAATTCAAAAGCTCTCTCTTGGTCTATTCCCCACTCAAACCCTTTATCCTTCCGAATGATAAAATTCAAAGGAGCAGCAATAGTACTAAACCCCATAATAAATCGCCTATAGAAACTAGACAAGCCATAAAAACTCCTAACCTCAGACACACTCTTCGGCACAGGCCACTCTCTAATAGTTTTCACTTTATTTTCATCAACTTCTACACCCTTCCCACTCAAAACAAATCCCAGAAAAATAACTTTTTCAACACATAAATCACATTTCTTAAGATTCGCATAGAGTTTCTCTCCCCTAAGTGCATCAAGAACATTTTGAACATGCATGAGATGATCATCTAAAGAACGTTTGTAAATAAGTATATCATCAAAATAGACAACAAAACATTTACCCCAAAATGGTTTCAAAACATGATCCATCAAACGCATAAAAGTGCTAGGTGCATTAGTTAACCCAAAGGGCATGATTAACCACTCATACAAGCAATTTTTAGTTTTGAAAGCAGTTTTCCACTCATCATCAGGGTTCATTCGAATTTGGTGGTAACCACTACTCAAATCAATTTTTGAAAAAACTTCAGCTCCATGCAACTCATCCAACATATCATCAAGCCCAGGAATCGGATAGTGATACTTTACCATGATTTTATTTATGGCTATGCAATCCACACACATCCACCAAGTCCTATCCTTCTTTAGTACCAAAATTACTGGAACAACACAAGGACTCATGCTCTCCCTCACAAACCCCTTATTAAGCAACGCCTCAACTTTCCTTTGAAGCTCTTTTGTTTCTTCATGATTGCTTTTATAAGCTGGTTTATTTTGAAATTTGAGATCCAGCACAAAATCAATTTGGTACTCAACCCCCCTAACAGGTCCCAACCCTTCAGGTAACTCATCGGCAAAGACATCCTCATAATCCTACAACAAAGATTTAAAAACACTAGGCAAAGAAGGAGGTAGTTCATTACAAATAAGCCTCCTTGTACAAATATAGCACACGAGGCAGTCCCTTCATATGTGTTCTCACACACTCCTTGGCTTTTACGAATAAGCTCAATTCTCTTCCTTTCGCCTCCCTCCCCTCACCATCACTCTTTTTATTTCCATTACTCCCCATTTTTTGGCTCTCCAATTTTTCCACACTCTCACTACTCACAGTCTCGCCAATGACATTTTTACCACCATTCTCGATCTCACCGTTGTCGTCTATAACCCTTTTCCCCATTTTCTTCACCCTTTTGTGATCTTCATCAATTTGAAGCTAAGTCAAGGGCTTCAAGGCGTACTTCATCCCTTTCATCTCAACAGTGTAGCGATTACTTTTTCCATCATGCACAACATTCCGATCATACTGCCAAGGTTTTCTAAGCAATAAATGGCAAGCCTGTATTGGAACAATATCAAACATCACTTCATCCACATACTTTCCAATTTTGAAGCAAATAAGAACTTGCTTGTTCCCTTTTACTTCTCCACATTCATTCAACCACTGAAGCTTATATGGATTAGAATGTTTCATGTTCCGAAGACCCAGCTACCCAATAAGAGATGCACTAGCCACACTAGTACAACTTCCACTATCCATGATCAAAGAGCAAATTTGTCCACCGATATTACACCGGGAATGGAATAAATTTTCTCTTTGATTAGACTCACTCTCTTTTATCTGAGAACCCATCATTCTCTGAACAACCAATAAAGTATTCATTGGCTCTTCCTCCTCACAACTAGTAGTACCATCAGCTTTTTCATCTCCGTCAGATTCTTCCTGATGCGGGGCAAATTGAGCCAATGCACCAACTATCAAGAGCCAAGCCCGGGAGCACAAAGAATACAAGTGAAGGGCTCCGGAGGAGGATTCGAGAGTGATTTGAGGTCATGGACTTGAGCAACATCGAGGGAGGATCGACTACGGGCCAAGGAGGAACACCTAGATTCTATTTTGAGCCGTCTCCACACCTCCCAGGAAGAGGAAGCACCAGGCGGACCACCTAGTTAAAGGTCAACTCTCTGGATCTCAAAGGAGGTGGACCGCGCACTTTCCTACACTCTGCACTGTGCGGACCGCCCAATCTGCTAGGCGGGGCACCTACTTTTGTTATGTTTTGGACGGAAATTCTATGTGTAATTCATATTTAGCCCTACGTGGCTTGTATTATTTTTACCCCTTTTGTGGGCTTTTAGACATTTCAATTAGGAGTGTGGAACATCTATAAATACCACACTTAGTCATTTCATTCATTAGTTAGAATTTGACATTGAAGAATAGAACATAGAAGTGGCTTGGCCTCTCGTGTTTGAAGCTTGAAGCTCCGTTTATCTCTTGACTTGGAATCATGTGGATTTCATCCTAGTATGAAATCCTTGTAAGGTTCGAGTTTCACTTCTCCCTTTGTATAATCAATTCATGTTTTAAATCGTTTTATCCATTCTTTCTTCTATTTCTATTCTTCCTAGTCTCGACTTTCTTGTTATCATGTTTTACTTGCTTCCGAATCTTGTTTATTTGCCTCCACTAGTTTACCGTGCATCACTTCCTCACTGTCAAAAACGTATTCACCATTGCCTTTCAACAAAATGGTCCTCCTATTGGGACACTTATATTGCATGTGACCTCTACCCTGACATTTATGGCAAATAATGCTACTTGATCTCTGAGAAAGCTTTGGTTGAGTGGAGTTCCCTCCCTCTTTAACATCGACCTTGTTCTTCCCCTTTTCAACTGCTTTGAATGGCTTAGTGTCAGATTTTCTTATTTACTCTTTTGTGAACTACAGTTCCCTCTTTCTCTATTCCAGCTAGCGGATGAAGATTTACCTCGACTCTTAAGAATTCTCTCAACTTTAGTAGCCAAGTGAAGCATCTCTGCCAAATTATCACTCTTTCGTGAATGCTCAATCTGATTAGCTATCTCTTGTTTAATCCAGTAAAGAACTGAGTTGGTTTCTTCAGCTTCTTGCAAGTTAGCCCTCATATGAAGCATCTCCATAGCATTGTGGTACTCTTCAACACTTTTGTTACCTTACTCCAAAGTATGTAATTTTTATATAATCTCTCGGTGATAGTGTGAAGGCACAATCCGACTCCTCATGAATCGCTTCAACTCTTCCTAAGACTCAATAGGTCTTTGTACAAGTCTCCTACGATCAACCTCAATTTTCTCAAGCCATGACGAAGCATAACCCCTAAATTCCATTACAGCCATCCGAACTTTTTTTGCCTCAGAATAATTATGAACTTCTAAAGATTCGTTCAACTTTTGTTTCGCACTAAAAGTAAGCATCAAGATCATTTGTTCAATCAAAAGAAGGAATTGTCATCTTGATACTCCCCAAGTTTCTATCAATGTCATCATCTCTGTTGGGTTGATTCCATTATCGAAATCCATACCCTTGCCCTAGCATACCCCCTCTTCTTCGTCCAGGAAAACCTTGTCTACCATAATCCACGTAATCCTCATACTCTTCTTCATCAAACTCAACAAGTGGATCATCTGCTAGAGGTTCTATGTTCTCCTGTTCCCTCCTCACATCTTGAAGTGGGGCTCAGGGTACTTCAGGTGCTGCAGGGGCTGCTTGATTCGCCCTCTGTAATTTTCCAACTTGTACGGTTAGTTGCTGTAGCTGCTGCATCATGGCATGAAACATCTAGCCCATTATTTCAGCAGGAGCGACTCCCTTAATGTCGCTAAAAGTATCTTCAACTCCTAAAATACTCTCACATTTTAAGTGACCTCACTTTCTCTCGGAATTCCTCTCTTTCTCACTCTTTTTAGCAGCCTCAGAGTTTGAATCCAACTCACAAGTTACCTATCTAAGAAGAAGTTCGCTATGAACAATCCACCCTTTTCTGGATTATTGCCGATGTAATCGTAAAAAGCTAATTTTTCATGGACCAGATAAACTTTGATTTTCGGCTAACCCAGCACCAACTCTTCAATAGATTTCTTGCTGGAGTTCCGTCCTCAAATTGACCGGGGTCTGAGTCGTGTCTTGTCCTTGAGTCCTCGCCACCCTCGCCCTTTAGAGATAGGGGCACAACAAAAAGTATTCAAAAAGGGCGCCGGAGGCCTCAAACTCATCCGGAGTTGGAGAATGCAGCAAACTTGAATTCGGCAAGAATCTCATTTTTTGGTAGTACGAAGACACCTTACAGGCTCAGGATTACGCCGGAGTCCAAGAGGAAACCAATACGGAAGGACGGTACCTTCAACCAAGAGAAAGCCTTACATTTACATAGGCTTCGGGTCAAGAAATTGAGGAAACTTTCTTCCTTTGACTTGAAGTCTGCTTCGGATCAGGAGTAACCACTAGTGAGAGGGCAAAAATAGGGGGGAAGGACAAAGGAAAGAGCGATGCCTACACTAAATCAATTGATTCGTCATGGTAGAGAAGAAAAACGGCGCACGGACCGTACTCGAGCTTTGGATCAATGTCCCCAGAAGCAAGGAGTATGCATGCGTGTTTCAACGAGAACACCGAAAAAACCTAATTCAGCTCCACGTAAGATAGCCAAAGTACGGTTGAGCAATCGACATGATATATTTGCTCACATTCCAGGCGAATGTCATAATTTGCAGGTTTTGAAAGTAATTTTTTTAGAGTGGCATTTGTAAGAAATGGCACGAAAGAAATTAGTTTCAAGATAGTTAAGAACGAATTAATGTGGTCTAACATTAATTCACGCTTAACCCGAAACTCAATAA
Organism: Petunia x hybrida; assembly: GCA_037355625.1. NCBI lineage: Eukaryota > Viridiplantae > Streptophyta > Magnoliopsida > Solanales > Solanaceae > Petunia > Petunia x hybrida. The sequence goes on along the minus strand of JBBBVM010000695.1, from coordinate 777,290 downwards.
GTTTTTCCCAACCATAAAATAATTTTTCTTTGCAACAATCAATTGAATCAAGATTCTTTCAATTGTTCTTGTCAAAACAGTTTCTCCTTTTTTTTTTTTTTGTAATTAATAGGATAAACAAAAACACAAGAACAAAGAACTAATTTTTTTAATAACTTTTGGATCTTGATTTCAAGAACTTAGGAACGTGGATTCCTCCAAGACTTCGCTCTGATACCAACTGATACGATCCGAGATACACAAGTAGCGAAATATCAAAATTAACAATAATTGAAAGGAAAACTAAAGATAGAATTTGATTAAAATAATCGAAAGACGATAGGGAGTTGTATAACAATAAGAAATTTAAAATCCTAAACGAATGTCTTAAGCAATGAAAAGGATTACCTACACATTCACCTCCCAAGAACAATGAAATAGGATCCCAAATACAAAGAATGATGAAGAAGATTACCTTCAAGAATACTAATTGTTAAAAAACATGTAATTGCTTGTTTGATTCGAACACTAAGGTTATAATCTCACAAATGGTATTTTTAGTTTCTCTCTATTTGTTGTCCCCCTCCAAAAAAGGTTCATAGGGGTTTATATATGAAATAAAGTAAGTAGGAAAGCCCCTACAATAATCCAAATTCAGATTGGAGAGTTCCCAGATTCGACAGAACTTCATACAATGTAAGACTTTTTTATGCTCAACTCCCAGGGCTCACAGCCTTCTCATATAATGTGCGGGCTGTTGTACAGTTCATACAATGAGTCTTAAAATACTCCTCGCTCCACTGTTTTTGTAAGTGCAAATGCATTAATTCTCCGCGATCCTAGACAAGTTCCAAACACTTGAAAACATCATTCCATCATAGCTCAACCCTCCTAGACTCCCATGAATCATCAATTGAAGATCATGAAGTTCTTTTGCTTACAATACACATTCCTCCTTTGTCTTCAAACGTGTCAACGTTCCACTTGATAATTCAACCTCCACATTTGGCGCCGATTAACTCGTGCTATCTGCTAGGTTCGTATCATCCTCTCTCTCTTGCAAATGATTCGTCCTCGAATAAATCAAATGTTTGTCAGGAAACTGTTCATTCCTCAAGTGAAGCCAACCTAATCATTGGGTTGGAAATCAAGTGGTCTTCTTCCTCGAGTCGCCTTGTTAGCAACTTTCTCATATGTCTTTTCCAATTGAACTTTCACTTGTTCATGCACCTTTTTCAATACCTCGACCCTGTTTTGCAACCCGCAACATACTTCCCAAAGTCCTATTGACCAACTCAGTTTGGCCATCAGTTTGGGATGACAAGTAGTAGAGTAGAGTAACTTCGACCCCAACCTAGACCACAATGTCCTCTAAAATTGACTCACAAATTTTACATCCCCATCACTCACAATAGACCTCAAACCCCATGTAGCCTCAACAGCTCTCTCAAAAACTACCCAGCTACATAAGAAGCATCATCTTTTTTGTGACAAGGAATAAAGTGTGCCATCTTAGAAAATCGATAGACCACCACAAAAATAGAATCATGCACCCTACTAGTCCTAGGCAAACCCAAAAAAATCCACAGACATCTAACCAAGAACCCTCAGGAATAGGCAAATGAGTATATAACCCATCTTGTTTAATCTTAGACTTCGCCCGAAGGAAAACACCACAAACACGACCTACATCCCGCTTCACGTGTGGCAAAAAAAATGTCTCCTTAAGATGCTCTATTGTCTTAGCAACACCAAAGTAACCTTCAAACTAGTACTATGTGCTTTGCTAACAAATAATTCCCTCAACGAGCAACGAGGAACACATAACTTACCTTTTCGAAACAAATACCCATCATCGCGAGTGAAGCCCTCAATCATACTTGACTCACATTCCTTGTACATACTTCCAAAGTCGGGATTGCTATCATACAATTGCTTGATATGATCGAAACCCATCAAGTTAGCAGTTAATACACTCGTCAAAACATGCCTGAGAGAAAGTGCATCAGCAGCAACATTATCTTTACCTTTCTTATAGTGGATAACATAACGAAAAGTTTCAATAAGTTCTACCCACTTAGCATGTTGTTTATTCAATTTGGATTTCCCTTTCAAGAATCTAAGAGTCTCATGATCAGTCCTAATGACAAACTCCTTAGGCCAAAGGTAATGTTGCTAATTAGCTAAAGCTCTAACCAGTGTATACATTTCTTTATCATAAGTATAATAATTTAAGGTTGCTCCATTTAATTTTTCATTAAAGTAAGCAATAGGTTTTTTATCTTGCATTAGTATTGCACCTATACCTACCCCAGAAGCATCACACTCAACCTCGAAAATCTTACCAAAATCAGGCAACTGTAACAAACTAGCAGAATTAACCCGCTGCTTCAATAATTCAAAAGCACTCTCTTGGTCTTTTCCCCCACTCAAACCCTTTATCCTTCCGAATGATTGAAGTCAAAGGAGACGCAATAGTACTAAACCCTTTAACAAATCGCCTATAGAAGTTAGCCAAACCATGAAAACTCCTAACTTCAGACACACTCTTCGGCACAGGCCACTCTCTAATAGCTTTCACTTTATTTTTATCAACTTCTACACCCTTCGCACTCACAACTAATCCCAGGAAAACAAATTTTTCAACACAGATATCACATTTCTTAAGATTCACATAGAGTTTCTCTCCCCTAAGACCATCAAGAACACCTTGAACATGCATGAGATGATCGTCTAAAGCAATATGAGTGTCCCAATGGGAGGACCATTTTGTTGAAAGGCAATGGTGAATGTGTCTCTGACAGTGTGATAAGAATCAAGCGAGGAAAAAGTAAAAGATAGAGAACGAGACGTAACTCGATCAATAATCTCAAGTAGCAACGGAAAACTCGTTCCGTTACACCCCGAGAGAATGTCAAGAACACCTACGCTAGGCAACTACCCTCGAGACGACAAAGGACTCGCAAGTAGAATGGTCGGGGCGGGGTCGTTGTCCAACTAGAATCCACTAGAAGCACACAAATCCCAAACAAAGGTTGGTTTTTCATAAACCCAAAGAGATCCCTCTTTACAATGTTAATTCATCATTCAAAATAGACTAAGGAATAAAATAAGCTATCTAGCTATTTATAGAGGTTTTTAGGCACTAAGTAAAATGACTAAATAGCCCACACTTAGGCTTTAAGCTTAAAAGACCACGCAAGGTCAAAATAGTCACTTCACACTTAAAATCTCGTGCTTCAGGAAATCGAGCGGAGCGCCCGTTTCTTGGGCGGAGCGCCCACAAAGTTGATCAGTAGAAGGGGCTGGGTGGACCGCCTGGGGGCTGGGCGGAGCGCCTGGGCCAAGTGTATCTCAGGCGGGGCGCCTGCTTTGCCTAGGCGGAGCGCCTGGCTGCCTGTGGGGTGGAGCACCGATGCTCCATCGCCTAAACATGCTTGACTCATCTCCGAAGCTCTTGCCCTTGCATCCTTTGCTTCTTCCAAGCTTGATACATGTTGGAACGATGTCTTGGCTCGTTTGGATCTCATCATCCTCCCCTTCTTGAGAAGATTTCGTCCTCGAAATCATTGCATTCGCGTCCATGGCATCATCTCTTCGGGGCGCCCAAAGCTCTCGTCCCTCGCAACCCTTGATCGTCACTTTGACATAGGTTTCTTCCAAGGTCTCCTTTGCCTCAACATGGAGCTTAGAACCTACAAGCAACGACAAGCAAATACAAGATTTCCTACTTTGAAAGTAGGTTAGTGCAAGAAGTGTGGAAAACACACTCTTGTGATATAACCAAGCATCAATGTTAAGAACAAATACCACATCTCCAAGGAGATCATCAAGTGCTTGGTTCAATGCGAATATGCATACAACACAATAAGGAGCAAATAGGTCATGGGGACATGGAAAATGCAAGATCAAGCTATCAAAATCCCCTTGAACCGTAAGCTCAAGATCAACAAACCAATCCCTCCTCAAAGTGTGATCAACATGTGGAGTGGAGTGAGTCAAGTAACCCAACATGCAAGTAACATCACGTACTCCACTCCCCTTCTTTAGAGCATACTTACTCACACCAAGGGGTTCCTTGTCACCTCCCATTTCATCACCTAAGCAACCCTTTTCAAAAGACAAACTATCAAGAAAGGTATTGATAATGGTCTCTTCTTCATCATAACCCAAACAAGCATTAGTAGGGTCACTCAAAGAGTCATTTACCTCATTCAAATTCTCACACAAGGGGTTGCCTAAGGGGTCAAACCCTTCACACCATGGGGGTTCCATTTGACTAACCAACCTAGTCCGATACAAGTCTTTACCACTAATGAGAATACCTTCAAAAAATGGATTAGTATAAGCATGCATCTCACTATCATGATCAAGCATAGACAAGTTATCAAGACTAGGTTCATTACTCTCACTTGAGGAGTCATCATAGACAACCTTGTCCAATTCATGCAAGTTGGACTCCTCAAGGGCACTATCATCCTCACCACAACACATAGACCCACCAAATAGAAGCATATCAACAAGGGTATGATCAACTATCTCATCTACCCATTTATCAAAAATTGGCGGTGTGTCATAGCAAAGGTCACATTCATTGTCAACTATCAAGTCTACACTAGTGAGAGATTCATTGAACAATGAGCTCACATCATGATGTGGCTTAGCAAGGCTCTCAACTAATGTCACACAAGCACACAAAAGTTGACTTTTAGACTCTTCACTAGTCGCATATTCACTAGATGCATCACAAGCACCAACTAGTGTTAAGTCATCACAAGACAAATAGCTAGTAGGCTCATGAAAAGGTGGAGCAACACTTACATTTGTAGGACTTCCTTGATCACTCACAAGGCTTGAAGTGTCATGTATAACTCCTTCTTCATGAGGCTCACATTGAGAACTTTCCTCCTCTTGTCTTTCCTTCCAAGCACATGGTTTAGGCTCCAATGGCTTGTCTTCATTTGTACCTACACAAGAGCTTACACAAGAAAAAGTAGAAGATGAAGAATTGTTAGAATAATGGGTGCTCTCACTCTCAATTTTTCCTTTCTCACCTCTCTTCTCTCTCAATTTTACCTCATGGTCAAGTGTAGTTTGTGGTGACAATCCACTCACATCACTCCTCAAATCCTCTCCTTTTTCCCCTCTTAGATTGTCACCGGTCACTCCCTCACTTCTCTCTATCTTTTCTCTCTCATTTGAAGTGGAGTGACTCTCATTTTCATCATGCAATGGCAAGGCAACAAGATTATTTTCCTCGGGATCAAGTACAATGGGTGACTTGGCTTTAGCCGCTTCCCTCAACTCCCTCATTCGCTTGTAGTCTTCCCTTACAAGCAAAGGTCTAAGCAAAAACTTCCTCCCATCATGCTTGACCGTATATGAATTGTTCCGGGCATCGTGCACCACACATCTATCATGTTGCCATGGTCTCCCAAATAATAGATGGCATGCTTGCATCGAGACGACATCAAACAAGATTTTGTCTTTACAGCTTCCCATGCCAAACTCAATCAATGCTTGCTCCACCACCTTCAACTCCCCACACTCACTTAGCCATTGTAATCGATATGGGTTGGGATGTTTCAAGGTGGGTATCTTCAATTGGGAAATCAATGTTTAGCTCACTATGTTAGCACAACTTCCCGAGTCAATAATCATGGAGCAAACTACACCCATGACTCGGCATCTAGCATGAAAGAGGTTTTCCCTTTGATCATTCTCCACCTCCTCTTCCATGAGAATGGTACTAAAACTCCTCCTAACCACCAAGAATATTTGAGGATCATCTCCTTCCTCTGTACCCTCCTCACAAGCAATCTCCTCATCCTCCTCATTTTCGGGCTCACTATCTTGCTCATACACCAAATTGCCTACCACAACCATGGTTCTTTTTGTAGGACAATCTTTAGCTACATGTCCATACCATTTACACTTATAGCATTGAGTAGAAGTAGAAGTAGAATTGCTCAAGTGAGTTTTAGAATTACCTCCCAATTGTGGTGTAGACTTTTCATATGTTCTCTTCACTTCTTTGCTAGCACTTGCACTACTTGCACTTGAGAAGTTTGCATTTGGAGTCTTCCACTCCTTTGGTTGGCTCACCGGAGTAGGATTGCTACTCTTGTAACGGTTGGACTTTTCTCCATTAAGCCATTGCTCGGCTTCAATAGCGGCTTCCAATAGATCTTGGAGTGAAGGATAAGAATGCAACCTCAATTGAGAAGCTATACCATAGCTCAAGCCATTTTTGAAACGAATCATGGCTTGCTCTTCCTCCTCGGTTTCCATATCCAATGCCATCTGGGTCTTTTCAAACTCATCATAGTACTCATGAACCGTCTTGACACCTTGCTTTAGATCATAAAGCTTCTTGAGTTGCTCTTGACGATACCTAGGAGTCACATACTTGGTAGTCATGAGGTCCTTCAACTCATTCCAAGTCACATTCACATGCACACCCGCTCTCCTTCTCGTTCTCTTTGTGGACTCCCACCAAGTAGAAGCATAAGACTCAAAGGATGAAATAGCATAAGTACCTTTCTTCTCATCGGTCATCTCATTTGTGTCAAACACCTTCTCCATGAGTAGTACCCATTCAATATATGCCTCCGGATCGCAATTTCCCTTAAAGATTGGAAGATTAAGCTTCACACTATTGAGATTGTTAAGATCACGACCTCCATGGTATGGCTCCGGTTGGCCTCCATAGGGGTCACCATACACACCATAATCCCTTCTAGGATTCCCTCCAACATAGCCCATGGGTGGCCCTCGACCTCGGCCTCTACCCCTATCCACATTTCGACCCCAATTCATTTGCCTCCTAGGTTGATAAGGAGCATCATACCCATAGGCTTCATCACCGTACTCGGCCTCCTCCTCTTATTGAGCCTCAACAACTTTCTCAAGAGGTGGAACAAATCTAACGGGTCTTCAAAGTAGAGCATTTCCTTGGGGATTGCCCAAGTTGTGGGGATTGCCCACGGGTTGGGTATTGCCCAACATACACTCTTGAAGAGCTTCAACTTTCTTTTGTTCATATCTTTTGGTTACCTCGGTAAAGTGTCCAGGAGTTATAGGAGTGCTTCAACTTGTGCCTTCTCCGGATTCAATTTGGACACTCGGGGTCCTCCTCTCAATGGCCTCAACTTGGAGACTTGTGGTCACCTTCTCAAGATTTTCAATCTTTTAGCCCATGATATCCATCTTGGCAAGAAGATTAGCCAAGGCATCCTTGATAAAATCTTGACTTTCATTAGCCATTGTACCTACAAGAAGAGCAAACGTTAGTGAAAACACCGCAAACACACCCTCACATGTATAGCACTCGGGTCACTCGTTTAGTGGTGGTGGATATTTCACTCGGACTTGAGTCCTAAAAGCTTCAAGTAGTTGGACAACAATCCTCAACTCAATCAATCAACTCACAAGTCAAGTGTACTCCGGGGTGAGTGGAGTTAACGTGACTCGATGTACGATAATCACTTTAAAGTAAGGACTTGAGTCAAAGGATTCTACGGATCTTCTTGGAGTTCTACTCTCCAACTAAGGCACGAATAACCTAATAGCAATGAAGGATTAGTGCTAATTAAGTAGGAAAGTTACTTAGATAAGCACTAATTAGAGTTTAAACAACAAAGAAATAGGAAAAACTACCCAAACAACACCTTCAGGGCTTGGGCGGAGCGCCCAGAGATTGGGGCGGAGCACCTCAAGTTTTCCAACAGTGGGGGGGGTCAGGCGGGGCGCCTGGGGGTCGGGCCCCTGCTTTTCCAACTCCGTTTTTGCTCGATTTCAAGCCAAATTTGGTCCGATTTCAACGTTTTTTTGCACAAATTCAAGGTACCCAAAGTTGAAAATTGATATAACCTTCAAACCCCAATAAATTTCACACCGAAACAACCAACAAACCAGGCTCAATCATGACTCAAAGTTTCAAGTTGGGGTTTTCAACAAGGGTTTCAAAAGGTTCAAGGTGGGTTTCGATTTCTTCAAAATCGATGTTACCGAACTCCGAATCGCACGATTCTTGTTTCAATTTGTTCGCTTTACAATGAAGAAGAAACCCCGGTAATCAATTCCACAACCCCACAATCAAACAACCCCAAGAATCAATTAAATTAATCAAGAACAAAGGGTTTTGGGTGGGTTTAACAATTTGGAGTTTCAAATTTTCAAATCAATCCAATCCACAAGATTGTGGTACCCAAACGTCGGATTTTCAACAAGGATCAAGAATCTATAACACCCATAACACGAATCGAACACACCAAAAAGTTATGACCAATTTTTGAATTTTTTAGTTTTTTTTCTATTTTTTTTGTAATTTTCTTCTTCCCAATAACTTCAACAACAAGAAAACTAAAAGAAGATACTAGGCACGAAGAATCAAGGGTCGAGGGTTTGTAGAAACAAAACCCGAGCCTTGCTCTGATACCAAACTGATAAGAATCAAGCGCGGGAAAAGTAAAAGATAGAGAACGAGACGTAACTCGATCAATAATCTCAAGTAGCAACGGAGAACTCGTTCTGTTACACCCCGAGAGAATTTCAAGAACACATACGTTAGGCAACTACCCTCGAGACGACAAAGGACTCGTAAGTAGAATGGTCGGGGCGGTCGTTATCCAACTAGAATCCACTAGAAGCACACAAATCCCAAACAAAGGTTGGTTTTTCATAAACCCAATAAGATCCCTCTTTACAATGTTAATTCATCATTCAAAATAGACTAAGGAATAAAATAAGCTATCTAGCTATTTATAGAGGTTTTTAGGCACTAAGTAAAATGACTAAATAGCCCACACTTAGGCTTTAAGCTTAAAAGACCATGCAAGGTCAAAATAGTCACTTCACACTTAAAATCCCGTGCTTCAGAAAATCGGGCGGATCGCCCACAAAGTTGATCAGTAGAGGGGGCTGGGCGGACCGCCTGGGGGCTGGGCGGAGCGCCTGGGCCAAGTGTATCTCAGGTGGGGGGCCTGCTTTGCTAGGCAGAGCGCCTGGCTGCCTGTGGGGTGGAGCACCGATGCTCCATCGCCTAAACATGCTTGACTCATCTCCGAAGCTCTTGCCCTTGCATCCTTTGCTTCTTCCAAGTTTGATACATGTTGGAACGGTGTCTTGGCTCGTTTGGATCTCATCACAGTGAGAACGAATCTGACATTGATGAAAAAGTTGATGGTACTACTATTTCGCAACATATGCAAAAGTTTAATTAACAGTAAGCAAAACTTTTAGAAGACATTGCATAACTGAATACATTAATTATGTTAAAAGAGAACTTAAAGAAGTAACTGAAGGGTAGAACACTTTGCAAGAGCGTAGTACAATTTATGGAAATCTATTTCATGGTTTTATAGGAAGTCTAGAAGACTTGGAAAAAAAAGTAAATTCAAAATAAATTTGGTAATAAATCCACTAGTGGATTTTGAAAGCTCCAAATTTTCATCTGGCATCGACCATATAAAAATAATCACAGGTGATTAGACTTGACAAGGATTTCTGTGATTTCATGGTGGCCATCTAATGTAGCTCATATTTGTTTCGAATTTTACAAGTTTAATGTCAAGCAAATCCACAGTTTGGTCATTATATAAAGAATAATTTACAATTGTTTAAAATTTACAATTAACTCATTTTGTCACTGATAATGAATGCAGCGAACGTTTTGGGCCCCAAAAAGTGGACTAGCACATGAAAGTGGAAAGTATCTAACAGCTACCTCTAGGCTACATAATGTAAGGAAACAATCAGAACAAATGCACCATAAGGCAGCAGTAAACTAGTCGGAGAAGTTTGATTTCACTTCGTCATAATCATCATCATCTGAATTAGCTAGATGGTCAAAGAAAGCATCAAGGTACCAAGAGCATTTGTCATTCCATGAACTCCTGTTAGCATGAGCTCTCCATTTTTGATCTGAAATCATTTCAGGGGATAGTCCCCATTCTAGCATCTCTTCTTCAGTATGGTGGACTGCTAAGCTGTATTCACCACCAAGCCCTAATTGTATAACTCGAAACTCACAATTCCCTAAATTGTTTAGGTACTCGAATTGCTCAACTGTCCACTTGAACCACTTCATTAGAAAGACACGGCTAGCTAGACCATGGGATATAATCACAAGATTCAAATCATCATTAGGGTCATGGTGGAGTCTGTTCATGTCGATATCCCTCCAAAGTGATTCAAGGAAACCTGCACCAGAAGAAGTTTTCAACATAATTGGCAAAAGAACAATCAAAAGCTCATAGAACTACCACTTCAAACTGAAGAATTTCATCTCAATTTACAAAGTGATCAAGCATCTAAGGGCACTGAGCAAATTTTTAATTTAAAGAGTGCATCGAGCAAGTTGCCACACTTTTATTTCATGTAAAAGTGAAAGAGCTCACCCAACTATCAACAGAGTAGAAGGAATCTTTCTACAGGCATGCAATGTATATTATATTGGTCTATAATATGACATTACATTATTCTACTCCATGTCAGTATGATCATTAACCTTGGTCTTTTTTTTTGGGGACCAATGTATAAATTAGTCTTAGGCCAGATGATTAATATGTTTCAAACTAATCCAGTTTAAGCCAAAAAAAAAAAAAAAAAAAAAAAAAGATCAAACATTGATCTGAAAAACCATGGATCTATTGCCGAACTTGGATTAGCAATTGGATTCAACTTGCTTGTTTTTCTAACTGGTGGTTGTATTCGTCCAACAATAATTAATTAAAATTTCAGAGTACCAATTAATGAATAAAATATCTCAATAAAACCCCATATGCAATAAAATAACAGATGAACCATTACGTTTCTTATAAATTAATTTACTAAACTAAAACAACAACAACAATATTCCAAATTAATTTACTAAACTAACATCAGTTATTCATTTAGAGAATGCAAGATCTAAGGAATTTTCCAGGTACTTGCACACACGAGTGTGTCTAATGTGTATTCTATTCATCTTTCAAAAGGCTCCAAGCTGGTGTTACATTTACAGCTATAGTTAGCTCAAAACTCTGCAAAGCTATCTAGGCCATTTACATCATTTTGGTTAAAACCAAAGTATAATACTCAACAGCTATAATTCACATTATCTCTGACCATCAGTACCTAGTACAGGTACTAATATTATGCATAGCAGAACTACCTCAAAATCCGTAAATATCATGATATGCGTAGTGCAGAAATGCAACGCACACATATCTGAACATCATTTGTATTTATAAATATATGAGGTTAATACAAGACGTGCATCTCCCTGTAGTTTCTTGTGCTTCTTGAAAAATGAGAGCTGTAGAAAGCTTGATATTCATCTATGATCCTTTCCACCAAGTACTGACCTCAAAATTGAACATCTCAAAGCTCACAAAACTTTTAGGTCATTCTGATATTGCGTTTAAATGTCAGTTGTCTTTAATCGATAGTTTGAGAGAGTGGTTCAATGGAGAGAGAAGTCGAGTAATGCAGGAAAAAGATAATATTTTTACTCAAGGAGGCAGCTCAGGGAGGTTATTTATTTGGAGTCATCCTTCAGAATTTCATCTCTAGAAACCATCTTCACTTTTCAAACTGCCTAACCCCCCCCCTTTGTTGCCCAGCCCCCTCCAAATCATTGAAAAGCAGTCCTTTTACCTGTACTATAATTGACACAGGAAGTCCTAAGAATTAATAGAAAAGTATAAGTAATGTGTGAGACAAACAAGGACTACCAGCACAAATATCAATGGCTGTTGTTATGAACATACAAATATTCTTCATCACCCTTATACATCACAGTAAGCTCACGGATATGCACGAAAATCAACAATTGTTGCCATTAACACGCAGCAGTTTTCGGCACCATTAAATGCATAATATCAAATGAGTACAATTTTGAAGTAATTGGAAGTACTACTCTGAAACTTGCTAATTCTCGCACGTGATACAATATGTGTAACATCAGTTGGCGTGTTATTCCACAAAAGCAAGTCTAAAACCACTTTATAAAATAATCAAACAACAAAAGTACTAGTTTACGTGAAGATAATATTCTTTTTATAAGTGAAGAGTGAAGACTATGTTGTTTATATCATAGTCTATTCTATAATAGGCAAAAGAAAGATTAAAACCATCCTGCTATCGTATTCTTAATTACAAAGAACAGGGGTTCTCAGTATTCCAGTGCAAAGCCACATATATTTTATTTAACACTTTATTTGGACTAATTACAAGCCCGTGGTTTAAAAAAAATCAAATGGGGTGGCTGAAGTGATAGGGGCATGATGATATGTAGGGTATCACTAGGAGGAGTGTACGATGAATAAGATAGCAAGAAAATATAAAAAATGGAAGTCGGAAACTAAAATAAGCGTAGAAAGAACAAGTTAGTCATATCACAACTTTTAAACATAAATAAATTGGTTAAAAGAAATGTCACAAAAAAAATCAAAACAAGGGAGGTAAGCATAACATTGTATACCACATGCGAGATTAGTGGTACGAAACTAAGCCTGGAGGGAGATCTCTGGAGTTATCCAGAAAAGAAGATTAAATTTATAATAGATATAACTCACGCTGTACTTAATAAACAGAATATTACTTTCCACGTGAAAAATTGAATTATACCAAGTGTTAGCAGACGTGGTAAGTTTAGGGTGCCAACAGAGATTAAATAACTTGGTTGAAACTCCATAAGTACAATAGATACTCTCATAAAATATTGTCACAAGATTCATAAAGTCCAATGATCAGTTTTTTTATTTTTATTTTTGATAAGGTAAGTTTTAAGTTCAGTGATCAGTTTTCAGCACAGTACCAAAATCTCTGTAATTAGCTTGGCACATCTGATGTCTATGAAGCAGCTTGAGGGGAGGTGTTAGATAGCCTGTAAATAGTAGTGTCCCGCATAGGACAAGTGTGAATAAACTCATTGTATTCCACGTATATAATTAGATAGAAGCATAAGGCATATTGACCATCTATTCCCATATATTCTTTCCCTCCCATTTTCTTTATCACTCACACTAAGGAGCATGTCCCGCATCACGTTCAGTTCATTTCAGGTCAGGTTTTAGAGCAATGCTCTGCATGTCCATCATGTGCAGTTCGTTTCATGGCATCCTATGGAGTATGCCCCACATGCCCATGGTATGCTAGTCAGACCAGTAAATACAGTTCTGGTCAAAATAGATATAATAGCAACCAGGAGCTCCATTGATAATTGAGAATGCTGAACTGGATAACTTTCAGGTAATTCCAGTGTAATAAACAATATAAAACATTGAGATGAAGTCATGAGGAAGAAACCAAGAGCCCCAGGGTGTTGGTCTAGCGGTAAGAGCACAGCACATGATGTGTAGGTTTGGCGCACGTCACGGGTTCGAACCCTGCCGCACATAAAAGCGTGATATTTAAGTGGAGAGGGGTAGAGGGGTGCGTCCATTATCCACCAAATTTGGAATTTTGCGAAACTGGCTACTGATAATTTCGTGGTTATCAAAAAAGAAAATGAAGAATCCAAGAGTAGAAAATCGAAACTTTGCCATCTTTCCCACCTACCCCAATGACTGTAATAGATGGCTTTCACGTACAACTCTTTCTTTTGCTTGTGTTTCCTGTAGTACATATTATCTGGTTCCATTTTATGTTGAAGTGCGCTGAACTACTTTGATGCGAGACATAATGGACACATTGCAATATAATTTACCATCAGAGAATATATTTAACAGTCAGAATCTGTTTTTTAATAAGGATTTAACAGTCAGTATTTTAAGGGGCAGACACGCTAGAACCTATACTGCCTCTTATCTGCAGCAGAAACCAGTGATCTCATATCAATCTATCCCATGTGGTAATCTTTTATCTAAATATTAAATTTTGAAAAAGCAACTCTAGGAATGGGCGCTTCTCCAGGAGGCGTATAATCATTCCAAGACCAGAACAACCATCATGGACCTGCCTTCGCAAAGGATGAGGAAAGAAAGCCTACGCTAACCATATTGCCGCTCATATCTCTAATCTTAAGTACCTAACAAAAGTGTAACCTTATCTCATTTGAGGAAATGAACTATATAATTTAAAGCAGAGATCAAACTTGGGCCATCACTACAGGTATTGTTCTCAATATGACAATCAAAATAAAAGATAATTAACTTCGTTACTCCACAACTAATTTCAACAGTAATATCCAACAACTAGGTATCCAATTTCAACAGTGTTTCAGTAGAACCATAAAAATAATAATCGGCCTCACAGAGTCAAGCTCAAAGCTTACTCTGCTGCTCCAATCTGCAGGCATTCACAGAAATCTGCATTTGAGCCTCAAAGAAAGCAAATGAATTGAGCATGTGGAAGAAGGTGATCAAACTAGCAGAAAAAATTTCTGCTGCAAGAAGAAGGAGAAAAGAAGGCAAAAAAAAGAGAGAGGAGAGAAGAAGAGCAAGTCAGAGAAGAGGACAGAGAAGGGAAAGAAAGAGATTTGAAGAAGCATATCAGAGATGAAGAAGAACGGATAGGAAGAAGAAGCACTGAGAAAGAGATGCTCTAAGATTTTCCATCTTTTCTCCATGACAAATTTTCCGTATTTAGATATGACTTCTTGTCTCAATTGTGGGGGGACGTAATGATAAAAACATGAGCTGTTGCAGTAGCTTTCACGTATAATACAACTTGCGTTGCTTTCCATTACTCACTACTTCTGAATTTGTTAGCTAGGTATGTATTGCGTTCAAAACAAAAAGAACTGAACCCGGACATGTTGATCTATAGTGTCCTATACAATCACAAAAGAAGTCCAAGGCTTTGCAGTTATTCGTAAATGAATTCGCTGCAGATTTAAATGACTCCAGTCGAGTTGAAGTCCAATGAAGCTTAATGACAACAAATCTTAGGTCAAACTTAATTAAATGCATCTCAGCAACCAAAGAGTAGAATTTTGTCACAAATAAAGATAGGAGATTATACAGCTAAAGTAACTAATTAACTATTGTGCCGCGACATTTGAATTAGCTAAACATGAGAATGGAAAAGATAGTGTCTGTGAGGGAGAAGAAAAAAGAGCTTACTGGAAACTCTATCATAAACATCAGCTGCTGATTCTCCCTCTGGAAATCGATAAAAGAATCGCCCGAATCTCTCCCGAGTCTCCTTAATCGCTTTCATACGCTCCGCCACTTGAAAATTCCCAAAATCCTGTTCTCTAACTCGGCATTCTTCTCTCACACCGAGCACCCTCCTTCTAGTAAACGCCCTGCCCATCTCCCTAAGGGTGGAACGGGTTCGGACATAAGGGGAAACATAGAAGTACACTTTCCAGTTATCAAATGTACCATTATCAGAAACCACGTCAAAAATGCGGGAGCCAGCTTCTTTAGCTTGGTCAATTCCTTTGGGAGTTAAGGGGATCTTATAATCAGGGGTGACGGAGTAGGTCGCGTCGTCCTTATTCCCTTCACTCTCGCCGTGTCGAACCAAAATTATACGCTTTGGTAAGCACTTTGGTATAGGCCTCTGATGCTGCTGATGATGACAATGGCAATGGCAATGATCGGGAGGAATTTGGGCTTGGCCGTTGTCATCAATGGTGCCATTTATCATTATTCTTTCTATTTTGTGCAGGAATTGTGTGTATTAAAATAGGGTTTTGGGGAGGGAACAAAATGGTGAATTGGATTGGATATGGATCACTCTTCAAAATGTATTGGTTTGGAAAGTCGTTATTTCAGGTGACTGGGATTTCTTTCTCAACTCGGAATATAGTGGATTCTTTTCCATTTGCACTTTGACGCGTGTGATGATGCCATCTCATTTTGATTTTGTGCTCTTTCTTTTTCTTTTTTTCTTTTTGTTTCTTCTTTCACTTCTCCCGTCTTAAAAGATTTAATTTTGTAACACTCATCTCCGTATGGTTTAATGTTGGGCCCTTATACATTGGACATCGGCATAACATGGACGATGGAAAAGGTGTTGGCATGTTGGCCTTGATGTAGGTCCTATTGGGTTGCGGAAGTAATGTGCCCGGTGTGGTGGCTATGGATATTGTCCATCCTAAGTGCGAAGGTGAGCACTTGAATGAATTCGGCTAAGGTAAAGGTGCCTTGAACAGGGCAAGACAACCTTGACATGTGTGACAAGTAAGTAGGCCAGGGGGTGCTATGACAAAGGGGCATGGCATGTCAATGACATGACAGCATGGTGCAGACAAGACAAGGCGCTGACAATATGGGGCAAGACATGTGACACGATCCGAAATCCGATTAGGCCGTGCAGGCACCCGACATCCTCCTCTAGACCCGTCGGGCGAACCCTTACCAATTAAATTAGGAAAATAAATATCACAATTCATAAATAAGGACAAGATTTAAAAAAAAAAAAAAAAAAAACACACAGACATACTGATACCTCTAAACTGTACAAAAGAAATTACAGCTGACTACCCAACATACTAGGTTTAGGGCTATCCAGACTAGACATCTAGGAGTACAAAATAAGACAGATACCTCCTGAAGGAAGCAAAATGCATCTGAAATAATAAACAATAAACTGGTAGCCATCCGGAATAAACGCTGGCTCACCTTGACAGCTGAAGTCGTCTTCGCTCTTTCACAACGTGGCGAACTCAATCCTGGAGCGAACCTGCCGAAATGAAATAGATAGACAAGAAACAAACAACAAACAAGGGTGAGTCAAAAGGACTCAATAAGTGGGGCAGACTAGCCACCTCAAAGGATGGGATAGCTCGCCAGGGAGAAGAAACAGATAAACCAAATTCCTCTTATTTAAATTATAAAAAGGCAGAGCCAGATAATAACCAGAAACACTTATGAAACCATAAACTCAACCAGGAATACGAGCCAGAAACATATCAACAAATAAGCAATGCACGTAGAAGCAGAACAGTAGTTATGTACCACAAGTTTACACAATGGTATGAAATGAAATGAGATGAGATGAAATCAAATGAAATGAAACATGATGCAAAGGATCACATGTGCCTGTAATCCCATCTCGAAGCGGAATACTCCTGCATTCGATGGGAATCCAATCTGATAACCTACTGGAGCGGAATACTCCTGCTCCTGGGGCGGAATACTCCTGCACCCGATATAATATAAACCAGAGGCGGAATACTCCTGCACTCTCCTGGGGCGATATACTCCCGCACCCGATATAATGTAAAGCTGAGGCGGAATACTCCTGCACTCTCCTGGGGCGATATACTCCCGCACCCGATATAATGTAAAGCTGAGGCGGAATACTCCTGCACTCAGTATCTGACATAAGGGCGGAATACTCCAGCTCCTGGGGCGGAATACTCCTGCACCCAATATGACATAAACCAGAGGCGGAATACTCATGCACTCTCCTGGGGCGGAATCCTCCTACCCTCAATATGATACAATGGAGCGGAATACTCCTGCTCCTGGGGCGGAATACTCCTGCACCCAATATGATATGCAATGTAATGTATATGAATGACATATAATGAATATGAATACAATGTGATGCAATAATAACCCTTTACCGGCGTGGGACTCTCATCGACAGCCGGGAAGTAGATGCCAACTCACAACCAGAGTACAATGCTCAGATCCTCAATGCAATACCAACAACAGGACATAACATATAATATACAGTGTAAATCCAAAGCTAAGGCGGAGCGCCTGGCTCCCTTGGTGTCTGGGCGGGGCGCCTGGTGGACTAGGCTGCTCCTCTTGCATTTTTATCACCCGGAATGGCTTCCAATCACTTTCTTCTTCTAGGCCCTTCCTCACCAAGTGCAAGTGTACTCCTTGGATCTCCTTAGCTTGGCTCCGTGTGAAGGGTCTTGTGGGGGTTGGGGTTTGCCCGGCATCAAAAAGAGAATACAATATACCAAAAAGGTATACTTTTTTAAAAATAATAAAAATTAAAATACATATGTCTTCTGAAACATTTTGCACTTCGTTTCGAACACAAAGGGGTATACCAGAAGAGTATACACTATACCAAAAGGGTATACTTTGTTCAAAACAAGAAAAACTGGAATATTTATTCGCTCGGTAGCATCGCACACTTTGATCCAAACACAAAAGGGTATATCGAAAGAGCATACAGTATACCAAAAGGGTATACTTTGTTCAAAACAACAAAAACTGAAATATTTATTCGCTCGGTAGCATCGCACACTTTGATCCAAATAAAAGAGTATACTACAAGAGTATACAGTATATCAAAAGGGTATACTTTATCAAAAATAACAAAAACTGAAATATTTATTTGTTCAAACACAAAAGGGTATACCAAGAGAGTATACAGTATACCAAAGGGTATACTTTGTTCATAACAATAAAAACTGAAATATTTATTCGCTCGGTAACATCGCACACTTGGATCCAAACACAAAAGGGTATACCAGAAGAGTATACACTATACCAAAAAGGTATACTTTGTTCAAAACAACAAAAACTGAAATATTTATTCGCTCGATAGCATCGCACCCTTTGATCCAAACACAAAAGGGTATACCGGAAGAGTATACAGTATACCAAAAGGGTATACTTTGTTCAAAACAATAAAAACTGAAATATTTATTCGCTCGGTAGCATCGCACACTTTAATCCAAACACAAAAGGGTATACTACAAGAGTATACAGTATACCAAAGGGGTATACTTTATCAAAAATAACAAAAACTGAAATATTTATTTGTTCAAATACAAACGGGTATACCAAAAGAGTATACAGTATACTAAAATGGTATACTTTGTTCAAGACAACAAAAATTGAAATGTTTATCCGCTCGACAGGGTCGCTCACTATGATGCAAACACAAAAGAGTATACTAAAAAAGTATATAGTACCAAAAGGGTATACTTTATTCAAAACAACAAAAAACTTCAATATTTTTTTGCTCAGTAAAACCACATACTTTGATCCAAATCCAAAAGGGTATACCAAAAGAGTATACAATATACTAAAAGGGTATACTTTGTTCAAAACAATAAAAACTAAAGTATTTATTTGCTCGGTAGCATCGGACACTTTGATCAAAATACAAAAAGGTATACTAAAAGAGTATACAATGTACCAAAAAGAAAGGAATGAAATTTTTTCTTTAAAATGTTAATCTCGGTAGATTTCTACAAGTCACCAAATTTTGGGTTTTTCATTCCCTTCTTTTTCCATTGCTGCAACTCTTCAAGAAAATATTCTTTCTAAACCCCCTGAACTTTTCATTTTTAATCCCATACTTTTAAGAGAAAAACAAAGAAAGCTAACAAATCACCAAAAAGAGATAACCTGCTTTGTGTAATAAAAGAAAGGAGAACATAAGCTCAAATATTCTTGAACATAAATTGTGACGTTACAAACAGAATTGGAAACTAAGTCTACGAAACATGAAGAAAGCTAATGTCTTCTCTGCACTGATCTTCTCCTTTCTACTACTTTAGCCAAACATATGATTTCAAGTTATTTAATTATCTTTTGTATTGAATCATAAGAAATACTCAAGTGTCGTAAAAAAGTGTGTACTTACACAATGG
This sequence comes from Petunia x hybrida, assembly GCA_037355625.1. Lineage (NCBI taxonomy): Eukaryota > Viridiplantae > Streptophyta > Magnoliopsida > Solanales > Solanaceae > Petunia > Petunia x hybrida. Next base: position 757,801 of record JBBBVM010000695.1, on the reverse strand, counting down.
CAATCAAAACAAACCACATCCTTGTACTTACACTGCTATAGTAAATCTGTTAAGTTCAACATTAAAGTTTTATACTGCTTAATTATTGTATCTTTGTCATGGTTCAAAATTAAAATTCTTTACATATTTTGTATATGTGCACGTGAATCCGGCTGCATCCGCCTCAAATAAAAAATACTAGGTGCTGAGCGCATATTTGGGATTGATTTTTCTCTCTTGAAAATTAAATCTCCCAAAATAAACATGCTTCCTCGATCTATTCTTACAAAAGGATGTCACATCAGACAAGTGATGATGCTTCGCCGGAGCTGATCTCATCTCGCCGGAAAACACTGTTTTCGGTGGAATTCCTCTCCGGACCAATAGGCTCAAGCAAATCGCCATTCCAGAAAAGCTTTGATTATGACCCAGGATACAATCGATACTCCAACCTGGTTCGTCTCTCGCCAAAGACATTTCTCGATCGTCTAATGAAAATGTCCGTGATTGCTTTTCTCGGCGATTGGAAAACCATGACGGCGATGAACGGAAATAATTTGGGAATTTGAAACCCAAGGATCCGAATCTGGTTTCTTTGATTTGGATCTAAACAACCCCAATAAAAAATAAACTGTAAAATAATTCTTCCTCCCGTTCTTATTGATGACGGGTAATAAGAGATAAATGGGCAGAAGAGTAATTTTAATTGTCTAAATGGGTATACAAGTAATTTTTTTTGTTAAAATGGCCATGGGTGAAATGAAGTTTAAAATGAGTAAAAATATAGTAATATTTTTTAAAATGTGGGTATACGGTGTAAAAACTTTGTTATATAATACACTGACGAAGTACAAACTAGCTCAGCGTTTAAGGGGAAAGAGGAAACTTATAAAGCAAAAGAAAAATATAGTAATAAAGTCTCTACGTACGGCTCAATAATATTTTTTTAAAAAATAATGGAGGGTCAGTTGACGGCGCCGGGGCGGTCCCGGAGTTCACAATCTCCATCACCTTCACATTCGGCGTCGGCCTCAGCAACCTCCTCCATCCACAAACGCAAGTTGGCATCGGATGACCACGCGCCGCCGTTCCCGTCATCTTTCGACGGTGCTCTCACTTCCAACGATGACCTAGAGAGTATCAGCGCCCGCGGAGGCGGTGCTGATTCGGATTCCGAAGAAGAAGACGATTCAGAAGAGTATGACAACTCTGCCATGCGCAATTTCACTGCCTCCCGCTTGGAGAAGAATACGAATACAAATACGAAGATTAAGAGTGAGAATTCGGTGAAAATTGAGGCGTCTGAAATAGTCATGAAAGAGGGTAATGTTACTCCACCTACAGGGGCTGTGGTGGTCAAGGAAGAGGGTATGAAGAACATTTTTACTGACAATTTACAGACCAGTGGTGCCTATACTGCAAGAGAAGAGAGCTTAAAGAGAGAGGTACCCATTTTTCAACTCGACTGTTTTGGTCTTTTTATTTCTGATAGTTTTACATGTACCTTTTCCTTCTTGGCATAAACATGATTCCTGTCCTTGGCCCCACTTAGACTTTGATGTTGCTAGTTGAGATCTAACTCAACCTCAACTGAGTTATGCCAAATTAGCTTGCTATATAACTGGAGAAATTCAACTTGTTGAAGGGGGGTAAAGAAGAAGAGAAAAGCGATGGAAGAAGGAAAAAGCAATACTTATTTCATTGACATGAGTAAATTCAAACCTTGTTTTAGCGACGAGAAACAAACTACAAAGAAAAAGATCAAGTGAGTTATGCCAAATTGGATGATGCAATATGTCCGGCTCATGAGAGGATAATAAAACGTAATAGCTATTAAGTGACTACAACCTACACGAGGTGATACTTGACTATCAAGGAAAGGGCGTTGTTGAGAAACAAGGGATGTATGCATGTTAATTTTAAGCATGGAATAAGTGATTAGATCTCTATAACCATTTCTAGGTGATGGACTAAAGTAAATTGTGTAAGCCTGGTGGTCACTGGGAGAGATATCCTACTCAGTTGGCTTCCCTTTTTGGAACTTCATGTTCTTTGCATTAGTTGAGGTTATTAATAGGATTGATGTTCCAAATCTTTGTAACGGAAGAAGTAAGAGTATTATGGAAGTATTTTGGCTTTTACAACTTCTAATTTGGATAGGGATTCTCAACAAATTCTCAAGTTTTATTTTAGACTTTTTGCCTTTTATTTAATATCAACATAAAATTTAATTTGCAGGAGGAATCGGGAAGACTTAAGTTTGTATGTGTTTCAAACGACGGTATTGATGAGCATATGATTTGGTATTGATATTTATCTTTTCCTTTTAGACATAATGTTTATGCAAGTAATTATCGAGCCTACCAGTAATTGCTAAATATTCTTTCCAGGTTGATAGGATTAAAGAATATATTTGCAAGGCAACTTCCAAACATGCCTAAGGAATATATTGTTCGTCTTGTAATGGACAGGTGTGAATCTTCAAATTATCTTCAAACCTTCTGTTACTAATTAGATTTTTTATTTCTCTTGACATGGTTAAGACTATGTTTATACATTATGATATATGTTAATACTCTCTGTCAATTTTCTCTCCATCATGATAAGTTCATATATGTATCAACTTACTACACTTGGGAGGTGGAGAGAGTAGTGAGAAGTTGAAGGGAGAGTTGGCTACGCAAGCAACAGCTCAAGTGACAACGTGGAGATAAAAATCAAAGGTGTTGTGCTAGAAGGAAGGAGATTCAAATATTAATTCATAAGGTAGCACCAGCAAAGATGCGCATGAGCTTCATCGAGTCTATGGAAATGGACTGATTTTTTTTGGGTGAGGAGGAGGTAGAAAAGAAGATTGTGTATTTTATGAGCATTTGTATAGGGAGGAGATGAGTTGGAGGTTGGAGCTGCGAGAGGGAATGTTCAATCAAAAAAGAGAGGAAAAAGGGAGTAGTTGGAGAAGGTTAATGAGGAAGAGGAGGTGTGGGAGTAGGAGGTTGTGGTGATTGTGCTAGTGAAAAAGCCCCTTCAATGATTTCACCTGGTTTTTTCCAGTAATGTTATGTTGGATCATGATTAAGGGAGATTTAGTGGAAATCATTGTGTGATGCACTGTCACATACTTTCTGAAATTATTACATTTATGCTTGTTGCAGAAGCCATAAGTCTGTAATGGTCATCAGACGCAATCTGGTGGTTGGTGGTATAACATATCGTCCGTATACCAGGTAATTGTCTTCTTGTTTCTTATTTATTTATTTTCTTTAATAAATTATTCTACTCGTAGAGCAAGAGGTTGGAGTCAATGTGATTCTTTGCATTAAATCTGCACTTTGCTGCTTAGTCTCTGTGTTTTATCCAGTCGTTGTCTAAACTATTAGCCCAGTACATGAGCTGGTGGGAGGTGGCAGTACCCCGTGGAATTAGAGCCCTTTAGCTGATATAAAAGAATTTTTTTGTTCCTTAGCTAAAGCCCCTCATTTCTCATCACATAATGTAGCCAGGTTGGGAGGTTTGTAGCAATCCACCAATCTGGGACAGTTATCCTACAAATGATGTGTGTCTCTAGCCTGTTAAATAAAGGTTAGAGAAGTACTATGCAAGATTAAAGAAAACAATAACAAATTACAGTATACTGCTATCAGGTGGAGCAAATATGAACTAGATGCATATAAGACAATACATATGGGAGGTGCGAAGGTCACAAATGACTCGCAGAAGGCTACCCTCCCTTAAACAAGTGAAGATTCGAAAGGAGGAAGGAATAAGGGAGGTTCGAAGGGGGATGTCTTCTGGTTCCAGTAGCTGCGGCAAGCTGGCTGGCTGGAACCGGGTTAACCAATGGCCTCCATTTTCAAATAGAAGGGTTGATGGGGTGCACAAGAATATTTGGGGTTAGGGAGGTGTCTGAACGGTCGAAGAAAGTCATTGTCTACTCTTCTTTTTCTGTTCATTCCACCAGTGCTGTAATTAATTCATCTCTTGGGACTTAGCAGTACTTACAGACAGTTGCATAATGTGGGACTTCATTTAAAAAACAGTTGCGTGATGTGGGTTTAAGTCCAATGTGTCTTAGATTTGCTGCTTCATAGGAATTGTAACTAGTTAATCACACAGCCGGTACAGCTTAATCCCTTCGTACCAACATATTGTCTTAATTTGACTGGCCAAGGGAGTTGAGGATGGAGTTGAAGAAGATAACCTGGCCCAAGGTTTTGAGTTAAGGTGACTTTTGAAAGTTTAGAACATTATTGCAATAAAAAAACGTGTTCCGGATTAGTCTCAAATTGTTTAATAATCAAAAGGAGGAGATACTGAAGGGAAGCTGCTCTCCATTATTATTTAGTGGATAATTCTGCAACTGTTCTTAAAAGATTAGGAAAGATTATATTATTGGACGGAGTCATAAGTTGATTTTATGTACACAATATGCTGATGTACTCCTTGCCCCAACCAAAAAAAAAAAAAGAATATGGAGGAATGTGTAATTGGTCAGTTCAGATATTTTGTCTTATACGTTTATCCATAAATTGTTGACACAGTTCGTTTTACTGATGCTGCAGCCAGAAGTTTGGGGAGATTGCTTTTTGTGCAATTACAGCAGATGAACAAGTTAAGGGTTATGGCACCAGATTGATGAATCACTTAAAGCAGCATGCACGCGATGTGGATGGGCTGACTCATTTCCTGACGTATGCTGACAACAATGCAGTTGGTTACTTTGTCAAACAGGTGCTGCATTTTGATGTGGTATTGTTAATTGCAACAGACTTGACCAGTCAATTCAGCGCCATTCTGTTTACGTGATTGTACTCTGTTTATGGGTCTTCTAATTTATCAAAGAGCTAGTTAAAAATAGTGGCATTACCTTACTCTCTGTTCCGGTTTCACCTTTTATGTTATATTACTGTTATTCAAGAGTAACAAACATCACTATTGCTTACAATATCTCTCATTATTCCGAAATAAAACTTTAGGATAAAAGAACCAGATGAGATTAGTATGGGTCATAAAGAATTGATCTTCAAGTTGCGTAATGTTAAGAAAATTGTGATCAAAGTTTCATCTAGTTGACGGTTGAAAAAGAGCTGTTGATAAATATACAATGGAGGACTTTTGGCTACATTTTTAATCAGAAACGTGGTAGAAACACGAGTCGACCAGTGTAAAGGTTGTATATATGGTGTAAATGAGGTTTAGGCTGAGTGTAGTGAGAAATGCCTCAAGGTTTTGCCTACCGGAGCCTCACCTTAGAGCCAAAACACCTCAAGGCATGCCACCCTATGTTGCTCAGACTCCTAAAAAATGTTGCCGAGTGCGTGTCGGATTCTCTATAAGTAGTGCATTTTTGGAGGATCCTACACGGGTGCAACAACATTTTTGAAGAGTTCGAGCAACATAGATGCCACCTTTTGCCCAAGAATCACCCTATTTGTGGTTGGGTCCTTTTGTTAAATTAGTTCATGGAATTTTATTCAATGTTTTCTTTTTATGGTACATTTGAAGTCTTTTCATATCATCACACAAAGTAGTGTAAACTTTAAAAATATACAAAAAGATTGACATAAGCCCTCCAAAAATCCATAAAACTAACAGAATATTCTTGGTGTAAAATACAACTAAAAGAAAAGAAAGCTTTTGACTAGGGATGATGATCATTCAACTCTTTGGAAAGTTTTATCCACCGCGTGTCTGGCACTAGTACATTACATACATGGAAAACAATGGGTACATCCATACTTGCCCAACATGGGAAACTACTATTTACACTAATATCTTAAGTTTCTAGGATTCGGGTACGGGTATCCAACACTAGTACGGATCTAGATGTCGGATTTGGCAAAATCTAAATATAGAGATTCAGGAGTGCGGATCTAGACACGGATACGAGTGTGGGGATCCGATTAAGAAAAATTCAAAATTCTAAAAATAAAGTCATATTCTGTAATTTCAATTCTTCCCAAAGAAGTCCTCTTCCCCAAAATCTCTGCTTCTTCTTCATTAATGTCGTCTTCCCCAAAGTTACCCTCAAAACATAAAATCAAAAAATCAGAGAATGGTGACAAAAGATGAAATAGAGACAAAAAGACTATAAATTTCTGCATAATTTTGAAGGAATGTCGTTTCCAATGTCTTCCGATATGTAATAACCTTATCTTGGGAGTCTCTTGTTAAAAAAATTCTTCAATTTTTCTATGAACTTTTGATCAAAGTATCCATTTTTATTTGACCACTTCCGGTGTGAATCCCGTGTCATATCCGTGTTGTGTCGGACACGGGTACGGCGACACTTTTGAAGAGTCCGAGTAACTTAGTTAATATCTATCAAAAGAAAGAAAATAGGCCAAATACATAGATAGCCTTCTAAACTTGGCACTAATTGTCAATCAGATACAATTTTACCTTAACTAGGCATGAAAGTATTTCATGAATGCAGATGTCCGACATGGCATCACTTTCTTTGCACACATTTTTTTCTTTCTTTGATTTCTTTGAGCCACAAATTCAACACATTTCAATGATCAAATGTCAACTTGCGGCACCACCACCACCACTGACACCGCCAATCCCATAGTTGCAGGACCCACCATGCACTATTGCTATGTCGCATACACCATGAGTTCCATAACTATGCTATTTTGAGTAATTACGCTATAGCTGCACATTTGGACTCACCAGCTAGACTCGTCATCTTCCCCTATATATAATCCCTTTGTTTTCATTGTCCTCTTCACCTAGAAATTTTGTCCGAGCTTCGATTTAATCCATACCAAGTCTGCGGCACCCTTGACTATATAAACACGAAAGCAAACCTCTGCCTTCAACCCACAACTCTTCGCTCCCATTTCCTTTATTAACACCACTCTGCAACTACCTCCTATACCATCGAACCTCTGTCATACCAAAATGAACAAAAATTCCATTAGCGAAGGACCAAGACTACCACGTAAACATCTATCACTCACCATGGATGAAGCCTAACAATTTTCTCTATAAATTCATGTACGTCTCAACATTCAAGCCAACGATCAATACACTAGTTCCATCACACTCCAACTATTTAATCTCGTAGGATTAGCTTGAGCATTGATTCCTAGCGAAGCAAACTTGAGAGCATATGGAAATAGTCGCTGACATAATAATCCCAAAAAAAGGAAATGAAAATTTGGGCGGGGGTTTGAGGGGGTGGGGGAGGATTCTGTCCTCTTAGAGAAAGAAGAAGAGCAAGGACCGGGGATTTTGGGGAGGGCGGTCCTGGTTGTGGAAATAAGGACAATGGCGATGGGGCGGGGAGGGGAAAGTTGTTTTTTTTTTTTTTTTTTTTTCTTTTTGTGTTTCTATAATGTTCTTTTTTTTTTTTGGTTTTTTTTTTTAAAATATATTTATCATTCATTGATTGGTTCATTTGACACGTCACCGACAAGTGTATTTCCTGTCGTTTGTCTGATCGACACGTGTTGACAAAGCACACTTCTGTTGAGTAGAGGTGTTCATATGGTCAATTTAAGGTGTCTAACTGGCTATGGTGTTATGTTTGGGGGTTTATCTATGTATTTTGCCAAGAAGAAACATCATACTTTATTAATTTTCCAATTTAAATATTCAAATTGAAATATTTACGAACAATTACGAACTTTATCAAAATTCACCTTTCCTAACTTCAATAGGCACATTTTTGTCAACATAAGGTGTTCTATAGGTTTGACCTTTAGTTAAGGTGTTTAAATGAATACTTTTTGGAAAGTTAAAGGTCATCTTCTTTCTTTCTTCTTTAGTTATTTTGGGTTTCTTTCTTCTTCTTCTTCCTCTTTTTCTTTCTTGCTCTGTTTCTTTCTTCTTCTTCCTCTGTTTTTTATCTTCCTCTGTTTAAGCTCTGCTCTTTTTTCTATTTCTTATGTCTTCTTCCTCTGGGAGTTCTTATTCATTCTAATTATTTTTGTAAGAATTATTATTATTTTTTTTTAACATTTCGCTTCACTTCAATGAAGCAAGCGCTTCGCTTCACGCTTTAAGCGTTAGGGGCCCTTGTCGCTTTTCTTCGCTTCACGCTCTCCAAAACACTGTGTGCGAGATGCTAAGTGAAAATGCTTTCACTTACTTATCAGAATAAAAAGGAGAAGAAAATGCTCACTTCGTTGGAGGGAGGGAGTATATGAGAAGCATCTGTAAGGTGTGGCCCTCGAAAATTACTGAACCTTTTACATTGAATTTCTATTAAGAAGCTAGATTGCTTAACCGGGGAATAGAAAAGTGGGAATCTGTAGTGTAACTCTTGAAGGATCGTCCACTCAGATATCTAATCTTGGGAAACATCTGGGACACTACTTGTTATCTTCTCTCTTGGGCGTTTGGAAGTTCTATTATATTTCAGTTTGGTCTTTCCAAAGATATTTAACTTCTTACAATGGCTTGCAGGGATTCACGAAAGAAATTTATTTAGAGAAAGAGCGCTGGCAAGGGTAATTTTACACAAAGCTTTCATGGAACAAATACCTTTTCCTGAAGTACTTTTCATGACATAATTCAATACGCTTTTATTAGGGTACTCTGCTAGTTACTGTGCCCCACCCAACTCCTCAACCCACCCCAAAACCTGAAAGTAAATAAATAAATAGAAAAAGAGAAAGGCTCAAAGTTAGTTTGAATTACCTGAGTTATCTTTAACTGATTATGCTAATTTCTTGTCTAGGTATATTAAAGATTATGATGGTGGAATCCTTATGGAATGCAAAATAGATCCAAAGCTTCCATATACTGATTTATCCACTATGATACGCCGTCAAAGGCAGGTAAACTGAAATGCCCACTTCTTGATGCATGCCGACACTGGCTTAGACTTCCTTAGTTATGGTTTTGTAAAATTTTGATGAATTTTTTTGAAGGGAGTTATCGGAATTGCAGTGGTCTATGTTTCACTTATAGCCTAAACTCTTTTTTTGCCTAAACTCTTTTTTGCTCATGATGAGCCTCACCAACACCCATGCAGCTGATGAAGTTTTGGGGGAGAGGGGAGGGTGTGCTTAGAGACCTTCAGATTAATAAGTATACAATTTTGTTGTCTGTCTGAGAGAAATAATATTCTTTACCACTTTGGGACGTTTAGTTAGCGGTTGGGACATAAGTATATTATGAACCCATGGATTAGAAAAGAGATTTAAAGATGCTGGTCTGCAAGAAGGATTGTATTAGAGAAATAAAAAGACATGCACGATACCCTAATTGATAACATTTACTTTTGGTAGTTTGTCATATTGTCCCCTAACTTGCTGTACAAACTGTTAGCATTATAGTGTTTTAACTAGGAATAAAACACCAAGCTATAATGCAGAATTTTGTACGCTGCTGGTTGTAGTAACCATGTGGCAGATAAATTATATTGTTTCAAGTAGATTTCCCTTTTATTCAACCAAGTAATTGACTAGCTACATAGAGTCTTATCTGAGCCTGTAAATTTCAGTATTGTGGATTAAGGCATCTTTCCTGCCAAAGTGAGAGCTATTGACTTGCAGTATTTTTTTGTGGTGTTAGGCAATTGATGAAAAGATAAGGGAGCTTTCAAATTGTCACATTGTCTACCCAGGAATTGATTTTCAGAAGGTATGCTCTTCGCATCTACGAACAAAGACCCTTCTGTGATATTGGTTTTTAACTAGTTTAGGATACGCGCGTCAATTTTATCGTTTAGACAAAAAATATTATGATTCTTAAGAACTCAACGGGCCCTTCCCCTTCGAATCAAACAAACAAAGAAGGGAATCCCGTTGAGTTCTTACGATTTCATGTTGACAACTCAATTCATTCGATTACTACAGGGATGAACCCAATCCGGAATATGAACCATAAAAGAAAATACCTATTAAACCGATTACAAGAATACCAGCTACAGTACCTATTATCCAAAGAGGAATCCTTCTAGTAGTATCGGCCATTTCCTCCATTTGTGAACATGAAGAGCCGATTTGCTTGTTTATTATATTATTGTTTGGGTAGGCCGCTATGGCGACTCTGACCTCTATAGAAGCCCCTTTGCCTCCGGGAGAAGGCTGCTCCGCGATAATTAAATTGATCCTCCACGGCATCCACTTTATTTAAGCAAGGTGTACATCCGCTTTCCTAAGCAATTCTTCTCTGCCCAACTCATCATTGGGGAACTCGTAGGTTCTATTCTTCTCTCGGTTAGAGCCTGGTAAAAATTATGATACGCGCAACGCGCGTGTTCCTATTTCTATGAATATACAATTATAACAATTATCTAAACATTTCAAACAATATTTTGAGTAGTATACTAAAAATCAAGCGAAAATGTACATCTTCATGAAATGACGAGTGTGTATCGAGTTCTTTCTGAGCATATTCAATATTTATCAAGAAGAAAGAACATTGAACATAAAAAATGAGCTAGCTCTTTCTACCGGTCATTTAGGTCAGACCACATTCTTACTCTTCATTTAATTTCAGGAGGCTTTCAACATTGATTCGAATCTTAAAAGGATAATATCACACAAAATAGAGAAGAAATATGGAGTTTACTAACACAAAATACAAATAGATCAAAATAATAGCAGGTTGCTTAATCATGGAACACTAAAGTTCCTTGAATAAACTTTTTAGAGGTCGTTTGGTTTGTGGGATTGGATTAATAATTCCATTATTAAATTTGGGACAACATTTATCCCATGTTTGGTTGGTGGGATTACCTAATCCAGAATAACTTTTACACCATAAACATGGTACTATCCAATCCCATATAGGATGTGTCATTATTAATCTCGGGATTATAATCTTGGGATAATTATAATCTCAAAATTGGGGGTTATCTCTCTTTTTTAATCCCACCAACCAAATGACTCCTTAGTGTATATAGTGAAAAGAATGTTACCTTTAATTAAATTGCAACTCCAAGGTCAATTACTTTGACTAAATGAAAACATGCATTATGTAAGAATAACAATCAAATCATCAATCAAACCCGATTAAAATATTTAATATCAGCACACGATCACAATAACTAATATAACCCTTACAATCACCCTTCAAATAAGTTATTTGAGACTTTATACCTCTTGTGCAATTTCTATATGTAAAGACCATCTAAAGCAAATTGAAGATGTGTCATTAATTCTTGTCCAAACATTTTGACAAGTATATAGTAAAAACTCTCCGAGAATTCACCATTAGTCCTTAATAATTTGAGTAAGTCAATAATAATCGATGATTTATTTAAATCATTGAAGAAATCATTATCTTTAGCCAGCCTCTCCTATTTAGCTAAAATTTTGTCAACCCAATTGAAGACGGCATGCTTAAATTTAGTCTTGTTCACTGCAACCAAGAATATTCCCTCGTATTGATGAGAACAAGATTTTCTTAAAGAAGAACATAAATATGATAAACATGCATTTGAGTTAGAAATTTTTAGGTTTACTAATTCATGAAAACGATAATTGTTGTTGATGCTTAGCAAGCTGGTTATAAGGTGTAAATATTAACGGAATCATGAAAAAGCAAACAAACTACTGTACTAAACACACACTAATGATGCTTGGAATGGAGTAATTGAGAAGGTGGAGAAAAGATTGGCATCGTGGCAAATACAATACCTCTCAATGGGTGGCAGGTTGACACTTATTAACAGTGTTACAGATAGCATTCCTACATACATTATGTCCCTCTTTCCAATGCCAAACAAAGTGCAAAACCAATTAGATAAGTTGAGAAGATCATTCCTATGGAAAAACAAGAGTGAAGGATACAAATTTCACTTGGTGAAGTGGTCAACTGTAATCCAGCCAAAGTCACAGGGCGGTCTGGGCATTAGGGATCTATCAAAACATAATAAGAGTAAAATGATGGTGGAGATATGGACAAGAAAGCACCAGTCTCTGGAAAGAATAGTGAATGCGAAATACGGCCAACAAGACCATTGATGTACCAAGCATAGCAGAGCCCAACATGGAGTAGGTGCCTGGAAGCACATACTTATTTAAAGGAGGATTTTTTCAAAGATGTATCTTTCAAGGTTGGCAAAGGCAATCTTGTCAAGTTTTGGAAGGACAAGTGGCTAGACAATATTTCCCTTAAGGCCTCTATCAGCTAGCAAACTCACCTGAATCCACAATAGCTCAAAACAGGTCAGGCAACATATGGGATCTGCATTTTAGAAGGAATCTGCATGATTGGGAACTTGGAGGACTGCTTCAACTACTGGGAAAACTGGAAAAGTTCAATATAGACATTCAAACTAGAGACAAGTTAAGGTGGGGCAACTCTGGGGAAGGTGCATGCTCTGTGAAGGCCGGTTACAACAATTTGTGTGCACAAAATGAAGTTATTGATCTATGGCCCTGGACCTGGAGTTAATTTGGAAAACAAAGCTTCCTACGAAGGTCATCTGTTTCGCATGGACAGCTCTCAAGGGAGCTATTTTAACACAGGACAACCTTTGTAGAAGGAATTTTCAGATTGTGAATAGATGCTACATGTGCCAACAATGCTCGGAATCAATTAACCACTTATTTTTGCACCGTGTGGTCGCAGCTGATTTGTGGCAAATGTTCCTATCAGTTTTTGGCATTAGTTGGGCAACCCCCAGAACATTAAGGAAGCAGTTGAAAGGTGGAGCTCATGGAAAGTTAACAGGTCCATCAAAAAAATCTGGCAACTAATCTTAGCATGTGTATTTTGGTGCATCTGGACAGAGAGGAACCGCAGATGTTTTGATGGCATTTTAACTCCTAACTATTCACTGAAAGCTAGATGCCTACAAAATCTTTTTAGTTGGAGTAGCTTATCACCTGTACATAATGTTAATCCTTTCTTAGACTTCATCAGTTCTCTTACTTTGGCTTGACAACCTATTTTTTGGTGGTTTGGTTAGCTCCCAGCACTTTAGAACATCTTGTAATGGAGCTAACATCCACACTTTTGTACTCATTGCATCTTTTTGATGCCAGTTATAAAACATCTTACTTCATAAAAAAAAAGTATTACAGGAGCCAACCATTAGAAGTGTGTAGAGAGGTGTGTAAGATATTTAATGACTCACCAAGGGTGTGGCCTAGTGTTCAATTAAGTTTGATTAGAACCATAATTACTCAAGTTCAATTCCCAGTGGAGACAAAATATCCTAAGTCTTTCTTCCCATCTATCCAAGCCTGGTGGATAGTTACCGGGTAGTACTTGTTGTTGCTAGTGGGAGGTGGCAGGTATCTAATGCAATTAGTTGAGGTGCATGTAAGCTGGCTCGGACACCAACGTTATTAAAAAAAAGATATTTAATGACTTTGGCAAAGGGAAGTGTGTGAGAAAATCCTTTGCTCATTTTATATGTTTTTAACACCATATTATTTACAAGTTAGCATCACATATTGGAAGATTTGTATGAAATTATCTACTTGTATCAGTTTCATAATGCTACGTTTCCTCCTTCCTTTTACTCCACAATTGAGTTGTGTCACAGAGAATAGGATACATAAAAGCAAAAGCAATTGTAATTATTGTATTACTTTTGAATTGAAGTTGTTACAGATAAGTGGAAAATCACCCTCTGTATTGAAGCAATAATTTTTCTTAAGCAATATTTGGATCTGTTAGTATGTTATCTTTTGAATCTGTTGATACGTTACCAATGTATTCCAGACTTTTAAAAGCCATGAATGAAAGAAGAGTAATAGGTTTTTGTGTACCATTACCATATGACCCTCAACACTGACTCAGAAGAATGACCTCGATGCATGATGTCTTGAATTGTAATAGTTTTTCCATCTTCTTCTAGTCTTAAATGTCCTTAAACATATGAACTTTGGTGACAAATGGATTGAGTGGATCAGTTATTGTATTTCCACTGTCGGGTTCTTGGTATTAATAAATGGGAATCCACAAGGCTATTTTAGATCATTTAGGGGTTTGTGACCAGGGGATCCTCTTTTCCCTTCTTTGTGTACTTAGGTGATGGAAGTACTTAGCAGGATGCTAATGAAGGCAGAACAACTGGGGTGGTTTCATGGAATGGAATTTGGTTGAAGTGGATGAGAAAGAGTTACAATTTCTCACATATGCTGACAACACACTTCGTTTTTGTGAGGCTAAGAAAGAGCAAATGTTGTATCTTAAAGGGATTCTGTCAGTCTTTGAAGCAGTTAAAGGTCTAAGGACCAACTTGGCCAAAAGCAGCACTTTTAGCATCAATGCCGATGACAAAATTGAGGAGTTGGCTGACATCTTGGGGTGTAAGGTGTAGAAATTTCCAACAGTGTATCTTGGGTTTCCTTTGGGTGCTAAGAGGAATGACCAGAATATATGGCAAGGGGTCTTAGATTGGTGTGCTATTAAACTAACCCCATGGAAGAAACAATATCTTCCTATGGGGGGCAGACTCACATTAATAAATAATGTGTTGGATGGAATGCCGACTTATGTCTTTGTTCTCTATGCCGGCAGCAGTGGAGAAAAAATTGAACTCCATGAGAAATCAGGTTTTGTGGGAGGGCGATGCTGTTAAAAGAAAGATTCACCTAATCAAATGGCAAGTGGTGGTGAATGATAAAATAGATGGAGGATTAGGTGTTAGAAATTTGAAATTACATAAAAAGAGTTTACTCTTCAAATGGCTGTGGAGGTACATGCTTGAAGGGGAGGAAATCTGGAAAAGGCTGATCAATGCCATTTATGGTGATTAGGTTGGATGGAGGCCTACCACTTTACACACATAAATGCAAGAGGTGGCATCTGGAAGTGTATTAGAAAGCTATGGGGAGAATTTTTGGAATATACTAGTATAGAAGTTGGTAATGGACAGCGAATCAAATTTTGGACAGATTTATGGGTAGGAGAGGAGTGCTCAAAGTCAAAATTTCCTAGTTTGTTCAATTGTTCTGTCAATAAGTCTGGAACTATTTCTGTTGTTTATTCGAACTCGGGGTGGCAGATTATACTAAGAAGGAACTTGAATGATTGGGAGGTGGAAGATTACTTTCAATTACTTCAACAATTAGATTCTGTGATAAGAATCAAACGCGGAAAAAGTAAAAAGATAGGAACGAGACGTAACTCGATCACTAATCTCAAGTAGCAACGGAGAACTAGTTCCGTTACACCCCGAGAGAAGGCCAAGAACACCTACGCTAGGCAACTACCCTCGAGCTAACGTGAGCACGCAAGTAGAATGGTCGGGGGGAGAGGAAGTCATCTAGATCCGCTAGAGAACAACAAGTCCCATCAAAAGGTTTCATTCAATACCAAAGAGCTTTGCTCAAGTTCAATATTCATCCATCATAAACTAAGTTCAAAATAGGCTAATCATGGCTATTTATAGTGTTTCCCAAGCTTGCACAATGACTAAAATACTCTTACTAATAAGGTTCATCAAATAGGCCACGTAGGGCAAAACAGTAAAAGAAACATAAGTTTCACAGCTGGGAGGGGCGCCGGGAGCTGGGAGGGGCGCCTGAGTTGAGCTGCAGCTGGGCGCCCCAAGCTGGGAGGGGGCGCCTGGGTCAAGAGGGGCGCCTGGGTAGGGGCGCCTAGGTGGGCGGCCCGCCTGGCTCTGCTGGGCCTCCTTCTTCCTTAGGCGTGAGGCCTAGTGAGATCACCCGGAATGGCTTCCAATCGCTTCCTTCTTCTAGGCCTCTCTTCACCAAGTGTAAGTGCGCTCCTTGGATCTCCTTAGCTTGGTTCCGGGTGAAGGGTCTTGTGAGGGTTTGGTTCTTATCATCCTCCCTTCTTGAGAAGATTTCGTCCTCGAAATTGAGGCATCATGATCCACGACCTCGTCATCACCTACATCCAAAGGAACCAAGTCACAAACATTAAATGTATTAGAAACTTGATACTCACTTGGCAAGTCGACCACATAGGCATTGTTGTTTATCTTCGAGAGCACTTGGAATGGGCCATCTCCCCGGGGTGCCAACTTCCCTTTCCTAAGGTTTGGAAACCTTTCTTTCCGGAAGTGCACCCACACATAGTCACCCTTCTTGAGTTCCACCTTCTTGCGTCCTTTGTTTTTCTTTGAGGCAACCTTTGCATAAGCCTCCTCCAAATTCTTCTTTGCCTTTGCATGGAGTTCAACCAAAGCCTTGGCTCTAGCTTTACCTTCAAAATTAACAACCATTTCCCTTGGCAAAGGGGTTAGATCAAGGGGGATCAAGGGGTTAAAACCATAAACGCACTCAAAGGGAGTCATGCGAATCATGCTATGCAATGTACGATTATAGGCAAACTCCATAAGAGGCAATCGATCAATCCAAGTCCCGGCCTTACCTCGGGTCATGGCTCTAAGAAGAGCACCCAAAGTTCGGTTTACCACCTCGGTTTGCCCATCCGTTTGTGGGTGGTGGGACGTAGAGAACAAGAGTTTGGTGCCAAGAGCACCCCATAAACTCCTCCAAAAATGGCTTAGGAACTTGGTGTCCCTATCACTCATTATGGTTTGAGGCACACCATGCAACTTCAAAACATTATCAATAAACAAAGTAGCAACATGTTGTGCATCATCACATTTTTTACATAGAATGAAGTGAGCCATTTTGGAGAACCTATCCACAACAACATAAATGCTATCATGGACCCACCCCCCCCCCCCCCCCCCCCCCCCCCCCGGTCCTTGGTAATCCTATAACAAAGTCCATTGAGATATCCAACCACGGACTAGTAGGTACGGGGAGAGGGGTATACAACCCATGGGGGTGGCTTTGGATTTAGCACGCTTGCACTCAAGGCAATTGTTGCAAAACTTTTCAACTTGTACCCCTATCTTTGGCCAATGAAATGTTCTTGAAGAATAGCCAAAGTCTTTCTTGTGCCAAAGTGACCCATGAGTCCCCCGCAATGTGCCTCTTGCACAAGCAATTCCCTCCATGACGACTCGGGTATGCACACTCTACCATTTTTGAAGATATATCCATTAACCCATTGATATTTCTCAACTCTCTCTCCCCTTTCTCTAGAGCGTCATGGACGCTCTTTAGCTTTGGGTCATGAGCATACATCAATTTAGTGCTCTCAAAACCCAAATATTTCTCAACTCTCTCTCCCCTTTCTCTAGAGCGTCATGGACGCTCTTTAGCTTTGGGTCATGAGCATACATCAATTTAGTGCTCTCAAAACCCATGATCTTAGAGGTGAGAGTGGTGGCTAGAGCAAACTTTCTAGAAAGTGCATCCGCCACAACATTGTCTTTCCCTTTCTTGTATTGGATAACATAGGGAAAAGACTCAATGAACTCAACCCACTTGGCATGCCTCTTGTTTAGCTTCTCTTGGCCTCTAAGGTGTTTGAGAGACTCATGGTCACTCTTGATTACAAACTCTCTAGGCCAAAGGTAGTGTTGCCAATGAGCAAGAGCTCTCACGAGGGCATACAACTCCTTGTCATACGTAGAGTAATTCAAGGAGGTCCCTTTCAATTTCTCACTATAGTAGGCTGTGGGCTTGCCATCTTGCATTAAAACACCACCAATTCCCACCCTCGAGGCATCACATTCAACCTCAAATGCCTTTCCGAAGTCGGGCAATTGCAATAGAGGGGCGGTACTCAACCTACTTTTCAATTCTTGGAAGGCCTTCTCTTGAAGCTCTCCCCAAACAAAAGGTTGGTCCTTCTTCACCAATTCGGTGAGTGGAGCGGCAATGGAGCTAAAGTCTTTCACAAATCGTCTATAAAAACTAGCAAGACCATGAAAGCTCCTCACTTGAGTCACGATAGTAGGAGTAGGCCAATCACGTATGGCATCTACCTTAGACTCATCCACCTCCACTCCTTGGGCACTCACAACAAACCCAAGGAAGACTACCTTCTCAACACCAAAGACACACTTTTTAAAATTAGCATAGAGCTTTTCGGCTCTCAACATTTCAAGCACTTGCCTAAGGTGATCAACATGGTCGTCTATTGATTTGCTATAGATCAATATATCGTCAAAGTAGACGACCACAAACTTGTTGATGAATGGCTTTAGAACATGGTTCATTAGCCTCATGAAAGTACTAGGTGCGTTGGAGAGCCCAAAGGGCATCACGAACCATTCATAGAGACCAAACTTGGTCTTGAATGCGGTTTTCCATTCATCCCCAGGTTTCATCCGGATTTGATGGTAGACGGATCTAAGGTCTATTTTACTAAACACACATGAACCACTTAATTCATCTAACATATCATCAAGTCGGGGAATGGGATGACGGTACTTTACCGTTATTTTGTTCACGGCCCGACAATCAACACACATTCTCCAAGTGCCGTCCTTTTTGGGAACAAGGATCACGGGTACGGCACAAGGACTCAAGCTTTCCCTCACCAAGTCTTTAGTGAGCAATTCATCAACTTGCTTTTGCAATTCTCTTGTGTCCTCCGGATTGCTCCTATAAGCCGGGTTGTTTGAGATTTGAGATCCCGGGACAGAGTCGATTTGGTGTTCAATACCCCTCAAAGGAGGTAATCCTTCCGACATCTCATCCGGGAACATGTCTCCAAAATCCTTCAAGACATTCTCAAACACACTAGGCAAAGGGTTAGTAGAAAAATCACAATTAGAAGTAAGGATCATACCTTTGTGCACTAGGCATAGGAGAAACTTATTGCCATAATTTCTTCTTAGGACCTCGCCCGGTTGCATCATGACACATATGCCACCGGTAGAAGAAGGTGGGATTGCCACCATACTTTCGGACAAAGGGCTAGTCTCAATAATCGACTTAGCCTTTGCCGCCTCTCTCAACACCCTCATCCGCTTGTAGTCATCACTCACTTGTTTGGGAGTTAAGGACTTTAGCACAAATTTCCTTCCTTCATGTTTGAGCGTGTAAGTGTTGACACGACCATCATGAACCGCTTGTTGATCAAATTGCCAAGGCCTTCCAAAGAGAAGGTGGCATGCTTGCATAGGCACCACGTCGAACAAGTGTTCATCCACATAACTACCCATTTTAAACTTGATCATTGTTTGCTTCACCACCTTTAGCTCCCCACATTCACTAAGCCATTGCAATCGATATAGCTTGGGGTGTTTCACGGTAGGCAATTTCAATTGTGCAATAAGTGATTGACTCACAACATTAGCACAACTTCCCGAGTCAATGATCATAGAGCATACAACACCCTTGACTCGACACCTAGCATGGAAAAGATTTTCTCTTTGCAAGGTTTCACTATCCTCCACAATCATAGCACCTAAGCTCCTCCTCACAACTAGAAAAGTATGAGGTTCATCATCCTCCACCGTGTCATGTTGACCATCATCCTCTACTCCCTCGTCTCCCTCTACTCCCTCATCTTCCTCCGGTTCACTCTCTTGTTCATAAGCATCATTACCAACAACAACCATGGTCCTTTTCGTAGGACACTCTTTAGCAAAGTGTCCATACCCCTTGCATTTGTGGCATTGAATTGAAGAAGAAGTAAGAGTATTCAATTGGGTTCTAGAATTACCTCCAACATTGGGTGTGTATTTCTCAAACGGCTTCTTCACATCTTTGCTAGCACTTGCTCCACTAAGGCCACTTGCATTTGTGAATCTTGCATTGGGAGTAGGCTTTTTCCAATCTTTTGGCTTGTTCATGGAAGTGGAAGTGTTGGACTTGTAACGGTTGGACTTCTCAACATTAAGCCATTGCTCGGCTTGAATAGCGGCATCAAAGACCTCTTGAAGTGAAAGATAAGCATGCAATCTCAATTGTGAAGCTATACCATAGCTCAACCCATTCTTGAAGCGGATCACGGCTTGCTCCTCATCTTCGGTGTCCATATCCAAGGCCATTCGAGTCTTTTCAAACTCATCATAATACTCATGCACCGTCTTGACATCTTGCTTTAACTCATAAAGCTTCTTGAGTTGCTCTTGACGATACCGAGGAGTGATGTATTTGATACTCATGAGACCCTTCAAATCATTCCAACCCACATTCACGGGGATTCCCGCTCTCCTCCTTGATCTCTTGACGGATTCCCACCAAGTAGATGCATAAGATTCGAAGGATGAAATAACATAAGTGCCTCTCTTCTCATCGGTCATCTCATTTGTGTCAAACAACCTTTCCATGAGTAGTACCCATTCAATGTAAGCCTCCGGATCACAATTCCCTTTAAAGATTGGAAGATTGAGCTTCACACTATTGAGGTTGGTAGTGTCACGACCTCCACGGAAAGGCTCCGGTTGGCCCCCATAGTGATCTTCATAACCACCATACTCCCTTCTAGCATTCCCACCAACATACCCCATGGGTGGCCCTCGACCTCGGCCTCTACCTGTATCCACATTACGACCCCAATTCATACCTCGCCTCGGTTGATAATGATCATCATACCCATAAGCCTCATCAACATACTCGGCTTCCTCTCCTTCTTGAGCCTCCATGACTTGCTCAAGAGCTTGGACATTTCGAATGGGTCTAGGAAGTGGAATGTTTCTTTGGGGGTTGTCCAAAATACGGGGAATGCCCGTTCGTTTTCTATCTCGATCTTCATTTACCCGTTGTTGATTAAGCAACTCAACAACTTGTTCCGGGGGTAAAGGTAGGACTACTTGAGCCCTCTCCGGTCTCAACTTGGACACTCGTGGTCCCTTTCTCAACTTGGACACTCGGGGTCCCTTGGTCATCTTGGGTACTTGAGGTCCCCTTTTCAAGGGACTCAATCCTTTGGTTCATGGTATCCACCTTGGTAAGAAGATTAGCCAAGGCATCCTTGATAAAGTCTAAGCTTTCGCTAGCCATTGTACCTACAAAAGAACAAACGTTAGTGAAATCACCTCACACACTCCCTCACTTCTGTTTCACTCGGTTCACGCGTTTAGTGGGGGTGGATATTTCACTCGACTTGTAGTCCAAAAGCTTCACGTAGATGAATAACAATCCCTCAACTCAACCAAACTATTCACGAGTCAAGCAAACTCCGGGGTGAGTGGAGTTAATGGGACTCAATGAACGCTAGGCACTTTGAAGTGATGACTTGAGTTAAAAAGATTCTACGCGTCTTCTTAGAATTCTACTCTCCTATCTAGGCACGAGTTACCTAAAAGCAATTAAAAGGGCTAGTACCAATTAAGTAGAACGGTTACTTAAAGTAGTACCAACTAGATGTTATGCAATCAAACAAATGGGAAAACTTATGAAAATCTACCCAAAACAACACCTTCAGCAAGCAGGAGAGGCGCCTGAAGTTTAGGAGGGGCGCCCAGAGTTGCAGATAATCAGGCGGGGCGCCTGGGTCCTATGCAGAGTCTCAGCTAGGCGGGACGCCTGGCCTGAAGCAATTCCCAATTCGTTTCAAACTTGTTCCAAGTCGATTTTCAATCCACAAATCCGATGTTTTCAACTTGTTTTCACAATCCAATGATACTCGAAGTTGTTTTTGATCTTCCTTAACAAAACCCAATCAAATTTATATCCAAACAATCAATCAAATCAAGATTCAAGTCAAGAAACTCAAGAACACAAGGGTTTATCAAAAGGGTTTCAACAAGGATTGTGATTCATCAAATTTGGTGTTAGACATGTCCAAATCCCACAAATTTGGTACCAAATTGTTTATTTTTCAGTCAAGATCAATCCCCAATATCAAGTTATCGATCAAACATCCATTCAACCCAAGAATCAAGCCAAAATCATCAAGAACAAGGTTTAGCAAGGGTTTAAGGAAATTTTGGGGTTTCAATTTTTCAACTTCACCAATCCAAGTGTTTTTGGTACCCAAAGAACGGGAATTCAACCACGATCAAGAATCCATAACACCCATATCATGAATCCAACAAACCAACAAATTACACCAATTTTTTGGATTTTCCAATTTTCAAATTTTTTTGTGTTTTTTCTTCTTTCAAGAACAATAACAAGAAAACTAAAGTAGAAACTAACCTAGGCACGAAGAATCAAGGGTCGGGGGTTTGTAGAAACAAAACCCGAGCCTTGCTCTGATACCAAACTGATAAGAATCAAACGCGAAAAAAGTAAAAAGATAGGAACGAGACGTAACTCGATCCCTAATCTCAAGTAGCAACGGAGAACTAGTTCCGTTACACCCCGAGAGAAGGCCAAGAACACCTACACTAGGCAACTACCCTCGAGCTATCGTGAGCACGCAAGTAGAATGGTCCGGGGGAGAGGAAATCTAGATCCGCTAGAGAACAACAAGTCTCATCAAAAGGTTTCATTCAATAATAAAGAGCTTTGCTCAAGTTCAATATTCATCCATCATAAACTAAGTTCAAAATAGGCTAAGCATGACTATTTATAGTGTTTCCCAAGCTTGCACAATGACTAAAATACCCTTACTAATAAGGTTCATCAAATAGGCCACGTAGGGCAAAACAGTAAAAGAAACATAAGTTTCACAGCTGGGAGGGGCGCCTGGGGCTGGGAGGGGCGCCTGAGTTGAGCTGCAGCTGGGCGCCCCAAGCTGGGAGGGGCGCCTGGCTAGGCGGGCGCCTGGGTAGGGGCGCCTAGGTGGGCGGCCCGCCTGTGCAATTCAACATCTCATGCAGCGAGTTGGCCAGGCGCCCCGCCTGGCTCTGCTGGGCCTCCTTCTTCCTTAGGCGTGAGGCCTAGTGAGATCACCCGGAATGGCTTCCAATCGCTTCCTTCTTCTAGGCCTCTCTTCACCAAGGGTAAGTGCACTCTTTGGATCTCCTTAGCTTGGCTCCGGGTGAAGGGTCTTGTGGGGGTTTGGTTCTTATCATTCTGTGTCAATTATTCATAATAAAATGGATTCATTGACAGGGGCAGGTTGTGAGGGTAAGATCTTTTCAGTCAAAAGCTGCTATAATATGTTGATTAAGAAATCAAGTCACAGGGTTGTTAACTGGCCTTGGAAAATGATTTGGAAGACGAATGCTCCAGTGAAAGTAGCATGTTTTGGATGGATAGCAGCGTGGGAGGCTTGTTTAACTCAAGATAAATTGCAGAAAAAGGGATTCAGCTTATGCAATAGATGTTATCTTTGTGAAGCAAATCAGGAAATAGTGAATCACCTTTTCCTCCATTGCAGAGTATCTAGAAAATGCTGGGAGTTATTTTTAAATATTTGTGGAATTTCTTGGGTGATGCCGCAGAATGTTAGGAGCTTGTTGGAAGAATGGCAAGCCCAAAGGATACCTAGAAGACTGAAGCTGATTTGGAGAGCCATTCCACTGTGCATCCTGTGGACTCTTTGGTTAGAGAGAAACAAGGCTTGCTTTGAAGGACATAAGAACCATATTTCTAGAATTAAAAATAATTGTATTTACAATCTGTATTACTGGTGCAAGCGTAGTCTGATAGTGCATATGAACCAGTTAATGGATTTTCTAGATTTGTTAGGAGGGCTATAGGTTGTGGTTGTGTTTTGTGGGTGTTCCTTGCATCTTTTTTGATTCATCTTGGTACATTATGAATAAAATTATACCTTATCAAAAAAAAAAAAAAAAAAAAAAAAATATATAATCAACATTGTGTTTGTAATTGGACTAATCTGCTATTGCAATACTATCTTATGCTGTATCTTGTGAAGAAACTGTGTGAATTTTGAAGTTGTCTAATTTTTGACTAAATTATTTAGAAAGAAGCTGGCATTCCCAAAAAGGCCATCAAGGTAGAGGATATCCCTGGCTTGAGTAAGTTTTTTCTATCCATCCTCCTTTTTCTTGCTACCGTATTTCTTCTTGAAATTTATAATTTCTAGACTCCATTGTCTACAAGCGTGATCCTCATAACTTGCAAGGCTGTATACTATTTGGCTCCCAGTAGTCTTAAATTTCTGATGTGAATTTGCTTTTGACATCAAAATAGGGGAGGCTGGGTGGACTCCTGATCAATATGGTCATTCTCGGTTCAAAACAGTGAACTCCTTGTCAGATCAGAAGTCCATGAGTGCATTCATGCGTTCGCTCCTGAAAGTAAATCTCTTATTTATCCGTTTTTTTGTTGCCTTAATATATCTTGATTGAACATATACTTCAAATAACTTTTCTGGTCTGATGAACTCTTTGATGACCATTGTTTTTAAGAGCCTGTTTGGCTGTACCAGCTTTTAAGCCCTTTTTTTCTTTTAGTGTTTGGCATTCATAAAATAGGTTTTTAGTCACTTAGGGTTTGTTTGGTGTGTGGTATAGGATTAATTAATCCTGATATAAAAAGCTGGATGATTTTATCGTGTGTTTGATTTGCAAATTCAAATCAGTATTATCTAATCCCAGTATAAATTTATGCACAATTTGATGGATAAATCAATATCAAGGATCCTATGGTATGAATTGATCCCGGTATTAACTTATCGTTGTATAACTAATCCCGGTATAACTTATCCTTGTACTAAACGACCCCTTAATTTAAGTCAAAAAAAGTTAAAAGCCATAAGTTGAGTAAAACCAACTTATGGCTTTTTGGCTTAAAGGCTACCTATGTTTGACCATGTTCTTTTACTTCCTTGTCCCTTTTAATTTTTCATATTACCAGAATTGAGCTTCAAAACAAAAGCCCCAATTTAGTTAGTAGGCCCACGCTATTTTTCCCTCTTCTTGACTTCACTTTCCCCTCCATTTTTGGGTGGGTTTCCTCTCCATATCTTGCCATAAGGTTTGAGATTTTTTTTAAGATTCTATATTATGCTTTTCTAGAATCTGTTGTGCATTTTGTGTTTAATATGGTTGATGAGTTCAATTAGAAAATGGGAAGAAAGTATGACAAAAAACAAATGAAAACCATTGGGATTATACAACATGGTGGTATGCTTAAATTAACAAAATTCTACCAGATGCTGATGAAAGCAAAACTAGGGGGAATCAAATAAAGGTAAAAATCAAGCATTCAACAAGAAACAAGGATTGAGAAGAACAGAATTAAGAAGAAAGAAAGGATTAAACATAAATAGATGAAAGATTAACCCAAGAAGGAAAAGAAACACAAACCATACATGGGAAATATGCTAGGGATGATCTCCATGAGTTCTATGTTAAAGAGATAAAAGGAAGCTAAAGAGCTTCTTCACAAGCCATACTTGTTTCTACGTTCTCTGTAATATTCTGAATAAGCTGGATGAAAAATGCTTAAGGCAATAGCTTATATAGGTATAGCTAAATCATCTATAATGTCAACGTAAAAGCCTCAGAGTGGCTAAATTTAAAGTGACCACGCAGGGCCAATAAAGTGACATTATCTTACTATGGGCTATCTATGCAAAGCAAGAACTAGGAGCTCGTTGAGTAGCTCGTTGAGTGCATGTAAATTCTGCCCACAAAGACTAGGCGTCAAAAAGAGCTCGTTGTGTAGCTCGTTGAGTGCATGCAAAATCTGTCCAAAACTTCCAAGCTTCACAGCGCCCAAAGTTAGCTCGCTAAGGTGCTCGTTGAGCAATTGAAATCTCGGCTAACACCTCTAAGTGACGGCTCCTCTTCCCTTAGCTTGCTAACTTGCTCGTTGATCTTTCTGACAAGCTGTCCGCTCCTCCAAAGCTCACGAACATTTGCATCAATTTGGACTGCATCATCCTCCCCTTCTTGAAAGAATTTCGTCCTCGAAATCACACCATCAGTTCCTGCAAGCAAAGGAAGACACAACCAAAACTTTCTACTACTAGAGTAGATTAGCTCAACAAGGATTAAATCATGATGTGCGAAAAATACAGTTTTATGATATAGCCAAGCTTCTATGACTCGCATGAAGTGCAAGTCCTCAATCTGGACAGTAAGATCTAGAGCTTGGTAGCTTGCTCCAGTCCAGTTTCAGAGGTTCAGAAGCCAAAGGGGCTCATCAAAGAAATACAATCCAAACGGTGAACTAAGGGGATCAATAGAACATGAAGCATACAAACTCAAATAGTCAAACATCTTAGTACCCCTAAGCTCATAACTATCACACCAAACTCGCAATGCATTGCCTTTACAATTTAGTATCATGGTTTTGGCATGCTTACTATCCAAGGTATGATCAACAAATGGAATAGAGTAGGTAAACTAGTTCAACCTAGTACTAACATCAACTACTCCACTCCTCTTCTTAGGTTCACTCTTACCCACACTAAGGGATACCTCCTCACGATCACTCTCACCTCTAAGATAATCCTCCTCAATAGACAAACTCCCAAGAAACGCCTCAATAATGACCCAGCACAATCAAGAGTAGGACCACTCGAAGATGTACCAGCACAGTCAACAATAGGAACTTCATCCAAGGGATCATCTACAGAGTCAAACTTATTACACCAAGGAGGTTCTAGCCCACTCTCTACTCTTGTTCGATACAAGTCACCACCCTTATTAAAAATACCCCCAAACAAAGGGTTGGTAAAAGCAAGCTTCTCAAGCTCACCACTAGATTTATCATAATCTAAGGAGTCATTTTGTACAACCCTATCCATTTCATTTACTAGGGACTCCTCGAAACAAGTTTTAACCTTACTAAGACACACAAGACCACCAACATCAAATATGTTGTCAAAAGAAATAATAGGATGATCAAATAATTCATTTTTTAAATATCAAATACAGGTGGTGTGTCATTGTAAAACTCACTAACATGATCAACTACTTTTTCATCACTAAAAAGAGGTTCATGGAACCAATGTTTTACATCATCATGTGACTTACAAACTTCCTCAATTAGTGACTCATGCTCACGCATAAGTTGACCACTAGATCCTATACTAGTTGCAAACACATTATATTCATCCAAATCAGCAACCAGTAGATTATTACTAACGCTCTCACAAGACAAGGAATCATTGTGGTCATGGAATGAAGAACTAATACTTACACTGGAGTTGCTGCCTTGATCACTTAAAGCACTTGAAGTATCTTGACAAGCTCTTCCACCTTGCAGTTCACACTGAGAATCTCCATCACCTTGCCTTTCCACCTTAGAGCATGATTGAGGCTCCATCGGCTTGCCTCCAAGAATCCCTGCACAATAGCTAAAACAAGAAGAAAAAGAAGATAAAGAATTGTTAGAACAAGGGGTGTCCTCACACTCAATTTTTCTTTTCTCTCCTCTCATTTCTCTCATTTTTCTTTTAGGGTCAAGTTTAGATTGGGGTGACAACCCACTCACATCACTCAACACATCCTCTCTTTTTTCCACTCGAGAGTTGTCACCAGTCATTCCCTTACTCATCTCTATCTTTTGTCTCTCATGTTCGATGAGTCCAAAGAATGCCCTTAGCCGGAGTAGGTGGACTCTTTACATTAACCCGAAATCTGCGACTTAGAGAATCATCACTTGACGCCCTCTTCTTCTTAGGTGATCCACTTGACTTTGAGTCACGCGGTTTCGGGCTCACCTTGTTGACAGTTGTCGACCCATTACTTGCATTTGTCCCACTGATTCTTATGCTTATAGGACTTCTTGTTTGCACAACTTCAGTCATATGGCTTCTTGCTTGTGCTTCTTCAGTCACGAAATGAAGCTCTTGCCATCTTCCATTACCCTAACTTAACCCGCAACCAACATCAGAAGCAAAGGTCAATCCAACGTCTTCCCAATATAACATGGCATCCTCCCAAAGGAAACACCTTACACCGAACCTCCTCTCAATCCAATTCTCCGTGGGAGATGATAAAGCGGGCATCTTTATTAACACAAGGTATTCCCAATTTTTTCACTACGGAAGGACTGATCCAGTTCACTTCGCCCTCATCCATTTGAAGCACATAGCCTTGATACCCATTTATAAGTTACATCACCCTCTTTTAACCCCACGCTCGTCGTGGTAGCTTTCACTCCCCGTCATACTCCCATAATTATATATACTATTGAAAGTCGAGGAAGCTGTCTCATACCTTGATGCACCATCACAAGATTGGTGGCCCTCCTCAAGGTATCTATAAGAGCTTCTCCTAGTGGTAGGAGTGTAGTAAAAGCTCTTTTCCTCCAATTCGTCTCCATAATCATCCAAACCTCCCTTATGGCTCTGTTTACCTGCAAAAGACGTATCAAGAAAACAGGGAAGGAAAAGGTTAGTATAAACAACCTCACTCTTCCTCCCTCACTTTTACTGGCGACACTCACACTCTTTAGAGTTCACACTCCAAATATCCCCACCCAAAGGTTTCCCGTTATCTCTTAAGAACTAATGTGCAAAAATCACCAACTAGTATGCCCAAGTATTGGTTCGGAATGGAGTTGATGTGACTCTATGGATGGACGGTTTTTTTAAAGTAAGCACTTGAAGCCAAGAAAATTCTACGAGAGTTTAAAAAAATTCAGCAAGCACGAATTTCCTAAAAGCTCAAGAATTAGTATTAACTTGAGAAGAAAAAATTACTCAAGAGATACTAACTAGAATTATTAATAAAGAAAAGGAAATTCCTAGAAGAAACTACCCATTTCCCCTAGAAAAAGCGTTCAAGCCTCCCCTTTGTGGATAGAAATAAGTTTTTCCACCGATTTTTTTTTCCAAATCAGTTTTGGAGAAGTTTTTCTTGTTTTCTCTCTCTTACTCTAACTGATTGTGCCCACTTTCCTTTCCCCTATGTTGCTGCGTTTTTCCACTCCAAATTCTTGAGGAAAACCTATTCTCCTTCCTTGTAAAATAGGTAAACTTCTCCCTTTTTAAATGGGAATTGTTTTCCACCTCAACTTTGGACTAAGTTTTCCTCTTTTCTTCTAACAATGTGCAGATTTTTCTCCTTACCTTTCTCCCTTAGTTCTCAACGTTTTTCTTCACCAATATGCTGTAGAATCAAGTTGTTTTAAGGATCAATTCAGCCCAAGGAGTTTTTATATCTAGCACACTACAAAACTATTCAAGAACCTCACAATTTCAGCCAAAAACTCGCCAAGAACAAGGTATTGTACGCTCCCCTGATGTACTAGCTTTTGTGTTGAGACAAAATATACGTGTTAACTGATAGAGAATTGATTATTTATTAAAATTATCTCATTTTATTGGTTTGTTGTGTAATTGAACAATTAAGAATTAAATTCGTATAATAAGCAAGTTTTATAAGGTTAACAGCTTGGAGGATATTTCAGTAATTTTTAACAGAAAAAAGTGCTTATCAAGAAATATTTACCAAACCAGCAACAATTTGTCTTCACCTTAAGCACTTATATCCAAACACGTAACTGTTTATTTTGTAAAATAAGCTCAAACACTTAAAAAGTGCTTTTAAGCACTATTGCTTATAAGCTACTTTTTTTTTCAGCTAACCCAAGCGGGCTCTAAATCATTAGAAAGAAATTATTTAAAGCGGAGTGTTTATTCAGAAGTACAACCTGGATTTAAAAAAAGAAATCTACAACAACTACATCCTTACCGGCCGATATCCCTGACGTAAATGGATGCAATTGTTCTCAGATGAATTCGTAAAGCATTCATATAAATTGATTGATGACACCCTGATTAGCAATTAGCTAACCTCATTATCTGGTGGATAAAAGAAAATCAAGTAATTGTAGTTTCTCTTTAAAGTAAAAGATTCACTAAAAATAGTGTGGGATTATTTTTGAGAATGGTAACATATTTTATAAATGACAGCACAAAGGTAGTGCGGGGTACTGTTTACAAGCTACAAAAAATAAAGCAAAATATCACCTGAGCATCTGCAATGATTCTATGACTTCTAGTATAGATTCTGCTTCATTGACATATTTTTTTTTACACCAAAAGTGAAATTAACAAAATACAGTTCATCTTGATCTTTTGTATGGAATTGCTCTTATCTTCAAAGCATCTTGCATTCCGTTTCTTCCATAACATCCACCAGATGCATGCTGGAATAACTCTCCACCAATTCTTTTGTTTCACAATGCCATTTGTGTTGTTCCAGCATTCCAATAGTTCTTTTGTGCTTTCAGGCATACACCACTTGAGACCAATCATGGTAAGGAAGAGCTGCCATAGTTGATCTGCGACCACACAATACAAAAATAAGTGTTCAATGCTCTCTATGGCAGCTTTACACAGGTGACACCTAGAGCACAATTTGATGCCTCTTCTCTTCAAATTCTCCTAAGACAAGCTTTCTTTGTGACCAACGAAGTAAAACAAGCAACATTTAAAGGGATTTTTGTTTTCCAGATTTGCTTCCACGGCCATGAAGTGGAATGATTGCTGTTGCCGGACAAATTTTTGTATGCCGGCTTAAGTGAAAAAATCTGCTACTGCTGCCTTTCCAAAACAGAGAGTCCTAATTATTGTTAGTTCCTTGAAATGTTTCCAAACACTTCAAAAGATCAACTACTCTTTCTATTTCCCAATCATTTAGAAGTCTTCTAAAATTTAAGTTCCATCCTTGGTGGCCCCATGCTCCCTCTATTGTGACTGATGGATTAGAGGTCAAACTAAATAAATCAGAGAAGAGATCTTTGAGGGGGGCATGCCCCAACCAATTATCACTCCAAAAAAAAATTTTCCTTCCATTACCGACGCTGAAGCCACTATTTGCCAAAAATTTCCTTCCATAGCCACTTCATGAGTAAACAGCTGTTATGGAGCCTTAGGTTCCTTATGCCTAGACCACCCTCGCTCTTGCGAGTGATGAGAGACTTCCAGTTAACTAAATGAAAGCATTTGATGTCCTATTTCCTTGCCAAATGAAGTTCTTTCTACGGGCGTCAAGTCTTTTCTCAATCTTGCCGAGTAAAGGAAAAAGTGACATAACATAGGTAGGTAGAGCATTCAGAAAACTATTTACCAGGATCACTCTTCCACCCAATGAAAGGTATTGGCTTTTCCACCTAGCCTATCTCTCCTCGGCCCTTTCAAGAACTCCCTGGCATATTTCGAACGCCTTGTTTTTTGACCCTAGAGCCAACCCCAAATAAGTTGTCGGCAAGCTGCCAACTTCACTCCCCAAAATCCCTGCGAGGTTAGAAATATTTGAAACCTCATTGATTGGAAAGATCCGACTCTTTCTCCAGTTAACATATAGACCGGAAATGGCTTCAAATATAGTTGAGTGTGAGATACTTTAATTGAGCACGGTTTGCGTCGCACAACACTAAGGTGTCGTTTGCATACAAAAGATGAGAAATCTCCAAGTTGGTGCCTACCCTGTTCGACACCCTAAACCCTCTTAACCAGCCGTTAAAGTTGGTTGTCTTCAACATGTTATTGAGGCCTTCCATAGCAATAATAAACAAAAATGGGGAGAGAAGATCTTCCTGTCTTAGACCCCTTAATCCCTCCGGAGACCCATTGCTTAAAATAGAGAACTTGACAGTGCTAATACAGAAAGAGATCCACTTAACCCATTTCTCTCCAAAGCCCATATCTTTTAAGACTTTAATAAGGAAAGCCCAATTGACATGGTCGAAAGCTTTTTCAATATCCAGTTTGCATAGGATCCCCGGGATGTGGCTCTTCATTCTAGTGTCTACACATTCATTTGCAATTAAAGCTGCATCCATTATTTGTCTCCCCGATGAATGCCATTTGTTGTGTATCTACTAGCTTCTCCACCACCTTCTTAAGCCTTTCCGTGAACATTTTTGAAAAAATCTTGTAAACGCTGCCTGCTAGACTAATAGGCCTAAAATCTTTAAGATCTTTAGCTCCATTTTTTTTTTTGGAATAAGAGCCACATAGGTTGCATTGAAACTCTTCTCAAAGAACTCTTGAGAATGGAAGTTATGTACTGCCTTCATAATGTCCTCCTTAAGTACCTCCCAACAAACTTGGTAAAACCCCATTGTGTATCCATCAGGACCCGGTGCTTTGTCTGAGGCACACAACTTAATGCTATCTAGGACCTCTTGCTCCTCAAACTCCCCTTGCAGCCATACATCTTCCTCTGTTGAATAGGAATCTATCTAGCCTTGAAATTGCCTCCTGATTGTTCCTTTTATGATAAGTAAAAGACCCTCCAAATAAAGGAGGGTCTTTAAGTTCCAATGATAAGGATTAATACGACAAAACAAAGAACGATAGGAGAGCGAGACACTTCTCGAACTCCCTTCGAAGTAACCCCGGGGAACTTGTCCCGAGATACCCTCGAATCGGCGTCTAGAAGGACCTACACTATGCAACCACCCTCGAGTCGCACCCGGGACTCGCAAGTAGAATGATCGGGTTTCGGTTCAAGACTCAACTAGGATCCGCTAGTGAATTCAAGCAACCAAGAAAGGGTTTCTTCATAAAAAGAGGTAAACTCTATTCTTCATTCATAAGATTCAAAGGTAAGCTGATGTTTGAGGAGGCTAAGTGAAGTATTTATAGGCTTCACTTAGTCATAATAAAAGGTCTAAAGTACCCCCAAAGTGGGTTAAAACAAATAAGGCCACGCAGGGCTATAGTTGGAGTTCATGCAAAAAGAAGTAAAATATCCCGCATGCTGTCACAGGGGGAGGCGCTCTGCCTCCATGTTGAGGCGCTCCGCCTCCTGCTGAGGCGCTCCGCCTCCACTCTGAGGCGCTCCGCCTTCTGAAGTTCAGCTCTCTGGATTTTGGAAGGCGTGTGCAAGAGGCTCAAATTGAGCTTGGGGTGGATCCCCTTGGAGCCCAAGTGGTCCTCCATCCATGGTGCTCAAAAGCATGATCTTCGAGCTACTCTCGGAGCCTCCTTCCATGTCCCTCCAAGTCAAGTGAAGATGGGTGTTTTGAATCAACTTAGCTTGACTTCTAGTGAACGGCCTTGAGGTCATATGCCCCGCATCATCCTCCCCTTGTTGAGAAGGTTTCGTCCTCGAAACCATGGCTTCCGCCTCTCCGGCATCACCATCCCCTACATCAAAAGGGGTCAAGTCAGTCACATTAAAAGTATTTGACATATTGTACTTACCGGGTAGACAATCACATAGGCGTTGTTGTTGATCTTGGAAAGCACTTGAAAAGGCCCATCTCCACGGGGTGCCAACTTCCCTTTCCTAAGGTTTGGAAACCTTTTTTTGCGGAAGTGCACCCACACCCAATCTCCCTTTTTGAGCTCAAGCTTCTTCCTTCCCTTGTTCTTCTTGGAAGCAACCTTGGCATAGGCTTCCTCCAAGTTCTTCTTGGCTTTAGCATGGAGCTCAATCATAGCCTTTGCTCGGCTTTTCCCTTCAAAATTAGCAACCATGTCCCTTGGCAAAGGGGTTAGATCAAGGGGAATTAAGGGGTTAAAACCATAACACACATTCAAAAGGAGTCATGCCAATCAAGCTATGCAAAGTACGATTATAGGCAAACTCCATAAGGGGCAATTTATCAACCCACGTCCCGGCCTTACCTCGGGTCATGGCCCTAAGAAGAGCACCCAAAGTCCGGTTTACCACCTCGGTTTGCCCATCCGTTTGTGGGTGGTGGGACGTAGAAAACAAGAGCTTGGTGCCAAGAGCACCCCACAAACTCCTCCAAAAGTGGCTTAGGAACTTGGTGTCCCTATCATTTACAATGGTTTGAGGCACACCATGCAACTTTAAGACATTGTCAATGAACAAAGAGACAATATGTTGTGCATCATCACACTTCTTACATGGAATGAAGTGAGCCATTTTGGAGAACCTATCCACGGCAACATAAATGCTATCATGGCCCCCCCTAGACCGTGGCAAGCCCATTACAAAATCCATTGATATATCGACCCACGGACTAGTAGGCACGGGGAGAGGAGTATACAAACCATGGGGGTTAGCTTTAGATTTCGCATGCTTGCACTCAAGGCAATTTTTGCAAAGCTTTTCAACTTGAACCCCCATCTTTGGCCAATGGAATTGCTCCATTAAGATGGCCAAGGTCTTGTTCCTCCCAAAGTGTCCCATCAAGCCTCCACAATGAGCCTCATGAATCAACAATTCCCTCCAAGAGGACTCGGAAACACACACTTCACCATTTTTAAAGATATATCCATTAACCCATTGGTATTTTTCAACCCTTTCTCCCTTTTCAAGAGCTTCATGAATGCTCTTTAGCTTAGGGTCATGAGCATACATCAATTTAATGCTCTCAAAACCCATGAGCTTGGAGGCTAGGGTGGTGGCTAGAGCAAACTTCCGAGAAAGTGCATCCGCCACAACATTGTCTTTCCCTTTCTTGTATTGGATAACATAGGGAAAAGACTAAATGAATTCAACCCACTTGGCATGCCTCTTATTTAGCTTCTCTTGGCCTCTTAGATGCTTGAGTGACTCATGGTCACTCTTGATTACAAATTCTCGAGGCCAAAGATAGTGTTGCCAATGGGCAAGGGCTCTCACAAGGACATACAACTCCTTGTCATACGTAGAGTAATTCAAGAAGGCCCCTTTCAATTTCTCACTAAAGTAGGCGATGAGTTTGCTATCTTGCATTAAAACACCACCAATTCCCACCCCGAGGCATCACATTCAACCTTAAATGCCTTTCCGAAGTCGGGCAATTGCAATAGAGGGGCGGTACTCAACTTACTTTTCAATTCTTGGATAGCCTTCTCTTGAGACTCTCCCCAAACAAAAGGCTGGTCCTTCTTCACCAATTCGGTGAGTGGAGTGGCAATGGAGCTAAAGTCTTTCACAAATCGTCTATAAAAGCTAGCAAGACCATGAAAGCTCCTCACTTGAGTCACGGTAGTAGGAGTAGGCCAATCACGTATGGCCTCTACCTTAGACTCATCCACCTCCACTCCTTAGGTACTCACAACAAACCCAAGGAAGACTACCTTCTCAACACCAAAGGCACACTTTTTAAAATTAGCATAGAGCTTTTCGGCTCTCAACATTTCAAGCACTTGCCTAAGGTGATCAACATGGTCGTCTATTGATTTGCTATAGATCAATATATCGTCAAAGTAGACGACCACAAACTTGTTGATGAATGGCTTTAGAACATGGTTCATTAGCCTCATGAAAGTGCTAGGTGCATTGGAGAGCCCAAAGGGCATCATCACCAACCATTCATAGAGACCAAACTTGGTCTTGAATGCGGTCTTCCATTCATCACCGGGTTTCATCAGGATTTGATGGTAGCCGGACCTAAGGTCAATTTTGCTAAACACACATGAACCACTTA
Source organism: Petunia x hybrida (assembly GCA_037355625.1). Lineage (NCBI taxonomy): Eukaryota > Viridiplantae > Streptophyta > Magnoliopsida > Solanales > Solanaceae > Petunia > Petunia x hybrida. The sequence continues at coordinate 722,960 of JBBBVM010000695.1, read as the reverse complement.
ATTCATCTAACATATCATCAAGTCGGGGAATGGAATGACGGTACTTTACCGTTATTTTGTTCACGGCCCGACAATCAACACACACCCTCCAAGTGCCGTCCTTTTTGGGAACAAGGATCACGGGTACGGCACAAGGACTCAAGCTCTCCCTCACCAAGCCTTTAGTGAGCAATTCATCAACTTGCTTTTGCAATTCTCTTGTATCCTCCGGATTGCTCCTATAAGCCGGCTTGTTTGGGATTTGGGATCCCAGGACAAAGTCGATTTGGTGTTCAATACCTCTCAAAGGAGGTAATCCATTCGGCATCTCATCCGGGAACATGTCCCCAAAATCCTTCAAGACATTCTCAAACACACTAGGCAAAAGGTTAGTCGAAAAATCACAATTAGAGTTAAGGATCATACCTTTGTGCACTAGGCATAGGAGAAACTTGGTGCCATCATTTCCTCTTAGTACCTCGCCCGGTTGCATCATGGCACATATGCCACCGGTAGAAGAAGAAGGTGGGATTGCCACCATGCTTTTGGACAAAGGGCTAGTCTCAATGATTGACTTGGCCTTTGCCGCCTCCCTCAACTCCTTCATCCGATTGTAGTCATCACTCACTTGTTTGGGAGTTAGGGGCTTCAACACAAATCTCCTTCCTTCATGTTTGAGCGTGTAAGTGTTGACACGACCATCATGAACCGCTTGTCGATCAAATTACCAAGGCCTTCCAAAGAGAAGGTGGCAAGCTTGCATAGGCACCACGTCGAACAAGTGTTCATTCACATAACTACCCATTTTAAACTTGATCATTGCTTGCTTCACTACCTTGAGCTCCCCACATTCACTAAGCCATTGCAATCGATATGGCTTGGGGTGTTTCACGGTAGGCAATTTCAATTGGGCTATAAGTGATTGACTCACAACATTAGCACAACTTCCCGAATCAATGATCATAGAGCACACAACAGCCTTGACACGACACCTAGCATGGAAAAGATTTTCTCTTTGCAAGGTTTCGCTATCCTCGTCACAACTAGAAAAGTATGAGGTTCCTCATCCTCCACCTTGTCATCTTGACCATCCTCCTCTACTCCCTCATCTCCCTCTACTCCCTCATCTTCCTCCGGTTCACTCTCTTGTTCATAAGCATTATCACCAACAACAACCATGGTCCTTTTCGTAGGACATTCCTTAGCAAAGTGTCCATACCCCTTGCATTTGTGACATTGAATTGACGAAGAAGTAGGAGTATTCAATTGGGTTTTAGAATTACCTCCAACATTGGGTGCGTACTTCTCAAACGGCTTCTTCACTTCTTTGCTAGCACTTGCCCCACTAGGACCACTTGCATTTGTGAATCTTGCATTGGGAGTAGGAATTTTCCAATCCTTTGGTGTTCATGGAAGTAGAAGTGTTGCTCTTGTAACGGTTGGACTTTTCCTTATCAAGCCATTGCTCGGCCTGAATAGCGGCATCAAGGACTTCTTGAAGTGAAAGATAAGCATGCAATCTCAATTGTGATGCTATACCATAGCTCAAACCGTTCATGAAACGGATCACGGCTTGCTCCTCATCTTCGGTGTCCATATCCAAGGCCATTCGAGTTCTTTCAAACTCATCATAATATTCATGCACCGTCTTGACACCTTGCTTCAACTCATAAAGTTTCTTGAGTTGCTCTTGACGATATCTAGGAGTGATGTACTTGATACTCCTGATACCCTTCAAGTCATTCCAACCACATTCACGAGGATTCCCGCTCTTCTCCTTGATCTCTTGACGGATTCCCACTAAGTAGATGCATAGGACTCAAAGGATGAAATAGCATAAGTACCCTTCTTGTCATCGGTCATGTCATTTGTGTCAAACATCCTTTCCATGAGTAGTACCCATTCAATGTAGGCTCCCGGATCACAATTCCCTTTAAAGATTGAGAGATTAAGCTTCACACTATTGAGGTTGGTGTTGTCACGACCCCCACGGAAAGGCTCCGGTTGGCCCCATAGTGATCTTCATTCACACCATACTCCCTTCTAGCATTCCCACCAACATACCCCATAGGTGGCCCTCGACCTCGGCCCCTACCGCTATCCACATTTCGACCCCAATTCATAACTCGCCTCGGTTGAAAGTGATCATCAAACCCAAACATATCATCACCATAATCGGCTTCCTCCCCTTCTTGAGCTTCATCGACTTGCTCAAGAGGTTGCACATTTCAGATGGGTCTTGGTAGTGGAATGTTTCTTGGGGGGTTATCCAAGATACGGGGAATGCCCGTTCGTTGGGTATTGCCCAACACTTTGATCAATTCTCTCTCGATCATCCTTTACCCGTTGTTGATTGAGCAATTCAATAACATGGCTAACTTGCTCCGGGGTAAAGTTAGGACTACTTGAGACTTCCACTTGGACACTCGGGGTCCCTTTCTCAACTTGGACACTCGGGGTCCCTTTCTCCGATTGGACATTGGAAGTCCCTTGCTCCACTAGAGCACTAGAGTTCACCCTCTCAAGGCTTTCAATCCTCAAGTTCATACTATCCAATTTGGCAAGGATAGTAGCAAGGGCACTCTTAGCAAAATCTTCTCCTTCGGTAGACATTGTACCTACACAAGTAACAAACGATAGCATAACAACCTCTCACACCCCTCGCAAGTGTTTCACTCGGATCACTCGTTTAGTGGTGGTGGCTATTTCACTCTAACTTGAATCCAAAGCTTCACTAAGTTGAATAGTAAACCTCAACTTAATCACTCACTCAAAAGCCAAATGCACTCCGGGGTGAGTGGAGTTGATATGACTCTATCGGAATGATAAGCTCTTTAAGTGCGGACTTGAGCCAAATGAGACTACGAGTCTTCTTTGAATTCTAGTCTCCGGTCTAGGCTTGAGTTTCCTAATAGCTTAGAAGGGTAGCACAATTCAAGTAGGAAAGATTACTCTAAGAAGTACTAGCTAGATGCGATGCAATCAAAGAAACAAGAGATCCTACGAAAAACTACCCAAAGCAACAACTCCCAGAAGTAGGCGCCCCGCCTCAGCAGAGTAGGCGCTCCGCCTCTGTGGGAGGCGCTCCGCCTCTTTGGAGGAGGCGCTTCGCCTCAGCAAATTCCAGAGAGGTCACAATCCTTAGGCGGTCCGCCTCATATTCTAGGCGCTCCGCCTCCTGCAACCTTCAACACAGTTTCACTTCGGGTTTTCTTGGTTTTGCACCCAAAAATTCAACAATTCTCACGTTGTTTTAGCAATTCAAAGGTACCCCAATGTTGTTTCAATCACAAAGAACAAACCCCAACAACTTTTATCAAACCCCAATAAAAAACAAACAATCCACCATGTTCATCATCTTCTAAACTAGGGTTTCAAAATTTTCAAATTTTCAAAGGGTTTCAAATTTTCAAATCTTACGTTTCAACTTCAAATCTTGTATTTAGGGTACCAAAAGAACGGGTTTCCAATAAGGAACAAACCCCAATAATAATCACACAACGGGTCCAACAAACCAAGAATCTATGATCAATTTTTTTTTTTTTTTTTTTTTTTTTTTTTTTTTTGTGTTTTTCAACTTTTTCTATTTTTTTGTGTTTTCTTCTTTTTCTTCAACAACAAATAAGAACCTAACGTAGAAACTAACCTAGGCACGAAGAATCAAGGGTCGGGGATTTGTAGAAACAAAACCCGAGCCTTGCTCTGATACCAAGATGATAAGGATCAATACGACAAAACAAAGAACGATAGGAGAGTGAGACACTTCTCGAACTCCCTTCGAAGTAATCCCGGGGAACTTGTCCCGAGATACCCTCGAATCGGCGTCTAGAAGGACCTACACTATGCAACCATCCTCGAGTCGCACCCGGGACTCGCAAGTAGAATGATCGGGTTTCGGTTCAAGACTCAACTAGGATCCGCTAGTGAATTCAAACAACCAAGAAAGGGTTTCTTCATAAAAAGAGGTAAACTCTATTCTTCATTCATAAGATTCAAAGGTAAGCTGATGTTTGAGGAGGCTAAGTGAAGTATTTATAGGCTTCACTTAGTCATAATAAAAGGTCTAAAGTACCCCCAAAGTGGGTTAAAACAAATAAGGCCACGCAGGGCTATAGTTGGAAGTTCATGCAAAAAGAAGTAAAATATCCCGTATGCTGTCACAGGGGAGGCGCTCCGCCTCCACTCTGAGGCGCTCCGCCTTCTGAAGTTCAGCTCTCTGGATTTTGGAAGGCGCTCCGCCTCATCCTGGAGCTTGTGCAAGAGGCTCAAATTGAGCTTGGGGTGGATCCCCTTGGAGCCCAAGTGGTCCTCCATCCATGGTGCTCAAAAGCATTATCTTCGAGCTACTCTCGGAGCCTCCTTCCATGTCCCTCCAAGTCAAGTGAAGATGAGTGTCTTGAATCAACTTAGCTTGACTTCTAGTGAACGGCCTTGAGGTCATATGCCCCGCATCATCTACAGTTCATTTACATTTACAGTTTCAGAAAATTCTCTCATGGCTCTGTTTTGAGTTGATGCATGCCTTCTTTCATTGTTGTATCTGGTTGTATTAAAATCCCCATATATCACCCAAGCGCCTTCACACACACCTCTCGCAGTTGCTAACTCCCACCATAGCTCTTCTCTTTCAGGTCTATGATTTGAGGCATAAACTCCTGATAAGAAGAGAAATTTTGATCAAGTGAAACGAGGTTGCAAGTGATGCATTGAGTCCCCGAGTTTACTAATTTACCTTGCCAGGCTCTTTTATCCCAAAGAATGAAAATTCCACCTCTAGTTCCACTAGCCTCCAAACATACATAATCAACCCACCTATTCCCCTATATCTCTTTAATAAGAATCCTCACATTCCCTTCAAGTTTTGTTTCTTACAAACAGTAAATGTCCGCCCTCCATTCGTTAATCAACGAGTTCACCATCGTTCTCTTCTCAGTACAATTGAGACCCCGCACATTCCATGAAATGATTTTTAACTTCATTGCAGACTAGTGTCAGCTCTTTTCCCCTGCTTCTAGCACTTCCTTCCTTAAACTTGACATCAAATTTCAAGTTTTCAACCTCCCTGGAACCTTTCAGTTTCGGTGTTGTGTTTATTAGGAAGTTCTCAACCATGTTTTCTTTCCTCTTTTTATCTATCTTCATGAATAAAGAAAGCGCTTCCAATTCACACCGTTGAAAGTTCACCCCAAATTGCTTAATTTCAAAATATTCGTGAACACCCATAAAGACGCATCCCATTCTGCTTCCGTATGTTCCATAGGTTTCATTACTTCATTTGGCTCAAATGGTCCAGTGTAGATAACCAATTAGTTTCCAGAATCTATGTCCACACTTAAGTTCTTAATGTTGGTAATGACTTCAACTGGTTCAATGGAAGCAACCAGCTGATTCCCCTCTACTATATTCAAATCCCATTCTTCACCGCTCTCGTCTTTTATATTTGGAGACCCTATGTTGCCATCTCCACCACCCATGTACCTCAAACCTTGAGGACCAACGAGGACAATAGAGTCGTCGTCTTCCTTGTCTGGTGGATACGAAAATGTTATGATGGTACTTACAGAAGAAAGGAGCGATATTGCTTCAATCTCCAGGAGAAAAGGGTCCAAAGTGGTCCATTTTGAACACAGGTTCCTTTCTAAAATTCCTGTCTGACTCAAAACTTGGGCCATAATATCTGGTTCAAAGTTGATTTCCGAGTCTCCTTCATTAGTTATTATAGATGGAACCCTTCTCGCTTCCTCATTAGTGTCTTCAGTGAGATTAGCATCAAGGATAAGCTCCACTTGAGTCTCAGAAATCCCGTGCAGCTCCAAACAGTCCGCACTTTGCCTCGAACTCTCTCCACGAAAAAATCCATTCCCAGCTACCTCTGTAACCTCATTACGGTTCATCAACGGGCCCTCGGTGCTTGGCAACACCTCCGAAGTTGCTATAGTTATCGGACACACACCAAATCGGAAGATTATAAATCAGGCCATCATTTTCAACTTTCACAAATTTTGGTATCTTCTCTGGAGTTCCAGTCACCTTGATTCTTGCCCACCACAGGTGATTTTTGAGTTCTGTTTCCTCTTCTGTCTCAACCCAGCCTCCGCATTTCTCACCGATTTCCTTCATTACAGACGGAGACCACAAGTGAAGGGGGTAAACCTAAAACCATAATCCACATCCAATCAAATTTAGTAGTCGTTGGGAAACAACTCGTCATTGGACTCCACCACTCCATTTTGAGGAGAGCATTTCTCCACCTCCATTCCCCCAATCATGATGTGTTCTGCTATATTTTGGTGGGAAATTCAAAAAGGTATTGAAAGCCATTAAGCTCATAAACATTGATTCCTGGTGCATTGGTCCATTTGTTTATTACCCATCTGCGAACATCCGAGGCGGTTGGGTTTTCATCAGTGCCAGAAAATCTACCAACTACACACCTACTTAGCAGCTCGTAAACCAAATAAGAATTTTTTTTGCTAATAGTCATTTTAGACCCAAATAAGAATTTTTCTGCTAACAGTCATTTTCCTCTAAAAGTTTCTCCTTTCAACCCATGTAAACCAAGTTTTAGACCTCGAAAATTCTTCAGTGATATCGAAGGATTTGTCCCCTGCCAGAAAATAAATTCTATTTTCCATTAATAAAGCTTCAGTAAACAAAGTTTCTGAGTAATCACTGGTGAATGATTATTTAAAAACTCTGTTTTTCCACTGCAATGTCTCGCCGGAGATGATGAAGATGACCGAAAATTAGTCGGCGGAAAAGTAGATGGGCTCAGTCACGCCGCCGGATTGAAGAGAGTGGTTTTATATGATCGGGGTATGCATTTGAAGGTTTTACAAGGAAAGAGAATGAAGAAGGCTTTTTGTTGGTCGGAGTTAGGTTAGAAAAAGTAGGTGGGTTGGTTGGTCGGAGTTAGATCGGGAAAGTAGGTGGGGTGTTTAAGATGAGAGAAAGTGTCGGAAAAGTGTTTTGTGACTTACCTCGGTCAACGTGCCTGGAGCATTTTGAATTTTTGTTTTTAAGTATTTTGTTTGCAACTAGTGTGAGATATTATTGTTTTGTTAGGCAAGAGACGAATTAGGAATGTTATGTAAAAATCTTCCTATCAGCTTAGCATTAATAATCCTAAGATTTAAGAACCTATTGTCTATGGCTAAAACTCCTTTATGATGAGTCATCCTGTATATTAAACCTGTCAATTTCAGTCGTTCTGCTCTTTTTCTCTTGTTCTGTGGTATCAAAGTCTCTTTGATCTTGATCTCTTGAGTAGTTTCTGCATATTTACATGTAGCTTAGGCTAAATTTTTTTCCCCTTTTCATAAGTTTATTCTTGTCTATTTTAGGTAATCATTCTAGCAGCGCCTCTCTTTCTTTTTGCTGATGAATCGGCCGACACTATGCCTCTTTTCGGTTATAATTATATCAGACACTATTCCAGTAAAGATCTTTTGGCAAGTCATTATCCAAATTTTTTCGTTTTCCTTTTCATGGTATCAGACTTCAGGTTTGGATATTGAGTCGCTAATCCAAAGATAGAATATTGTGTCACTATCTAAAAATAATTCTTCTCATTTTCTTTATGATATTTGAGTCTAGGTATTGAGGTCTTCATCAAATATTGAATTGGTCGGTCAGTGGTCACGAGAAGTTTTACTTCTCTTTTCCTTCATTGTATTAGAGTCTTGGAGTGTTGAATATTTTCTCTGAACTTTAAATTTGCTGTCATTATTCTAGAAACTCTTTCAGTTACTGTTCAGCTTACAATTCAACTGCGCTGAAAATATCTTTGAGATTTGTGTCGGTTTACCACTTAAATGATTAAGAATACATTGCCCATGGCTGTTGATTATTTGGGTGGTTCCATCTAAGAGATGTATACTATTATAGTTGCTTTAACTTTCTTGGTTTATCTTTAGTTTTTTGGATGTCAACATTTTCTATACCTTGATATTTTCATCTTGTTTTTCAAACATGTTCTCGGATTCTCATGCTTCCTTGGCACGATAACATCCAAGAGAGACTAAATTTTGTTGATACTTCTCGGTGGGTGAAATCCAATATGTTAAAGTTGACTCGCTAATTGGGTGTTAAGGCAGATGATCAAGAAAATGATTTGTTAAGCTTTTTGATGAGAATTGAAAGTAGCAGGCTAGCAAGCACAAAGCAGCAAAATAAAAATTCGTCTCCCAGCAGAAAGAACCAGAGAGAGCTTGAGGGGCTGTCAAATTTTGGGATTAACTATGGGGACGAGTCAGAAAGCAGGGATAGAGGAAGGAAGACAATAACTTATATAAGATGAATTTAAAAATATTATGTTGGAATGTTAGGGGTTTGAATGACACTAAAAAGAGGAAACTAGTGAAGTCGTTGCTAAAAAAATGGTCTGTGGAGGTTGTTTGTTTAAGTGAGACAAAACTGAAGGTGTGTAATTGCTCCTTAATCAGGCAGATTTGGGGGAATAGATGGACCGATTGGGCAGAAATTGTGGCGATAGGAAACAGTAGGGGAATTTAATTATGTGGGATAAAAGAAAATGGAGTTCTAATGAGAAATTGTTGGGGGAACATTCTGTGACTGTTTTTCTGGAAGAAAAAAATTCAGACTTCAAATTCATTTTTTTCGGAGTTAATGGGCCATGTGATAGAAAAAGGAGGAGAGTTTTCAAGGTTTATTGAAGACATGACTTTAATTGATCTTCCTCTACATGGAGGGCAGTATACTTGGTTTAGGGGCAACAACAATTTATCAGCTTCAAGGTTTGACATGATGTTGGTGTCAAGTTTATGGGATAAATATTTCAAAGCTTTAAAACAAAGGGTACTACCAAGAGTAGGCTCTGATGATTGTCCAATTATCCTGGAATGTGGGGAGTGGGAGAGGAGAAAAAATATTTTAAGTTTGAAAACATGTGGTTTGAACATGAAAGCTTCATGAGCACTGTGGAGAATTGTTGGAACTCTTATGATTTTAGAGGAAGAGCAGACGTACTCTTATAAAAAAAACTCAAGAATTGAAAAGAAGATTTAAAGTGGAACAAAGAGATTTTTGGGCACCTGGGAAGGAGAAAAGTTCAAATCTTGCAGCAAATTAAGAATTTGGAGCAGAATGAAGATCAAAATTATAACTTCGAAGATGTAGAAGCTGCCAGAGAAAATCTTGCCAAGGAACTTTATGATATAACAAAGGCCGAGGAGATAAATTGGACGCAAAACTCAAGATTCTTATGGGTGAAGTAAGGGGATAAGAACACCAAGTTTTTTCATAGAATAGCTAATTCTAACGGAAGATATAATTGGATTGATGAGTTGGAGATAGAAGGAGATCTTATAGATGATAAGAACCGGATTAGAAGCCATATACTGGAGTTTTATAAAGAGCTTTTTTCTAAAAAAGAGAACTGGAGGCCTTCCTGGGAATGTGTAGAGCTGGCTAATACAAGTGATGAAGAGAAATTGTGACTCGAAAGGCCTTTCGAAGAGGCTGAGGTAATTAGAGTGATAAAAATAGTAGAAGGAGATAAAGCACCAGTCCGGACGGTTTTAATATGTTCTTTTACAAAAAATGTTGGCACATAGTGAAAGAAGATGTCCTGAAAACTTCTTTTGACGTATTTTACAGGGAAGGAGAATTTGTCAGGAGTTTCAACTCAACATTCATTGCTTTGATTCCAAAGAAGAAAGGGGCTGCATGCATTAAAGATTACATGCCAATTAGTCTACTAGGTAGTATGTACAAGATAATTACCAAAGTTTTGACAGAGAGAATGAAGATGTCGATCAAGATGGTGATCAACAGAATTATTTCTGTAAATTAGAATGCTTTCTTAAAGGGCTGACAAATCACAAATGCTGCATTTTTGGCAAATGAATGCATTGACTATTACTTGAAAAAGAAATTGACGGGGTGGTATTTAAACGGGATGTAGAGAAGGCCTATGACCATGTCAGTTGGCCTTGCTTGTTGAAGTTGTTGGAAAGAATGAATTTTGGTGGGAAATGGATCCAATGGATTAAATTTTGCATTTCTACTGCTAAGTTCTCGGTCCTTATTAATGGCAATTCTACAGGTTATTTTAATTCGCAAAGAGGTCTAAGGCAAGGAGATTCAATATCTCCTTACTTATTTCTCTTGGTAATGGAGGTATTGAGTCAGATGATAAATTCTGCGGTAAGACATGATTGGATAAGAGGCTTTAAATTGGAGGGTCAATCGGGAAATGGTATTGAGGTTTCTCATATTCTCTATGCCGATGATACGTTGGTGATGTGTGGAGCTGAAATGGAGCATGCATTACATTTGAGGGTTGTTCTTTTGGCTTTCGAAGTTGTCATGAGCTTAGGATCAATTTGGCCAAGAGTTCTATTTTTTCTTTGAATAATGACAATGATGTGAATGGGTTAGCTGAAATTCTGGGCTGCAAGGTGGAAAAGTTTCCTACCAGTTATTTGGGTTTGCCTCTAATGCAAAACTCAAAGATAAATCGGTATGGAATGGAATTATCGAGAAGTGTGAAAAAGAGTTGGCGCCGTGGAAGCAACAATACTTATCTTTTGGAGGCAGGTAACATTAGTCAACAGTGTTCTTGATGGCATACCAACTTATCAAATGTCCCTACTCTCTATACCAATCAGTGTGGAGAGAAAACTGGACAAAATTAGAAGAAATTTCTTATGGGAAGGTAATGCAGAAAAGATGATAGTATCATTTGGTAAAGTGGAGCACTATGATAAAGCATAAGAAGGAAGGGGAATTAGGAGTTAGAAATCTTAGAGCTCACAACCAAAGCTTGCTTTGTAAATGGCTTTGGAGATTAAATGATGGAAAAGATTCCCCTTGGAAGACAGTGATAGAAAATAAATATGGTAAAGAAGGTTTTTGGGCTCCTAAAGCAGTGAAATTTCCTCCTGGGGTTGCGGTGTGGAGACATATTACTGACTTTTGGCAAGTTTTCCAAAATTACATTGGTTTGGAGATGGGAGAAGAATCAAGTTCTAGGAGGACAATTGGGAGAGCTCTGGTGTGCGGAAAGATGAGTTTCAGAATCTGTACAGGTTGGCTGTTAACAAAGATATGCTTTTAGCAAACATATTTACTGATACAGGCTGGAATTTTCAATTCAGAAGGAATCTTTTTGACTGGACGATGCTGGAGGAAGATGATTTTTTACAAAAGATGCTTTCTGTAGTGTTAATTCCAGTGTTAATTCCAGGGAAGACTGATAGAATGTACTGGAAAGCAAATAAGAAAGGCTCCTTCACAGTCAGTTCAATGTATAATACTCTTAATGCAGATCAAACATTGCAAGCACGGAATTGGCCATGGAAAATGATATGGAAGACTTTTGTCCCAACAAAGGTTGCATGTTTAGGCTGGTTGGTGTGTCATGGAGCTTGCCTTCCCCAAGAAAACTTGAAAAGAAGAGGCTGGATTATGTGCAGTAGATGTTTCTTATGTGAAAGATCTAGCAAGACAGTAGACCACAATTTTTTGCACTGTGAGTTTTCCTGAGAATTGTGGTCTATTTTCATGGGTATGTATAGAGTACACTGGGCCTGTTCTATGAGTTTTAGGAATGTTCTGGAAAGCTGAAAATCTATATGTCCAGGGAAGTCTTTAAAGAAGATCTGGGAGAGTATCCCTCTATGCATTGCTTGGACGATATGGAAGGAGAGAAATTTACGATGTTTCGAAGGAAAAAAGAATCAAATTTAGTTTGTGAATATAATTGTTTACATTATTTGTACTATTGGAAGAATGGAAATGTAGTTTTAGATTTGAACAATCTGCTAGACTTGCTAGATCGCTTAGGTTTATAATGTAAGCAAGTCTAGCTTGGGGCTTTTAGATGTAAGTCTCTCTCAGTATCTCTGTTTTCAATAAAAAATTATCTTATAAAAAAAAAAGAAGCTTTCTTGATGGGTAAGGTCGGCATAGATCTCACCGTCCCCCGACCCCCTTGTGAAATTATACCGGGTATGTTGTTGTTGTGGTGTACTATTCTAGTTTCTTATTCTTTAGTATTGCTCGAGGGATGTGTTGAAATGTCAACAGAATAAATTAGGCATGTTGTGTAGAGTATTCTGATAATAATTATGTTATTCTAGAGAATAATTTATGATATTGTATACATGTTCGTGATACATAATTAAGAATTCCAAGAATTAGAAAACAGTCCTTGTTTTATGTAGCTCAAAACTCACATATAAAGAACACTATTTTATTATAATCATACACTGTTTATTTTCAGAATAATGTTCTTATTTTTCTTTTCTCCTTTCACTGTTTACTATCCCCTTCACACTGACACTCTCTTTGACATGATCATTGATCCCACCATGAACTTGGATAAGTCCTTGGTAGATTTAAGAGTAATGAGACTTGTAAAGTTTATGAGGGTTGAAATGTTTGGCATCTTATGCCCAATGCATTGACAAGCAGAGTGTTGTAGAGATGTGGATTTTAAAATGGATGTATGGTAATACAAGATTGGACAAAATTAAAAATGATCACATTAACTAAAAAGTACAAGCAGCATATGTAGAGTTTCAGATGAGATGAGGTCGCATGGGATGGTTTGGCCCTGTACCTGATGCACCAGTCTGTACATACGGTGTTGAAACAACGCGAGGCAAAGCTATAATCACATGGGGACGATGATGTTAAGGCACTTAAAGCGCGCTAAGCCTTGAAACTCGGTGAAGCCCTGTGTGCTTTTCCTTGCTTAATTGGCTCTTTAGTGTAGGCGTCAGCCGTCAAGGAATTAAGGCATTTGGACCTTTTCTTTTTTGAAATGGTAAGTGTTATTGATGTCATCAGCACTAAGAAAGGGTAGTGATGACATCCAAAAGGATCATACAGAATAGAAGAGAAAGAAAAGGAGGAGTCCAGACTAGGCTGTACAAAAGATTCTTTGAATTATAGCAGGGGCTCCTCAACATTTACCCACTCCAATTTACACCAAAATGAAATCAAAAGTATATATTCAAATATTATCAAAGTACAGAGCTGTTTTGTCCTACAGAACTTTTTCTGTTTATCTCTTTCCAAATGCACCACCAAATGTGCTTGGTATGGAGTTCCAGGCCTTTTTCATTCTCTTAGCAAGTCTTTTTCTATACCAACAGTTTTGGAGTTCTGCAGTTGACCTTGACATAGTCCCATTTAGGTCCAAAACTTTCAGGAACAGTGTCTTAATTGAGAAGTAACAGTACAATGTAAGATGGTTGTTGGACTCGGATTCCTTCCTGCACAAGTAGCATCTGTTAACTAGTTGTATGCCCTTTCTTTGTGTATTGTCTTGAGTCAAACATACTTCTTTGATTACTAACCACACAAAGCACATCACTTTCGCTGGTGCCTTCCTGTTCTTGCTTCCACGGACCTTAAAGGGCATGGTGTCTTGAGGCATGTGCACCTTCACATATGGGTTAAATCTTTAAGGGCTTAACGACATATTATGGATCCCAAAAAAAAAAAAACCTGCGTCGGAAAAAGTCCAATACACTGTGGTGCTTTCTTCACTAAAAAATCCTGCTATAATTGCGTTTTATGCTTAAAAGTCCAATAGACGGACACTTGTTTGTGCTTTTTGTTTTTGCGCTCTATGCTTAACAGTCCAATAAACTAATGCTTTTTTGTGCTTTTCGTTTTTCACTACTCTTCACTATGGACTAGTCAAAGGACCTGTAGGCTCGTTAATCAATACAGGCTTAGTCTTAACATGAAATAAAAGGGAATAAAAGATCCATATAAGTGTTACCAACTAGTTTTGATCAAGGTTTACTTGTTATTACATTTACATTATGTCCAAGTGGGAATAAGTGTGAGATTTGGAGAACTTCTCCTTGTAGAGAGCCATAATTTACTTTAAAGTACTTATTCATTATTGGAGGAAATGGGCCCGAATACAGTGAAATGTATAAAAGATTCATATCGCGGTCTCAACTAGTTTGTCATTAAGATATATGGTTGATTGGTTAGTTATGTTATTTAAAGCTTTTGGTGCAAAAAGGCAAGTTAGCACTGATTTTATGCACTGCTTCTATATTTGATTAAATAGGTACATGTTCAGTGAGTTTTTCCCTCTTACGCAGATAATGCACGACCATCCTGATTCTTGGCCGTTCAAAGAGCCTGTTGATCCACGGGATGTTCCTGATTATTATGACATCATCAAAGATCCAATAGGTAATTAATATTCGTTTTTCATTTTTGGGTGGTTGTTAATACTCCTTCCGTCCCAAATTGAGTGTCTGGGTATGACTAGGTGCGGAGTTTTAAGAAAATAAGGATGACTTACAAATTTTGTGGTTTATAATTAAAGTTGTGTGTAATGTGGGCCACTGCCTTTAAATCTTGTGGTCCAATACAAATCTTGGAATTAAAGAGTTACCAAATATGGAAAGATGCACTCTTTTTGGGACAAAGTAAAAAGAAAAGGTATACATTTATATTGGGACAGAGGGAGTAATTGGTTTGGAAATGGGCTTTTTTTCTCTTTATTGGTAAAAGTGAGTTTTGTTTCACACTTTCGATGTGCCAAGCAGTTGCTACTTGAATTTAAAATCCAAAGCTCTAATGAGCTCTCTAGAAGGTCATTGACTTTGTATTACATCATGTTTTTCCCCAAAAAAGAGTATTCACAAAGAGGAGTTGTCCAATCTATAGTCAAGTTTACCTTTCCTTTAGAACCTCTTCTATTTACAATATCATTCCCTTTATGGGTTCAAGTGCAACTTCTTTTTTCCTTTCTCATCTAACTTGCAATTTTCTAGTTAAATAGTTCTTAGGCACCAATTCATTCTAAATAGTACCTAAGAAGTTGAAGCTACTCAAGAAGGACACAAGGGTGTTGAATAAAAAAAATGTTTGGGAGGGTGGAGATAAAGATGAGGGAGATTAGATATGAGGTGGGATAATTAGAAAGGGTAGAAGTTGGAAGGGAGTTGGAGGAAGGTAGGAGAGGAAAGAGCAGTTGAAAGGGAACTAGCTTCTTTGGCACAAGCACAAGAGGTTAGTTGGGGACAAAAATCGATGGTGTTATGGTTGGAGAAAGGGGTTCTCTAACACAATTTTATCATAGGGTAGAAGTTGCAAATAGAAAAAGAAATTTCATAGAGACAATGCATGTTAATTGGTGTAGTGCATGAGGGGAGGTGGAAGTAGAAGGGGGCATTTGGAGATTTTTACGAGTGTGTGTTAAATTAGGAGGTGGAGCGGAGGCCCAACTTGGAGGGATTAGGGTTTCATTAAATCAGTTGGGAAAGGTGAGTAGTTGGAGAGGGCAATAGGGGAAGAGGAGGTAAAGGAGGGGGTATAGTGTTATGCGGGAGACAAACCTCTAGGCCATGATGGTCTCACTTTGGCTTTTTCTAGCATTGTTGGAATACGGTTAAAGGCGATGTGATGGAGACTATTGAGGAGTTTCAGGATCGGGCGCTGGGATTCGAATGGAGCCTTAATGCTTCGTTCATTATCATTGTTCCTAAACGGAAGGGAGTTGCAAGAAGGATTATAGACCTACTAGTCTAGTGGGAAGCATCTATAAGAGTATTTCTAAGGTGCTTTCCAACGAACTTATGAAGGTCCTAGACCAGACTGGCTACTTTACAAAACACTTTTGTGGGAGGAAAGCAAATTTTGGATGCAATTGTGGTGGCAAATGAAGTGGTAGATTCTAGAAGAAAGCAGGCTGTTCCTGGTGTTCTGTGCAAGTTAGACCTTGAAAAGGCATACAGCCATTTAAATTGTGATTTCATGGAAGATGGCTTTCTGTAGAGATGGAGAAATTGGATCAAATTTTGCATTTCTTCATGAAGATACTCGGTCATGGTGAATGACAATCTGCGTGGTTTCTTTGGTAGTTCGAGAGGATTGAGACAATGAGATCCATTATCACCTATTGTTATGGAACCGCTTAGCAGAATGATTGATAGAGCTGGTTACTCTAGGGGTTTCAGTACAACGGTTGGCAGACATGGCACTAATGGTTTCTCATTTGTTAATTATGGATGATACTTTAGTCTTTTATCATGCAGATGAGTCTTAGAAAATGTGAGATTGTTCTTGTTGAAGAGGTGGACAATATTTCTTTTGATAAGGAAAGACATGGACAATATTGACTCACTTGTCCAGGTCTTGAACTGTAGGGTAGGGATCATCCCCACTGCCTATCTTTGTCTTCCACGGGATGCTTCGCAGAAATGATACCTATCCAAAAGTGCAAAGGAAGTGCTTATTAAGAACATTTTATCGAGCATTCCATATATGTCATCCTTATTTCATGCTTCAGTCAGTGTCACAGGAAAAATGGAGAGGCTTCGAAGAAAGTTCTTACGAGATTCGTCAGATGGGGCAATGAAGTCACATTTGGTTCGAAGGGGAGACGGTGACTGCTCTTAAGCGTTGGGAAGGGCTTGGAGATAAATATTTGGGGGCTTTCAACAGGCATTGTTGGGTAAATTGTTATGGAGATTCGGCTGAAGGAACAAGGTTTTGAAAAGGTTTCTTTTTGTCCTTGATTCCATCTGTTATATCTGGGAAGTTGATAATATGTGTCATATCTGAGGATATGATGGTTACACATTTGATTTTATCTCCTTTTTTCTTAAAAGAAGATATCATGTCATTATTTCTGGAATGCTCATGAGCATGGTATTTGACACACTCTGGAGGTCGGATGGTTAATTTTGGATGAAGTTGCCGTGTCCTGTATGGAAAATAACTGTCTTAGATGGTATTGTGCTATGCACCTTTGTCCCAGTAAGCTGCTGCATGCTCAGCCTTCCCATGCACAACTTTGTCCCAGTAAGCTGCTGCATGCTCAGCCTGCCCATGTGCAACTTGACTTCAATTGTCAGCTTAAAATGAACACGCTCGACAAGCGTCACGTTCATTCTGTAAATAGTATCTAATTTATGTAATGCAATTAAAAGAAAAAAATAAAGTACAATCATATACCTCTTTCCTAATCCATCTCTTGCACATATTGAAAGTTAAATCTATCCACTGCTGCATCTTGATTGACCTCTTTTATACCAAATATAAAATGCCATTTCTTTTCATCCTTTTACTTGTTGCTAAAGCATGGACATATCCCAAAGGTCCTCCAATTGCGTACGCCTTGGTGGGAGCCCCGTCTTTAGGAGAAGCAGCTGCAATCAGGGACAAATGTCATGTCCTAATTTCTTTTCATTGTTGATCACTGACATGCATGTCATGAAATTTTGAGACAGGCCAAATCAGAATTTGGAACTTTTAAGAGATGCAAAACATCCTTTTTTTGGTTTTCTTCTTTTGGTTCAGTGAAACGGATGCATGTATGAAGAGTTTGGTGAATTCTTTCTTTGATTTTTGTTTGAGTTGATCAAATGGGCATCTGATTTTCCCGGGCAATCTTCCATTTGTGAACCTTAAGGAATGCTAGATATCCTTTGAGCCTTTTTATTCTCAATCCTTTTTAACGTCAAGAATCGAGTGTAAATGCTCTTTGCTCCGTGTACTCTTCTGATTTCATTCATCATTAAGTTGTGACATTTTTTTCTGGTTATGCACAATGCAGATTTAAAAACAATGTCAAAGCGGGTTGAGTCGGAGTTATATTATGTGACCTTTGATATGTTCGTTGCGGATGTTAGAAGGATGTTTGCTAATGCTCGGACCTACAACTCTCCAGAGACCATTTATTACAAATGTGCAACAAGGCAAGTATCTTTGGCATTTTATGCTGCGAATGTCTTTTTCTTCCTTTTCGGTTTCTATCGTTGTATGCATATAGCAGATTGAGCTAATTTTTATCGTTTACAGGCTTGAATCACATTTTTCGAACAAGGTTCAAGCTGGGCTACAATCTGGTATCAAGGTTCAGTAGGTAGATTGCAGTTGAGTTGACCGCACTTGAATCTTATCATAACTAATGTCTTATCATTTCCTCCCGTATTTCGACCCCGTGATGGGAGGAGGGCATTGCATAATTTGTATGCTAAGTCGGTGTATACTAGTTATTTATTGTAGTGTATACTTTAATGGTTATTCCCAAAATGACATTTTTTCTGAAATGTAGGAGGATGCCAAGGATAGGGTAGATGCTGAGTGTGATTTGAGTTTAATAAGTCGACTGGTGCTACTGAGGGTAACTATACATATTCATAGGTGCAAGTGGAAAGAGAGACCAATGTTTAAAAGTTATTTTTGGGGCGAGTCCCGGGGTGAGGCGTAACAAAAGCGCACCAGGGCGATCTGAAAGGTGTAAGCCCCACAATATTGGGGCGTATTGGGGCGTAAGCTTAGCCGACGAGCGAGTCATGGGGCGTAAGTTTTGAAAAAATATAAATTAAAAAATTATTTTTCAATAAATCCTCTATTTAAATCATGCACTCAAATATTAACTTGCTAAAGAAAATTTCGAACTTTTTATTATTTCTTGGTTCAACTTAATTTTTTATTCTTAGCCTTGCATTTCTTTTTTAAATTTTCTAGAATTTTTATGTAATTTTACCCTTTAATGTGATTTATATTTTTTTAAAAAATCTATATCAATATATAATATATTAAAAATTAGAGATTCGTGAAGCTTACGCCAAGTGTCTTGAGGCTTACGCCTCGCCCGGTGTTAAGTAAGACGTCTCGCCTTACATTCTGATCTTTTAAAACATTGGGAGACATCTGTCCCATCCAGATCGAATACCGTAGCCCAGCCATTTTACGTGCCTTCAACGGAAGAGGGTCGAAGGATGTCACTACTTGATAAAAAGACCCTTACCCATCCACAGCGAATACAGTGGCCCAGCCATTTTACGTTCCTTCAGTGGAAGAGGGTCGAATACTTGAAAAAAAGCCCCTTATATATATATATTTTAAATATATAATATATATTTAAATATCAATAATATTTAAAATATGAAATATCAATAATATTAAATATATTAAATATCAATAAGATTAATATATTAAATATATATTTAAAATATTAAATATATATCAATAATATTTAAAATATTAAATAAATATTTAAAATATATTTAAAAAGGGTAAAATGTATATGGAAAGAAAGAAATAAGAAAAGGTGTACAGAAAAAGTAATTATTCTTGGTCAACGTTCATGGGGCGTAAATTTCCCTTTTTGTAATTAGGCTTCATTAAATGTAAAAGTAGTGACATTTTTGTAACTACGGTCTCATTAAATTTAAAAGTGCTCAATTTTTAAAGATCATCTTTAAAGTGCTCAAACATTCAATACCACGTGCAAATGTGCTCATTTTGTAAACCTGCCCCCTTTATGAGTATATTTTTTGGAAAAGGGTCAAAGTTGCCCTCAACCTATTGGAAATTAATGGATCACTTTTTCCATACATTAACCTATTGGGGGCAACTCCAATTATCTTTTGGCTAAAAAACGCTCTCTCTTAGACGGAAAAATGACATGGCACGCGTGAGCCACTTTTTTTTTTTTTTTTTTTTCGAACGTCTATACCTTTATTGAATACTTAATAGTATTATCTCTTGTTCGTCAGATCCTCTTTAAATACTTGATAATTGTGAAAATGAGACTACAAGCTTAAGTTGAGGCAGTGAGGTGAATAGGTATTTGATGTCAAAACAAAGAAATAAAAGACAAAATAGAAAATAAAAGGATATGTTTATACGAAAGTGATTTTTCTTTAAAAAAAAAAAAGAATGTATAAAATAAAGAAAAGTAGAGCACTAAGGCAGACAACCAATAGAGGTTAGGTGTGATTTTGGAAATGGAAGTAAGAATATTAAGTGTGATGACATGTATGTTAGGGTAGTGTTTTAGGAGAGAGTAATCGCTTTTATTTTAACTGAGTATTACATCCATTTTTAAGCCTACACTACAATTAAGAATAAATTCTACTCCCTCTGTGCCAATTTATGTATCAATATTTTTCTTTTTAGTCTGTCCCAAAAAGAATTTCACAATTTGTTATTTGACATTTCTTTAATGCACTATCTCTATTTTATCCTTGTTGGGCCCTACTTATTTTAAATGTTATCAACTTTTCAGTTACTCAAGTCTTCTCTTTTTTACTTTTTCAAGGGTAAATTTTAAAATTTTACAAGATCAACCTCTGTTTTTAAACTTCGTGTAAAGTCAAACACTGCTACATAAATTGGAATGGAGGGAGTATTTGATTGTGAACACAATATTCCAACATAATGAGATATTTGATGGGCAAGTCTATGGTATCACACACGGATCCATTAGATATTCTTGTGATTGTGATGCATTTGCTTTGTTTGAATTCATACCATTCCTCCATTTTACCAAGTTTCAGCACATTATCAATATGCAATGAGTTCTTTGCATTTTGCACAAATAAATGAAACACAAATAAAAGAAAAAATGAAAAGAAATGACAGACTTATTCGGTTGAGGATTTGAAAACTGTGAGAGCTTTTAGAGGCGGAGATCTTCAGCCCTAGTCCGATTATTTTTAGAATGGAACTGTGACACAATCTCTTTACATCAGATGATTATTAGCTCTCATTTCCCTTAGTTTCATTGAACAAATTAATTATGTTACAGTAGCGGTTCTGGAAAAGCTCACACCGGCCCGTCATTATTGTGAAAGCACTACTTATATTATTAACTTGTCTTGTGAGTTGTTTATTACTGTGCTCTCATACTGTTATTACATACCAAGCTTATTCATGTTGCTGTCCTCTAATAACTATGTCATCACTAATAATAAAACTTGTGCATGCCATGCTGATGCATGATAATTAAGTTCATTACTGGAAGATTGAACAACATGGAAGGAATTGTAATCCAATAAGCATGCCAAGGCAAACTATATTTTCGTGTTGCTCCATTGATTCTTAGTAATTATAAGTGTGGGATTGTGGGGCCATTCAAAAGAAGACTAGACATAACAAAGCCTAAAGGAGTGACCAAATTGGCTCGTGATGAAGTTTTCTGACTCACTTCTAAAACATCTATCATTAGACGTGAAATCTTCTAAGTAGATAAATTACCAGTTTGTTTAGCTAATACTAGTGAAGGGGATACATATATATGCATATAACACAAATCTATACTAAATAGATTGTTTAAACATAAACCGAGAACTTACTTGTTGTTCTCGTTAGCGAAGCGGTAGGATCTTGAACCGTGGCTGGAATTACTGGCCGTCGGTAGTTGTCACGTGCTTGACGGATCAACTCCTTTATCCACAGTCTAAACACTAGTTTATTTGAGAGAGATAGGAAGAGTAGTAGAGAAATCTGTGTGTTCATCTGAGCCTATTACTACTGTATTTATAACTGTATAATACAGTAGTTGTCTGGACTCTTTCATTCAGATAAATCCAACAACTAGGAAAAAAAAGGATAACTATTTTGCTTCCTAAAGCCGAAACCTGGTTTCCCTCCCCTCTTTGTCGTGAATAGAAACTGTTTTCTTGAATTAATAAAGAAGAATGAGTCGTAGGTTTTACAAAAGAGCTGCTTGCTTGATTATGAGGTGTGTGATGTAGGAAATCAAACGCGGAAAATAAAAAGGATAAGAACGAGACGTATCTCGATCACAAATCTCAAGTAGCAACGGAGAACTTGTTCCGTTACACCCCGAGAGGAGGTCAAGAACACCTACGCTAGGCAACTACCCTCGAGCTAACGTGAGCACGCAAGTAGAATGGTCGGGGGAGATTGGAATTCATCTAGATCCGCTAGAGGAAGAACAAGTCCCAATTCAAGGTTTTTCATTCAATAAGAGTTCAACTCTTCAACACAAGTGTTTGTTTTCATCAAAGGTAAGCTAATGAAAATAAAAAGCAATCTAGCTATTTATAGGTGTTTTTAGACACCATATGAAAGGTCTAATATGCCTACACTTAGGCTTAGAAATAAAGGACCACGTAGGGTCAAAATAGTCTTAACATAGCTAGGAATCACGTGCCTCAGCAATCCGGGCGGAGCGCCCGCGAAAACAAGCAGTGGGGTGGCCTAGGCGGGGCGCCCAGAGTTGGAGCGGAGCGCCTCAGCCTAGGCTTCTTCAGGCGGAGCGCCTGGGATGCTAGGCGGGGCGCCCAAAGCACTGGGCTGCTCCTCTTGTGCTCTAATCACTCGGTACGGCCTCCAATCTCTTCCTTCTTCTAGGCCCTATCTCACCAAGTGTAAGGTGTACTCCTTGGATCTCCCTAGCTTGGCTCCGAGTGAAGGGTCTCGTGGTTTGCCCGGCATCATCCACCCCTTCTTGAGAAGATTTCGTCCTCGAAATTGAAGCATTATCATCCACGACCTCTTCATCACCTACATCCATAGGAACCAAGTCACAAACATTGAAAGTATTAGAAACGTGATACTCACTTGGTAAGTCGACCACATAAGCGTTGTTGTTTATCTTTGAGAGCACTTGGAATGGGCCATCTCCACGGGGTGCCAACTTCCCTTTCCTAAGGTTTGGAAACCTTTCTTTCCGGAAGTGCACCCACACATAGTCACCATTCTTGAGTTCCACCTTCTTGCGTCCCTTGTTTTTCTTGGAGGCTACCTTTGCATAAGCTTCCTTCAAGTTCTTCTTCGCCTTAGCATGTAGCTCCATCAAAGCCTTGGCTCTAGCTTTACCTTCAAATTAACAACCATTTCCCTTGGCAAAGGGGTTAGATCAAGGGAAATCAAGGGGTTAAAACCATACACACACTCGAATGGAGTCATACCAATCATCCGATGCACGGTTCGATTGTAGGCAAACTCCATATGAGGTAGCTTATCTATCCAAGTCCCACCCTTACCTCGGGTCATGGCTCTAAGAAGAGCACCCAAGGTTTGGTTCACTACTTCGGTTTGCCCATCGGTTTGGGGGTGGTGGGACGTAGAAAACAAGAGTTTGGTGCCAAGGGCACCCCATAAACTCCTCTAAAAATGACTTAGGAACTTAGTGTCCCTATCTGGTGCAAGCAAACCCGAAGGAGATGCTAAGCACAAAACGCGGAAGTTAAACAAGAAAGGTAAAAGATAGAAGCAAGACAAAACTTGCTTCTTTCGAAAGAACAGTGAGGAACCTGTCTCAAAGCTCAATCGAAAGGGAAACAAGAATCACCTAAACTATGCAACAATCCTCAAGAGAACATTGCCTCTTGCAAACTGAATGATCAAAGAGGAATCTTCAATCGGATTCACCGAAAACCACAAGCCCATAAAAGCCCTCACCGGGGTTTTGCTCACGACGGAGACAATAGAAATGTGCTCGGCACTTTCATTCAATTCATCAATGTTTTTAAAAACTGCCCCTTACAATGAAAGGGAACAAGGTTTATATAGGAAATACTAAGGGTAAACTAGTAAAAATGGTCACAGGTGACCAATAGAAATAAGCCACGCAGGGCTGAGCTAAATGTGTTCGGCAGCCTTGACTTCGGTAAGATTTGACTTCAGTTCTCGATTGTCTGCTCGAACACATTCGTCCTCGGGCGCTGACTCTTAGTTTCGAACACATGTTGTTGTGTTCGGCTCTGTGCTGCCCGGTGTCAAGAGATGGTGTTCGGTCACCTTGTCCTCGGGCTCAAATTTGAAGATGTAGCCCTCGGTTTCAGCACCTTGCAATTCATCCGAACACATGCTTCCTCCCAACCAAGCCAGCTGGATGTGCGTGTCATGGAGTAGCTTGGCTTGGCTTCATGTGAGTGGCCTCCTCGGTTGATCAGTTATTGCCTTCGGCTGATTGTCGAGTACTTGATCAGCACTTTGGGCTGCATCATCCTCCCCTTCTTGAGAAGATTTCGTCCTCGAAATCGCTTCGTCTCCTGTCTCCGGTACTTGGCCTACAACACAAGGAGTTAAGTCAGCAATGTTGAAAGTGTTGGACACATTATACTCACCTGGGAGGTCGATAACATAAGCATTGTTGTTTATCTTGCTCAGCACTTGAAATGGACCATCCCCTCGAGGAGCCAACTTTCCTTTCCGTTGGTTCGGAAATCGCTCTCTTTGGAAGTGAACCCAAACCCAATCTCCCTTCTTTAATTCCAACTTTTTACGCCCCTTGTTCTTTTTCAACGCCACTTTGGCGTAGGCTTCCTCGAGGTTCTTCCTTGCCCTGGCATGCAACTCGAGCAGAGCTTTGGCTCGGTGAGTACCTTCAAAATCAATAACAACATCTCGAGGCAATAGGGTTAGATCAAGTGGAATTAAAGGATTGAACCCATACACACACTCGAACGGGGTCATATTGATCATTCTATGCACCGTTCGATTGTATGCAAACTCCATCATGGGCAACCGATCAGCCCAATTCCCAACCTTGCCTTTGGTCATTGCTCGAAGCAAAGATCCCAAGGTTCGGTTAACTACCTCGGTCTGTCCATCAGTCTGAGGATGGTGAGACGTCGAGAATAGTAGCTTGGTGCCGAGGGCACCCCACAAACATTTCCAAAAATGACTCAAGAACTTTGAGTCTCGATCACTCACAATAGTATGAGGTACACCATGCAATTTTAACACATTAGAAACAAACAAGGTAGCTACATGCTGTGCATCATCACACTTTTTTTGCAAGGAATAAAGTGAGCCATTTTTGAAAAACGGTCAACCACAACGAAGATGCTGTCGTGTCCTCCCCCCGACCTCGGTAACCCCAAGACAAAATCCATGGATATATCAACCCAAGGTCGATCAGGCACAGGCAACGGGGTGTACAAACCATGAGGGTTGGACTTTGATTTAGCTTTCTTGCAAACGAGACAAGCGTTGCAAAGTTTTTCCACATTTCATCGCATTTTGGGCCAATGGAACTGCTCGGTCAAGATACCAAGAGTTTTGTCGACACCGAAGTGTCCCATCAGTCCACCGGAGTGAGCTTCTCGAACTAAGAGCTCTCTCCACGATGACACAGGCACACAAACCCTCCCATTCTTGAAGAGGTAGCCATCGTGCCATTGATATTTTTCAACCCTTCGGCCACTTAAGATTGCGTCTCGAACGCATTTCAGCTTGGGATCATCTTCGTACATTGACTTGATGCTTTCAAATCCCATGAGCCTAGAGGCGAGAGTGGTCGCTAAGGCAAATTTCCTTGACAGCGCATCGGCCACAACATTGTCTTTTCCCTTTTTGTAATGAATTACATAGGGAAAGCTTTCAATGAATTCAACCCACTTGGCATGTCTTCGGTTCAATTTCTCCTGTCCTCGGAGATGCTTCAAGGACTCATGATCACTTTTGATCACAAATTCTCGAGGCCACAAATAATGTTGCCAATGGGCGAGTGCTCGAACGAGGGCATACAACTCTTTGTCATACGTAGAGTATTCAATGTTGCACCCTTAAGCTTTTCACTAAAGTAAGCGATCGGCTTCGATTCTTGCATCAGCACTCCTCCGATCCCAACTCCAGACGCATCAGACTCGACCTCGAATGCTTTGCCGAAGTCAGGGAGTTGCAACAACGGGGCAGAACAAAGCCTCTGTTTCAACTATTGGAAAGCCCTTTCTTGGGACTCTCCCCACACAAATGGTTGTGCCATGCCATAATTTCCCACCCACTAGCTATATACAGTTATCTTCAAATCCTCAACTGGAATAGCCTGTTTATTCTTTTGTTTTTTCTTAGTTTTATTTAGTTTCCTATTTCAGCCTCAAAGAAAATTTATGAAAACATCAGTTTTAGTGTTTTATAAGGAAATAGAGAGATTAGGTTGCAAATCATTAAAAAATAGGACGAGGAGGAAGTCACAAAAAAGATCACACATCAGGGGTGCAAAATGCAAAGACCCATATGCAGTTTTATTCTAAAAGACTTGTTTAGCATGGCATGGTGAGGTCTGATCATGAAGTATTGTGTAAAAGTTATAATATGATTAAAAAGATATTTAAAAGATGAGAGAAGTGAATTGAAACAAATAAGGAATAACTTGAATACTTTTATGAAGGAATAGCAACCGGGACGGGTTACATTTATGTTGATATGTTACTGCTAGATCACTCTATGTTGATATGT
This sequence comes from Petunia x hybrida, assembly GCA_037355625.1. NCBI lineage: Eukaryota > Viridiplantae > Streptophyta > Magnoliopsida > Solanales > Solanaceae > Petunia > Petunia x hybrida. The sequence continues at coordinate 697,028 of JBBBVM010000695.1, read as the reverse complement.
CGGCCTACTAGAATGTATGAATGATCCAAGCCCATATTAATTTAAGGAAGAAATGTTCGAAGATTAATGTGTCATACTTTAAAGTAGCTAAATTAGTACTTGTGCAAATTAATGTCAACATATTATCTTTGTAATCATATACCTCCTAAGAGACTTAGAAAATGCTTTATTACTCATTCGTCGAGATGAGAGTTAGAAAAGTTTTTAAAGTATTAAAAGGTACATTTTTTTCTTATATGTACGAATAAGAAACATTTAATGTTTTCATGTGATAAGTATAGTTGACTGATGATGCAATCCAAACTGAGACAGGACATGTTCGTGAGCTGTGGAGGAGCGGGCAGCATGATGGAGCACTCAACGAGCACCTTGATAAGCTAAGGGAAGAGGGGGCGATGCTTGGAGGGAGTGGGCAGATCGTACATGCTCTCAACGAGCATAATTTTGGGCACCTAGTCTTTAGCGTTTTGGGGCAGAATGTTAGTAAACTTAACGAGCTCTTAACAAGGTCCTTTTACTCTATGTTGCATAGCTTGACTTATTTTAAGACAGTGACACTTTAGCTCTGCGTGATCTTTTACATTTAGCTTATTTTGAGGCTGTTTTTAGATATTATACGCGTGTAAGGTTGATCCAATATAAGCCTACACTTAGTGTTTTTTTGCTTCATTACTCGAGAATACACAACATACAGCTTTTTTAAGCGTTACTTTTTGCTCTCAATAGCAAAACCTATGGAACTTGTTCTTTTGGTGAATTCAATTGAACTTCTTCCCAATCTTGATCGTTTCGTTTGTACGAGATAATTTTTCTTGAGGATTGTTGCATTGTCTAGGTGTTTCTTGAGTTCTTCAAGGAGGTAATATAGCTCTTTTCTATATTATTGTTTTTGATTGATCTTCAAGTTGTGTCTGACTCCTATCGTTCTTGCTTGTTCTTAATCTATCTTGAATCATCTGGTATCAGAGCAAGGAAAGAGATTGTTTCTATAACCCCAAATCATATTCTTCGTGCCTTAGATTAGGGTTTCTAGTTAGGTTTCTTGAATTTTGTTTTAATTTTTTTAAACAAAAGTTACTGTTTACACCGAGTTACTGTTTACGCTGAGCACTGTTAACGCCGTGGTTACTGTTCACATGTTGTTACCATTCATCCGTGAAAAAAGAGAGAGAAGAAGAACGGCTAGTGTTGATTGATTCTGCCGTGATTTGCATTGTTTCAGCCTTGTGTAATAATGTTTACATGCCTAGGATTAGTTCTCTTGAAGTTCTTGAACAAATCTTGAAACCCTAGGTTGAATTGGTTGAGTTCTTGAATTGTTTCTTGAAAATTCAGCAGTGTCCTTGATCATATTGTAGTTGTCTTGGCTGATTTTCTGAGTGTTCTTAAAGAGAAGTCTTGAAACGTGAAGACCAAGTAGGAGCAACTTGTAATAGGAAGTTTTTAGGTGTGTTCTTGAGAATTGCAGGCAAGTTCTTGAGTTTCAAGCATAAGATTTGAAGTTCTTGGTAGTTTTAGCCTTGTTTCTTGTATTCTTGGCGAATTCTTGAGCATATTCAAAGGGCTTGATTGAATTCTTGAGGCATTGGAACTATAGGATTGAAACAGCGCTTGTTGTGGTGTTCTTGAATAATTCTTTATAAGTTCTTGAATAATGTTGTAGTAGCCTTGAGTTGAATTGAATTAGGGTTGACTTGATTCTTGAAATACTTGATATCAACACCTTTTCGAAGGAGAAGAATGCTTAAATTTGAAGGGAAATAGAAGAGCAAATTTGGCTGAAAATAGGAAAGGAAAAAGGGGGAAAATTATTCTTAGTTTAGGTGAAAAACAACTCCCATTCAAAAAAGGAGAAATTTGTATTTTACAAAGAAGAAAAATTAGTTTTCCTCTAGGAATTTGGAGTATAAAAGCGCAGCACTTAAAGGGAGAAAGAAAAGGAAAAGTCGGTTAGGTTTATGAGAAGGAAAAACAAGAAGAACTTGTCCCAATTTGGGTTGGAAAACAATATAGAAGGGAAAAAATTTCCAATTCCAAAAGGGAGTGGGCTGTTGGGCATCCTATTTAAGGGAAGGGAAGTGATTTTTTTCAAGAAATTCCTTTTTCTTTCTAGAATTAATTTCAATTAGTATTTCTTGAATTTTTCTTCTATTCAATTTAATATTAATTCTTGAGCTTTTAAAAATTTGTGCTTGCTAAAATTTTCCAACTCTCGTAGAATTTCTTGGCTTCAAGTGCTTTACTTTAAAGAGCCGTCTGTCCATCAAGTCATATTACTTTACTCTTATCCCGAAAAGGGCTAGTGATTCTTGTGGGAATTGGAAGGTGACTTAACCTTTCTTTCAATTGAGTAAGGATTTTTATGACTTAACCTTTCTTTCATAGTGATTCAATTGAGTGAGGATTTTTATGACTTAAACCTTTCTTTCAAGTCTTTGATTGTGCAAGTACATGGCTTGAGAAGGTGATGCGGAAACCAATACATGAATACTTTGAACCCCAAGATCAGATTTTAGATGAGAAATGAAAGAAAGAGTAGCAATAGATAGGCTGATGTAACACAAGGAAAAAAATAATATTACAAGATCAAATTAAAAGATGAAATAATAGCTTACACCAAAGACTTAGAACCAATTAGCAACCAAGGCTATACTGAACCAAGACCACAAGTTGAGTACAAGCCAAGAAGACAAGCTATCAAGAAGGATAGATTTGATTACTACAATGGAAAGTCACCTTGCAGCAATCAAGATTTGTTCAACAAAGAACATATGGATCTTCCCCAAAAGCTCTCACAAAGAGTCTCCAAATATGATAATAAAAACTAGGGTTTACAATGACAAAATGAACTATTTATAGCTAGGGAAATAACTAAGTTTAGATGGCCTTGTCCCATTAGTAAAATAAGCAAAAAATAAACTAAGTAAAGGCTGCTGAATTTTCCTTCTCTTTTAGCACGACCCAAGGCCAAAAATGTGGTGTATCTTTTTCCTTTATCACGTTCGAAGGCCCAAAATAGCCCTATCCATCTTGGTCTTCACTTGGGAGTATTTGTGTCATGTTGATCATCTTTAATTCTTCTCCCGAATCTGATTCATGTGCTTCTTCTATTCCTTGTCCCACGAGCTTATTGGTGAAGCTTTATATTTCCTCTTGAATCCTCCTTGAATGAGCTCTAGTTATTGGACCACTTGGTACTTGTAGATCATTGGAGGTGACTTGGTCAGCCTTGCTCACATCATTCCTCCTGTCTTCAAAAGGATTCGTCGTCGAATCAGCACCTACATCAAAAGAAGATAAATCAGAAACATTGAAAGTGGCACTTACTTGGTACTCACCAGGTAGATCAAGCTTTTAGGTATTCTCATTGATCCTCTTCAAAACTTGAAATGGTCCTTCACCATGAGGATACAGTTTTGTCTTTCTTTTCATTGGAAACCTTTCCTTCCTCATATACACCCAAACCCAATCTCAAGGCCCAAAGATGACTTTCTTTCTTCCTTTGTTTGCCTTAGGTGCATATTTCTCATTCTTCTTTTCAATTTGTGACGATGTCCAAAGTGCATAGGAATTGTCTGCTCGTTCTTGTCAAATTCTAATATAGTTTAAGATATCGTCCCACAGAGATTGGGTATTCTATGCTACGGACTTGTAGTATTTTAATTACTATTTGAGAGAATCAAATTGATGAAAAGTGAGATTTTAGTTTAAATTTACTTAAATTAAATTAAAGAACTTCTGGAAGATTTTAAATTTAAAAGGAGTTGGGAATCGTTGAATTCACTTGGTAATACTTATAATAAATATCTCAGCTTTGACATGTATTTCTCTTAAGAATAATTGCTTATTGCTAATTCAATTATATTTTGCTCACTAAGAAAATAATCAATTAATAACACTCCGTGAGGTTATGCATATTAATCAAATTATAACTAGTGACGATTAAACCGAAATATTTTTCTTCCCTGAATTGTGCTAAAAAAGTAGTAAAAACTTCGTGAGAATATTTTTACGGAAAATCAATAATCTTACCTACAACAATTCCTCCGTGAGAATTAAAACTGAGGTAAACAAGATTACAGACTTGAAAAAATAGTTTTTACTCTACTACTTTATTCATCAGTTATTATACATTAATTTTGCTCCGTGAGAATTACAAAATTAATATAACAATAACCTAGATATAAAATAGACGGATGTGAAAATAAAGATTTAGTAAAAACTATAATTCTAGCACAGTGTTAAAATGTGATTAAAAACTTCAGGCTAAGCATGTATTAAAACTGAGATACGTATTATAAATATTACCGAGATTCATCAACTATCCCAACAAAAGAGATTACTCCATTATGGAGTAAGAAAAACTTTAAAAATATAAAGACTAGGAAGAAGTAGTATTTCTTCTGCAAAAGGAAAATTACAACAAGACTTTAGAAAAAGAAAGAGAGCAACGTTGTTAGTTGTCTGCAAATGATAATTGGTGCCTTTTTTCATACAACTTTGGCCTTTATTTATAGAAAAGATTCCATGCCAAATTTCTACCTAAGATGCCATATCTTAAGGTGGTAGGAAATGTTTCAAGATGGCCAAGGTGTGTTGGGTTGTGATAACATTTTCAAAGATTCATACGTAGCTTCATTTCATGAACTTTCTTCCGCTTGCACTTTTATTCTTCAGCGTAGAACAATTCACGGACATTACTATCAGTGTTATAATCACACTATGAATAATGTAATCATCAATGGCCATTCCCTTATTTTTCTTCACCTTGAATAATTTCTTCTTCCTGCAAAATATGTTAGAAAATATGCGAGAGATGGATATATTTATTCACGTTTTATTTAAAATACTTAATATTTAACTATAAAAATATATCAATAAATTATATCCATCAAATTCCCCCATACTTGAATCTTTGCTCGTCCTCGAGGAAAAAGAAATATTTTTTTTTAATTTTAAAATGAATACTTTATTCAAACTTATGATCTTTGTAGGATAGAAAATTTTTTCAAGATAAACTTCTTTCATCATGCTCAATGCAATTATTCTTTTTACTTCACCAAATTCTTTAACTTGTTTCTGAATTTTGACTTGATCAACAAGAACTTGCAGCCTTCTCCCCTTGAATCTTTCAAAATTGATAGGGTTATGATCATGTATTCAATAAGTATCATAGTCTTGTCCATAGGTTTGCTCGTCATGTTCATCTCCACTAATATAGATTCAATACTGACTTTCAAAATCTTTTTAGGACTTTTCATGGCTTGTAATGTTAGGCTTCAGGCTGGTAGGATAAGGATATTTGATAGTGACTGTTATTCTTCCAGCTTGGAGCTAACATTTCTCAAAATTTTCTCCATTCGGTAATACTTTTTTTTTTTGGTCAATTTTTTTTTTCTTTTTGCTATATCATATATATTCATATATTCACAACATTGCTTCTTTTGGTAATATTTCTTCCTCTTGATGATGTTTAATCTTTGCTCATTCAAAGCTGGAAGAAACAATAACTCTTTTTTTTTCTTTATATATATGTAAACAATATATACATATATCATATATATCTTTTTTTTTTGTAATATATCATGGTGTTGGAAAAAAAAGGATTAAGGCTCAAAGAAGGGTTCGAAAAGATAAAAATATGTATATTTGGATAGAAAATTGAGAGGCTTGAATTGTGTATCAAAGAAGGCCTAATTTCATTTTTCAAAAATCAGTATCATCCATTATTTCGCCTCGAAAAACATTCAGGGCAAGTTCTAGCCAAGTCATTGATCCTACCTTCTTTGTGATCATAATTTTTCTCAATTCTAATAATTTTTGGAGTTGAAGATGTTTGCTCTTGCTTTCACAAAGTCAAAATCATAGACATGAAAAATCATATGGTGAATATAAAAAAAAAAAATATTGAACATAATAAAAAAAAATTATATTGTTAATAAAAAACCTACAATTAAGACCACAAATAATAAGAAAATATATAAATAACCTCCCCAATACTTGAACGTTTCATTCTCCTGGATGAAAATGTTTTTTTAGATAAGTGAAAGAAAGGAGGGTGAAAAAAAATAAGAATGAAGAAGGATCAAGTGGTAGTTGGATTATATAAATATAATATAATTAATATAAAAAATACTATTTTATTAGTAAAACAAAAATCTTTTTGGCTTTCAAATATACGATCACAGAAGAAAGCTTGAAAGAAACTGTGACCACACATGTTCTATGTGTAATAGACTGTATTATTTTTAGACCTTATCAGTCATTAGGTCCTAGTTTGAATATAAACTAGAAAATTACCTGTGCCAACATTAGATTTGGATAATGGAATGGTTAACCAACCAGTAACTTAGGCATACCGATCACCATGGAGTTACTCCTGTCTAGGTGACTCTGTTTTTGTAGAGGCCTTCATGAGATGTTCCGGTTGTACAATAATCTGGATATTGACCAGATCAATTGGTTAATCATTTAATTAGTCAGATCTAAGTTGGACTTATGAGGCTCCATTGCTTCATCCTCAATGGCTGCGGGATAAAGAACCATAGTTCTGAGTTTAACGTCGTCAGCTCGACCTAGTAACTGTGGCACTCATCATACTATCATGGTTACTGAATAGTGTTGTTCAAAATGTCCTCCAAAGTACAATTTTAGCCTGTGACCATTGACCTTAAATTTCTCTCCTCCATTGCTTTGTTGAATTTCAATTGCTCCGTACGGAGTAACATTTGTAACATTGTAAGGACCTGTCCACCTGGATTTCAGTTTTCCTGGGAATAGCCTGAGACGGCTATTGTAAAGAAGTACCTGATCTCCAATTTTAAAATTTTTTTGGTCGGATTAAATTGTCATGCCATTTTTTTGTTTTTTCTTTGTAAATCTTGGAATTTTCATAGGCTTCCATCCTCAGTTCATCCAACTCATTAACCTGCAAAAATCTATTTTTACCAGCAGAGGTTAAGTCAAAGTTCAATGCTTTCAGTGCCCAAAAGGCTTTGTGTTCCAATTCAACAGGCAAATGACAAGCTTTTCCAAAGACTAATTTATATGGAGATGTTCCAATCGGCGTTTTGAACGCCGTTCGGTATGCCCATAATGCATCTTCTAATTTTAAAGCCCAGTCTTTCCTTGAGATTCCAACAGTTTTTTCAAGAATTCTTTTTAGTTCACGGTTGGAAACCTCAACTTGCCCTTGAGTTTGAGCATGATACGGTGTTCCAGTTTTATGAGTCACACTATATTTTGACAATAAAGCAGAAAATTGATTCTTCATGAAATGAGTCCCTTGGTCACTAATGATGACTCGTGGTGTGCCAAATCTGGTAAAAATATTTTTTCTGAGAAAATTGCACACTGTTCGAGCATCATTCTTTCTTGTGGGAATGGCTTCAGCCCATCGTGAAACATAGTCAACAACCACAAGGATATATTCAAATGAATGAGATAAAGGAAAAGGTCCCATAAAATTTATACCCCAGACATCAAATATTTCACATACTTGAATAGATTGCAATGGCATCTCATCTCTCCTTGTGATATTACCTGTTCTCTGACACCTATCACATTGTGCAACATACACACGAGCATCCTTAAAAAGTGTTGGCCAGAAGAATCCAGCTTCCAAAACCTTGAAAGCAGTTCGGTTTGCAGCATAATGTCCTCCAATTGCTCCATCATGACAATGAAACAAAATCTTTGGCATTTCATCTTCAGGTACACATCTTCTAATGATATTATCTGCACAAATTCTAAACAAGTAAGGGTCATCCCACAGATAATATTTAGCATCAGATATAAGTTTTTTCCTCTGTTGGTAAGAGAGATCTCTGGGTGTCCATTTTCCAACCAAGTAATTTGCAATGTCCGCAAACCAGGGTGGTTGAGTTACTACTAACCTGACAGAAAAAATGTGTTCATCAGGAAACTCTTCTTTTATATCACTCGACTCAAGAGGAGGGTTCTCTAATCTAGACAAATGGTCAGCTACCTGATTTTCTATTCCTTTTTTGTCTTTTATCTCAAGGTCAAACTCTTGGAGAAGTAAAATCCATCTTAACAATCTAGGTCGTGCATCTTTCTTTGCTAAGAGGTATTTTAAAGCTGCATGGTCAGTAAAAACTGTGACCTTGGTTCCTATCAAATAGGAACGAAACTTATCAAAAGAAAATACTACTGCCAGTAGTTCCTTTTCTATTGTGGCATAGTTGAGTTGAGCTTCATTCAATGTTCTACTGGCATAGTAAATCAGATGGAAAATTTTATCTTTTTTCTAGCCTAAAACAGCTCCAACGGCTGTATCACTAGCATCACACATGACCTCAAAAGGTTGGTTCCAATCAGGGGACACAACTATAGGGGCAGATGATAATTTCTCCTTAAGAGTGTCAAAAGCTTTCATACAATCTCCTGAAAAATCAAACTTAACATCTTTCATCAAAAGGTTAGTCAATGTTTTTGAAATCTTTGAAAAATCTTTTATGAACCGTATGTAAAAACCTGCATGACCTAGAAAACTTCTAATGCCTTTAACAGTTGTGGGAGGGGGTAATCCTGCTATAAGATCAATTTTTGCCTTATCAACTTCTATCCCTTTAGCAGTGATTTTATGTCCTAAAACAATTCCCTCAGTAACCATAAAATGACATTTCTCCCAATTAAGAATCAAGTTTGTCTCTTCACATCTCTTAAGAACTAAGGTCAAGTGATTAAGACAATCTTCAAATGTTTTACCTAAAAGGGTGAAATCATCCATAAAAATTTTCAAAAATTTTTCAGTCATGTCTGAGAAAATAGCTGACATGCAACGCTGAAATGTAGCAGGTGCATTACACAAACCAAAAGGCATTCTCCTATAGGCATAGGTTCCATGAGGACATGTGAAAGTTGTCTTATCCTGATCTTCTGGTGCAATTGATATCTGGTTATACCCTGAATATCCATCAAGAAAACAGTAAAAAATATATCCTGCTACTCTTTCTAACATTTGATCAATAAATGGTAAAGGAAAATGGTCTTTTCTTGTGGCATCATTGAGACGCCTGTAAACAATACAGACTCCCCATCCTGTCACTGTTCTTGTAGGTATGAGTTCATTATTTTCATTTTTGACAACTGTCATACCTCCTTTCTTTGGTACCACCTGAACAGGACTTACCCAAGGGCTGTCAGAAATGGGGTAAATAATACCCGCAGCCAAAAGTTTTATTATTTCATTTTTCACAACTTCCTGCATTGCTGCGTTCAATCTCCTTTGGGGTTGGACTATTGGCTTGTAGCTATCCTCCATGAGGATTCTGTGTGTGAAAATAGCTGGACTAATGCCTTTGATGTCTGCTATAGTCCACCCTAAGGCTCCTTTGTATGCTGTCAGTACTTCAATCAATTTATGTTCCTGTTCTGCAGTCAGAGAAGATGAAATTATCATAGGAAATAATTTAGGCTCAAGATAAACATACTTCAAATGGGAAGGGAGAATTTTGAGTTCAATTTTTGGTTGAGCATTTTCTGATAGCATTTCTTCCTTTTCTTCAGAATCATTTTCCAATATTTCAGCTTCACTTTTAATTGTCGGATCATCATCCTGCCTTGTGCCAGATTGGGCCAAGCATCTTTCCAATGAGTCTGAAATCAATTGGTCATCTTTGAATTCATCTGCAAGATTACTAATCATGTCAATTGAAAAGCTAGATGATGATGTCTCATCTCCGGGAAATTTTAGAATCTTGCGCATATCAAAAATAACTCTTTCTTCGTCTACTCTCAAAATTAGTTGTCCTTGATGGACATCTATGATTGCTCTACCTGTAGCAAGAAAAGGTCTACCCAAAATTATTGGCTCATCAGGACATTCTTTCATTTCAAGTACTATGAAATCTACAGGGAAAACAAATTTATCTACTCTTACAAGCACATTTTCAATAATTCCCTTAGGTTTCTTAGTACTTTGATCAGCAAATTGAAGAGAAACAACAGTGTTTTTCATGTCACCAAGATCCAATTTTCTAAAAATAGAAAATGGCATCAGATTTATTGAAGCTCCAGAATCACAAAGTGCTTTTTCAAAATATACTCCTCCCAAAGTGCATGGAATCATAAAACTGCCTGGATCGCCAAGCTTTTGTGGTAGCTTATTTTGAAGTATAGCACTGCATTTTTCAGTGAGCATTACCACAGAAACTTCTTCTAACTTCCTTTTGCTTGAAAAAATTTCTTTCAAAAATTTAGCATATGAAGGCATTTGCAATAAAGCATCAGTAAAAGGAATATTAGTGTGAATCTGTTTCAGAATTTCCAAAAACTTTACAAATTGACTGTCAAGCTTTTCTCTTTTCATCTTTTGTGGAAAAGGGATTGTCACAGGGAGATGAGTTATTTTTTCAAAATTCTTTTCATCTTTTTTCTTGATTTCATTCTCTTCTGATGGATCAGATGGTATTTCAACATTCTTACCCTTTGCTGCCTGGTGTTCAAAATGATTCTTTTCCTGTCTGTCAGCATATGGATCATCAAGATTCTTACCTGACCGTAAGGCAATGGCCTTAAGGTGTTCCTTTTGATTTTTCTCTGTATTGCTTGGTAAGGGACCTTGAATCTTTTCTGAAACAAGAGTTGCCAATTGGCTTACCTGAATTTCCAAGTTTTTGAGGGTTGAGTTTTGGCTTTCCATCTTTTCATCAGTGGCCTTAATGTACTTGTACAACAAGTCATCAAGACTTGAATGAGCTTGTTGAGGCCTTTGCTGATATGGAGCTGCTTGTTGATATGGCCTGAAATTCAATTGCCCACGATTTTGATTTTGGTATCCGGGTGGACCCTGTGCTGGTTGCTTCTGGAAGCTTTGAGAGTTCTCAGCACCATTTGGATTGCTCCACTGAAATCCTGGATGTTTATGTGGCATTGGGCTTCCAAAAGGGTACGGATTGTAACCGATGACATTAGCCTGCTCATCATTCTGATTGTTTGCTCGGCATTCATGGTTAAGATGGTTTCCTCGACACATGTCACAAGCCTCAGACTGAATTGATTGTTGTGCATTCTCCTGAAAAGATTCAAACTTTTGTGCCAAGGAGGCAATCTGTTGTGTTAGTGTATTAAATGCATCTGCCTGATTTACCGTGGCAGCCTTTTTGATGGTTACACGATCAGATGGCCATTGGATGGCATTCTCAGAAATTTCATTCAGTAGTTGCAATGCTTCTTCTGTGGTCTTTCCCATGATGGAACCTCCTGCAGCTGCATCTATCACATTTCTAGAAGAGCGTGTTAATCCGTGATAGAAAATATACAACTGCATATGTTCAGGAATGTCATGATGTGGACATTTTCTTAACATTGATTTTAGTCTTTCCCATGCTTGATAAACTGACTCAGTGTCAGTCTACAAGAAATTAGAAATATCTTGTCTTAACTTTGTTGTTTTAGCAGGGGAAAAATATTTGTTCAAAAACTTCTGTGTCATCTGGTCCCATGTGGTTATAGAACCTCGGGGCAAACTTCGCAACCAAGTCTTGGCATCTCCTTTTAAAGAAAAAGGAAATAGTCTTAACTTAATTGCTTCAGGAGGTACTCCATTATATTTAGCAGTTTCAAATAGTTCCAAGAAATCAATTAAATGGCTATGTGGATCTTCACTTGGATCACCAGTAAAGGTGCAAGACTGTTGAATTGTTTGAATTAGGTCGGTCCTAATTTCAAAATTGTTGGCTGCTACAGGTGAGTTCCTAACACTAGATTCACAATTGAAGTGGTCTGGTCTAGCATAATCCCTTAGGATTCTGTTTGCATGTCTTGGTGCCACTTCATCAAACTGATCCTCTACATGGATTGGTGGTACTCCCAATGGGTTATTGTTATCTCCTAATTGGTGTTCCATTTTGTCACAAGTTACAATTTTAGATGATGATGATTTTCCTTTCTTGTGTAATCGAAAATATTTTTCAATTTCAGGATCGTAAATAATCAACTCTTTGTTAGAGGAGCGGGTCATAAACTACTTAAAATTCTTCAAAGTTAAGAAAACTAAAATTAAATTTCAAAGTAGTAGTAATGGTCATATATAAATAAATAGAAATAACATTAATAAGTAGCAATAGTGTTTGAAATAATAATAATAATAATAATAATAATAATAATAATAATAATAATAATTAAGGAAGAAGAGAATTTAAGTATATAATTATTAGGTAAGAATAGTAGTAGCAATAGGTTAACAGAATTTAGTAAAGAAAATTATATTTAAAGAAATAGTACTTGGTGATAAAATAAAGAATATAATACCGTGGTAATAAAATAATATTAATAAGAAATGATATTGACAAAATAGTAAAAAGTGGTACTAACCAGGAGTAGGAGAACTACGTAAATACATAAAGTAGTAAGTAATAGTAGTGATAGAGGTAGTTAAAAATGATGATAGACAAGATGGTAACAGAAACAATGGTATATGGTAATAATTTTCTCACAATGAGCAAAATAAACCTCTTTTTTTTTTCTTTTTACATTAAATTTTTATTTTATTTTTTTAGTACTTAATGGTTATCCTAAAAAATAATACTAGTAAAGTAAACTTGAAGAAATAGTTAATGATAATAGTAATTATAGTAGTAACATTAAGTGGCACTGCTATACGTAACGAAGAGAAAAAAAATGATGAAGATCAAGATAACAAGTGTTGATACTTCAGAATGAAAGAAAGGAAAGAAAAAGAAAATGTAATACTAAAACACTACTAATAGTAGTAGGTATCAGTAACAACAGTAAACAAAGTAAGAAACTCACACCCTATGTGATAAGACGAAGATAATAGTACTATAGTAGTTATAATAAAAATAAAGTATTATTGAGGATAACTACAAAGAGAAAATGTTGAAAAATATGTAATATCTAAAAAGTAGTACGTAATAAGAGTATTAGATTAGTAGTGGACTATAAAAGAAGTAACTGTAACCATAAGAAAAATTTGATAAAAAGAACTATACCAATAGGCAGTATTTTACACACTGTCAAATGAAAACAAAAACTAATTTAATATGATTAGTAATAATAATGAAAAGAAATAATATAACTAGATAATTATTTATTATATATAGATAGATTAGTAGTAAGTAACATGAGATAGTAAAGAAAATTAGAAAAACAAAAAAAAATGGTTAGAAACAGAAGTAAAGATGTTAGAAGCAGTACTTACAATAATATTGTTAGATTAGTTAAATTATTAATCAATAATTATAGTTATAGTAGTATATATTTAGTAGATTATGTTAATATTAATTATATTAATAAGTCCTCAAATTAGTAATCAAATATTTAGTTCGAAGTAGATGTACGCCAATCCCCGGCAACGGCGCCAAAAATTTGACGAGGTCCAAAGTGCATAGGAATTGTCTGCTCGTTCTTGTCAAATTCTAATATAGTTTAAGATATCGTCCCACAGAGATTGGGTATTCTATGCTACGGACTTGTAGTATTTTAATTACTATTTGAGAGAATCAAATTGATGAAAAGTGAGATTTAGTTTAAATTTACTTAAATTAAATTAAAGAACTTCTGGAAGATTTCAAATTTAAAAGGAGTTGGGAATCGTTGAATTCACTTGGTAATACTTATAATAAATATCTCAGCTTTGACATGTATTTCTCTTAAGAATAATTGCTTATTGCTAATTCAATTATATTTTGCTCAATAAGAAAATAATCAATTAATAACACTCCGTGAGGTTATGCATATTAATCAAATTATAACTAGTGACGATTAAACCGAAATATTTTTCTTCCCTGAATTGTGCTAAAAAAGTAGTAAAAACTTCGTGAGAATATTTTTACTGAAAATCAATAATCTTACCTACAACAATTCCTCCGTGAGAATTAAAACTGAGGTAAACAAGATTACAGACTTGGAAAAATAGTTTTTACTCTACTACTTTATACATCAGTTATTATACATTAATTTTGCTCCGTGAGAATTACAAAATTAATATAACAATAACCTAGATATGAAATAGACGGATGTGAAAATAAAGATTTAGTAAAAACTATAATTCTAGCACAGTGTTAAAATGTGATTAAAAACTTCAGGCTAAGCATGTATTAAAACTGAGATACGTATTATAAATATTACCGAGTTTCATCAACTATCCCAACAAAAGAGATTACACTATTATTGATAAGACCCAAACCCCCACAAGACCCTTCACTCGGAGCCAAGCTAAGGAGATCCAAGAAGTACACCTACACTTGGTGAGGAAGGGCCTGGAAGAAGGAAGCGATTGGAAGCCGTTCCGAGTGCTCAAAGTGCAAGAGGAGCAGCCCAGTGCCTTTGGCGCCCCGCCTGGCATTCCAGGCGCTCCGCCTGAAGAAGCCTAGGCTGAGGCGCTCCGCCCCAACTCTGGGCGCCCCGCCTAGGCCACTCCACTGATCATTTGGCCGGGCGCTCCGCCCCAATCTTGGGCGCTCCGCCCAGAATGCTAAAGGACGAGATTCCTAGTTATGTTAAGACTATTTTGACCCTACGTGGTCCTATGTTCCTAAGCCTAAGTGTGGGCATATTAGACCTTTCATATGGTGTCTAAAAACACCTATAAATAGCTAGATTGCTTGTTATTTTCAATAGCTTACCTTTGATGAAAAACAAACACTTGTGTTGAAGAGTTGAACTCTTGTTGAATGAAAAACCTTGAATTGGGACCTGTTCTTCCTCTAGCGGATCTAGATGAATTCCAATCCCCCCGACCATTCTACTTGCATGCTCACGTTAGCTCGAGGGTAGTTGCCTAGCGTAGGTATTCTTGACCTCCTCTCGGGGTGTAACGGAACAGGTTCTCCGTTGCTACTTGAGATTTGTGATCGAGATACGTCTCGTTCTTATCCTTTCTATTTTCCGAGTTTGATTCTTATCAGTTTGGTATCAGAGCAAGGTTCGGGTATCATTCCTACAAACCCCGACCCTTGATTCTTCGTGCCTAGTATCTTCTTTTAGTTTTCTTGTTGTTGAAGTTATTGGGAAAAAGAAAATTACAAAAAAAATTGAAAACTTCAAAAATTCAAAAAATTGGTGTAACTTTTTGGTGTTTGTGATTCTTGAAGTGGGTGTTATAGATTATTGATCCTTGTTGAAAACTTGACGATTGGGTACCAATTTTGTTGGGATTGGATTGAATTGAAAATTGAAAACCCCAATTGTTGATAAACCCTCCCAAACCCTTGTTCTTGAGGAATTTGATTGATTTTGGGTTGTGTGTTTATGGGGTTTTGGAATTGATTAATGGGGATTGATTTCTATTGAAAACCGAACAATTTGCAACAAGAATCGTGTGATTCGGAGTTCGGTAACATAGTTTTTGAAGAATCAAAATCCACTCTTGAACCTTGAAACCCATGTTGAAACCCCAAACTTGAAAACTTTGAATCTTGATTGAACATTATTTGTTGGTTGTTTGGGTGTGAAATTGATTGGGGATTGTAGGTTGTATCAAGGAGCAACTTTGGGTACCTTGGATTTGGCCAAAACATCTTGGAATCGGCCTAGAAATTGGATTGAAAACGAAGAACACGGAGTAGAAAAACCCAGGTGTTCTTCGTCCAGGCGCTCCGCCTAGACCTTTGGGCGCTCCGCCTGAATTGCCCTTGCTCCAGGCGCTCCGCCCAACCTTTGGGCGCCCCGCCTGCCCAACCCCACTGATAAATTTTTGGGCGCTCCGCCTCACTTCTTAGGCGCTCCGCCTGAATCACTGGAGGGTTGTTTTTGGGTAGTTTCTTCTAGGTTTGCTTGTTCTTTGTTGCCTAATCTCTTATTAGTGTCTATCTAAGTAATCTTTCTACTTGATTAGCACTAATCTTCCATTTCTTTTAGGTTGATTCGTGCATTAGTTGGAGAGTAGAATTCCAAGAAGATTGCTAGACTCTTTTTGATTCAAGTCCTCACTTCAAAGTGCCTAGCTTTCATTGAGTCCTATTAACTCCACTCACCCCGGAGTGTGCTTGACTCGTGAATAGTTTGGTTGAGTTGAGGAATTGCTACTCATCTACGTGAAGCTTTGGAACCACAAGTCGAGTGAAATACCCACCGTCACTAAACGAGAGAGCCGAGTGATCTCAAGTGAGGGAGTGTGTGAGGTTGTTTACTAACGTTTGCTACTTGTGTAGGTACAATGTCTTCCGAAGGAGATGATTTTGCAAAGAGTGCCCTTGCTACTATCCTCGCCAAATTGGATAGTATGAACTTGAGGATTGAAAGCCTCGAGAGGGTGAACTCTAGTGCTCTAGTTGAGCAAGGGACTTCTAATGTCCCATCAGAGAAAGGGACCCCGAGTGTCCAAGTAGAGAAAGGGAACCCGAGTGTCCAAGTTGAAGTCTCAAGTACTCCTAACTTTACCCCGGAGCAAGTTAGCCATGTCATTGAATTGCTCAATCAACAACGGGCAAAGGAGGAGCGAGAGAGACTTGATCAAGTGTTGGGCAATACCCAACGAACGGGCATTCCCCGTATCTTGGATAACCCCCCAAGAAACATTTCACTACCAAGGCCCATCCGAAATGTGCAACCTCTTGAGCAAGCCGATGAAGCTCAAGAAGGGGAGGAAGCCGATTATGGTGATGATATGTATGGGTTTGACGATCACTTTCAACTAAGGCGAGGTATGAATTGGGGTCGAAATGTGGATAGAGGTAGGGGCCGAGGTCGAGGGCCACCTATGGGTTATGTTGGAGGGAATGCGAGGAGGGAGTATGGTGTGAATGAAGATCACTATGGGGGCCAATCGGAGCCTTTCCGTGGGGGTCGTGATAACACCAACATCAATAGTGTGAAGCTTAATCTCCCAACCTTTAAAGGGAATTGTGATCCGGCGGCTTACATTGAATGGGTGCTACACATGGAAAGATTGTTTGACACAAATGAGATGATCGATGAGAAGAAAGGTACCTATGCTATTTCATCCTTTGAATCCTATGCATCTACTTGGTGGGAATCCGTCAAGAGATCAAGGAGGAGAGCGGGGATTCCCGTGAATATGGGTTGGAATGACTTGAAGGGTATCATGAGTATCAAGTACATCACTCCAAGATATCGGCAAGAGCAACTCAAGAAACTTTATGAGTTGAAGCAAGGTGTCAAGACGGTGCATGAATATTTTGATGAGTTTGAAAGAACTCGAATGGCCTTAGATATGGACACCGAAGATGAGGAGCAAGCCGTGATCCGTTTCATGAATGGTTTGAGCTATGGCATAGCTTCACAATTGAGATTGCATGCTTATCTTTCACTTCAAGAAGTCCTTGATGCCGCTATCCAAGCCGAGCAATGGCTTGAGAAAGATAAGTCCAACCGTTACAAGAGAAACACTTCTACCTCCATGAACAAGTCAAAAGATTGGAAAAATCCTACTCCCAATGCAAAATTCACAAATGCAAGTGGCCCTAGTGGAGCAAGTGCTAGCAAAGATGTGAAGAAGCCGTTTGAGAAGTACACACCCAATGTGGGAGGTAATTCTAAAACCCAATTGAATACTCCTACTTCTTCTTCCATTCAATGTCACAAATGAAAGGGGTATGGACACTTTGCTAAGGAGTGTCCTACAAAGAGGACCATGGTTCTTGTTGGTTAAAATGCATATGAACAAGAGAGTGAACCGGAGGATGATGAGGGAGTAGAGGGAGATGAGGGAGTAGAGGAGGATGATCTAGATGACACGGTGGAGGATAAGGAACCTCATACTTTTCTAGTTGTGAGGAGGAGCTTAGGAGCTATGATCTTGGAGGATGGTGAAACCTTGCAAAGGGAAAACCTTTTCCATGCTAGGTGTCGTGTTAAGGGTGTTGTATGCTCTATGATCATTGACTCCGGGAGTTGTGCTAATGTTGTGAGTCAATCTCTTATAACCCAACTGAAGTTGCCTACTGTGAAGCATCCCAAGCCATATCGATTGCAATGGCTTAGTGAATGTGGGGAGCTAAAGGTAGTGAAGCAAGCAATGATCAAGTTCAGAATGGGTAGTTATGTTGATGAACACTTGTTCGACGTTGTGCCAATGCAAGCTTGCCACCTTCTCTTTGGAAGGCCTTGGCAATTTGATCGACAAGCGGTTCATGACGGGCGTGTCAACACTTACACGCTCCAACATGAAGGAAGGAAATTTGTGTTAAAGCCCTTAACTCCCAAACAAGTGAGTGATGACTACAATCGGATGAGGGAGTTGACGGAAGCGGCTAAAGCCAAGTCGCCCATTGTACTTGAATCTGAGGCAAACAATCTTGTTGTCTTTCCAAAGCATGATGAAAATGAGAGTCACTCCACTTCAAATGAGAGAGAAAAGATAGAGAGAAGTGAGGAAGTGACCGGTGACAATCTAAGAGAGGAAAAAGGAGAGGAATTGAGGAGTGATGTGAGTGGATTGTCACCACCAAGTACACTTGATCATGAGGTAAAATTGAGAGAGAAGAGAGGTGAGGAAAGAAAAATTGAGAGTGAGAGCACCCATTATTCTAACAATTCTTCATCTTCTACTCTTTCTTGTGTTAGTTCTTGTGTAGGTACAAATGAAGACAAGCCATTGGAGCCTCAACCATGTGCTTGGAAGGAAAGACAAGAGGAGGAAAATTCTCAATGTGAGCTTCATGAAGAAGGAGTCGTACATGACACTTCAAGCCTTGTAAGTGATCAAGGGAGAATTACAAATGTAAGTGTTGCTCCACCCTTTCATGAATCTACTAGCTATTCGTCTTGTGATGACTCAACACTAGTTGGTGCTTGTGTTGCATCTAGTGAATATGCCACTAGTGAAGAGTCTCAAAGTCAACATGTGTGTGCTTGTGTGACATTAGTTGAGAGCCTTGCTAAGCCACATCATGATGTGAGCTCATTGTTCAATGAATCTCTCACTAGTGTAGACTTGGTAGTTGACAATGAATTTGACCTTTGCTATGACACACCGCCAATCTTTGATAAAGGGATAGATGAGGTAGTTGATCATACCCTTGTTGATATGCTTCTATTTGGTGGGTTTATGTGTTGTGGTGAGGATGAAAATGGACTTGAGGAGTCCAACTTGCATGAATTGGACAAGGATGTCTATGATGACTCCTCAAGTGAGGGTAATGAAGCTAGTCTTGATAACTTGTCTATGCTTGATCATGATGTTGAGATGTATGTTTTTACATTTCCATTGTTTGAAGACAATCTCATTGGTGGTAGAGAATTGTATGGGACTAGGGTTGATAGTAAGGTGGAACCTCCATGGTGTGAAGGGTTTGACCCCTTAGGCAACCCATTGTGTGAGGATTTGAATGAGGTAAATGACTCTTTGAGTGACCCTACTATTGCTTGTTCGGGCTATGATGAAGAAGAGACCATTATCAATACCTTTCTTGATAGTTTATCTTTTGAGACGGGTTGCTTAAGTGATGAAATGGGAGGTGAAAGGGAACCCCTTGGTGTGAGTAAGTGTGCTCTAAAGAAGGGGAGTGGAGTACTTGATGTTACTTGCATGATGGGTTATTTGACTCACTCCACTCCACATGTTGGTCACACTTTGAGGAGGGATTGGTTTGTTGATCTTGAGCTTAAGGTTCAAGGGGATTTTGATAGCTTGATCTTGCATTTTCCATGTCCCCATGACCTATTTGCTCCTTATTGTGTTGCATGCATATTCTCATTTGAACCAAGCACTTGGTGATCTCATTGGAGATTTGGTAGTTGTTCTTCACATTGATGCTTGGTTATATCACAAGAGTGTGTTTTCCACACTTCTTGCACTAACCTACTTTCAAAGTAGGAAATCTTGTGTTTGCTTGTCGTTGCTTGTAGGTTCTAAGCTCCATGTTAAGGCAAAGGAGACCTTGGAAGAAACCTATGTCAAAGTGATGATCAAGGGTTACAAGGGAGGAGAGCATTGGGCACCCCGAAGAGATGATGCCATGTACGTGAATGCATTGATTTCGAGGACGAAATCCTCTCAAGAAGGGGAGGATGATAAGACCCAAACCCCCACAAGACCCTTCACTCGGAGCCAAGCTAAGGAGATCCAAGAAGTACACCTACACTTGGTGAGGAAGGGCCTAGAAGAAGGAAGCGACTGGAAGCCGTTCCGAGTGCTCAAAGTGCAAGAGGAGCAGCCCAGTGCCTTGGGCGCCCCGCCTGGCATTCCAGGCGCTCCGCCTGAAGAAGCCTAGGCTGAGGCGCTCCGCCCCAACTCTGGGCGCCCCGCCTAGGCCACTCCACTGATCATTTGGCCGGGCGCTCCGCCCCAATCTTGAGCGCTCCGCCCGAAATGCTAAAGGACGAGATTCCTAGTTATGTTAAGACTATTTTGACCCTACGTGGTCCTATGTTCCTAAGCTTAAGTGTGGGCATATTAGACCTTTCATATGGTGTCTAAAAATACCTATAAATAGCTAGATTGCTTGTTATTTTCAATAGCTTACCTTTGATGAAAAACAAACACTTGTGTTGAAGAGTTGAACTCTTGTTGAATGAAAAACCTTGAATTGGGACTTGTTCTTCCTCTAGCGGATCTAGATGAATTCCAATCTCCCCTGACCATTCTACTTGCGTGCTCACGTTAGCTCGAGGGTAGTTGCCTAGCGTAGGTGTTCTTGACCTCCTCTCGGGGTGTAACGGAACAAGTTCTCCGTTGCTACTTGAGATTTGTGATCGAGATACGTCTCGTTCTTATCCTTTTTATTTTCCGAGTTTGATTCTTATCAATTATAGAGTAAGAAAAACTTTAAAAATATAAAGACTAGGAAGAAGTAGTATTTCTTCTACAAAGGAAAATTACAACAAGACGTTAGAAAAAGAAAGAGAGCAACGTTGTTAGTTGTCTGCAAATGATAATTGGTGCCTTTTTTCATACAACTTTGGCCTTTATTTATAGAAAAGATTCCATGCCAAATTTCTACCTAAGATGCCATATCTTAAGGTGGTAGGAAATATTTCAAGATGGCCAAGGTGTGTTGGCTTGTGATAACATTTTCAAAGATTCATACATAGCTTCATTTCATGAACTTTCTTCCGCTTGCACTTTTATTCTTCAGCGTAAAACAATTCATAGACATTACTATCAGTGTTATAATCACACTATGAATAATGTAATCATCAATGGCCATTCCCTTATTTTTCTTCACCTTGAATAATTTCTTCTTCCTGCGCGAGAGATGGATATATTTATTCACGTTTTATTTAAAATACTTAATATTTAACTATAAAAATATATCAATAAATTATATCCATCAATTTGCTGGCGTGCTTGCTCATGGATCTTCTTTATCAATTCAGCTTTTTTCTTTTCGTCAATGCTAGCTATCTCACCAACAGGCAAAGGAATTAATTCCACAGGAGTTAAAGGATTAAAATCATAAACTATTTCAAAAGGTGAGAAACTAGTAGAGGAGTGAACGACACGATTATAAGCAAATTCAACAAATGGTATGCATTCCTCCCATGATTTCAAGTTCTTTTTAATGATAGTACGTAACAAGGAGCCCAATGTTCTATTAAACACCTCAGTTTATCCATCAGTTTGTGGATGACAAGTAGCAGAAAACAAAAACTTAGTTCCCAACTTACCCCACAAAACTCTCCAAAAGTGACTAAGGAATTTTACATCCCTATCACTCACAATGGTTCTAGGAACCCCATGCAAATTCACTACATCCCTGAAAAATAAATTGGCAATGTTTGAAGCATCATCAGTTTTATGGCATGTTATGAAATAGGCCATCTTTGAAAATCTATCCACCACCATAAAAATAGAATCCATACCCCTATTTAACTTTGGCAGCCCCAAAACAAAGTCCATTGACAAATCAACCCATGGTATGCTAGGTACAGGCAAAGGAGTATACAAACCATGAGGCATGACCCTAGATTTAGCTTGTTTACATGAAATGCAACCAGAACCTACTCTCTCTACATCCCTCCTTATGTGTGGCCAAAAGAAGTGTTCATGCAAAATGTCTAAGGTCTTTTATACCCCAAAATGGCCTATCAATCCCCCACTATGGGCTTCATGCACAAGAAACTCTCTTAAAGAACTATTAGGCACACAAAGCTTACCTTCTTTAAACAAGTACCCATCATGCCTATAGAGCTTTTCAAATGCAGATTTCTCACATGCTTCATAAACCTTAGCAAAATCATGGTTTTGTGCATACAATTCCTTCGTGATAAAGCATCAGCTACTACATTGTCTTTACCTTGCTTGTATTGAATTACATAAGAAAATGACTCAATAAACTTTACCCACTTTGCATGATGGTGATTCAGCTTGCTTTGTCCCTTTAAATACTTCAATGATTCATGATCAAAATGAACCACAAACTCTTTTAGCCATAAGTAGTGCTGCCAAGTCTCCAACGCTCAAACCAATGCATACAACTCCTTGTCATAGGTGGAATAGTTCAAGGTGGCGCTACTAAGCTTTTCACTAAAGAAAGCCATTGGATGTTTTTCCTTCATCAAAACAGCACCTATACCAATCCCAGAGGCATCACATTCAATTTCAAAAGTCTTAGAAAAGTCAGGCAATTGCAACAATGGAGCAGAGCACAACTCATCCTTCGACAAGTTAAATGCATCATCTTGTGCCTTATCCCATTTAAAAACTATCTCCTTCTTAATTACTTCAGTCAATGATGCAGCAATTGTACTAACATCTTTCACAAATCTCATATAGAAACTAGCGAAACCATGAAAGCTACGCAAATCAGTCCCAGATTTAGGTACATGCCAATCTCTAATTTCTTTTATCTTTTCTTCGTCAACTTCTATTCCATTTGCACTAACAACAAAACCAAGGAACAGAACTTCATTTATGCAAAAAGAACATTTTTTCAGATTAGCATACAACCTTTGATTTCTAAGCACTTCTAAAACACACTTCAAATGGTGCACATGCTCATCAAGACATTTGCTGTAAATCAAGATATCATCAAAGTATACAACAACAAATTTACCAATGTAAGCACGTAGCACATGATTCATTAATTGCATGAAAGTATTAGGAGCATTAGTCAAGCCAAATGGCATCACCAACCATTCATACAAACCATGTTTTGTTTTAAATGCCGTCTTCCATTCATCTCCTAGTTTCATTCTAATCTGGTGATAACCACTCATCAAATCAATTTTAATGAAGATACGAGCACCATATAGTTCATCAAGCATGTCATCTAGAAGGTGATAAGCAAAAGGGTGTGCTCGAGGTAACTTTGGCCAACCTTTTAGCCCAGGTAAGAGCAATGAGTGCTCGGATGGGGAGTCTTAAAAGAGAACAGACATCTATGACTTAAAAATCTGCTCGTAATGAGTCAAATTAGTGCAATCCTCAAGTAGCTATGCCAAAACAGAGATTCTAGAAGTTAAAGGTGAATGTTGTGGTTATAAGGGCTTCAATCTAGAGCTTGATGACTTGTGTAATGTCACGCTTATTTCTCCTGAAGTTGTTGATCTTTTGCACTTAACATGGGTAAGAAGAAGATATCCATATCTCTATGATAAATATAAGGTTGAGTGGAAGGTCAAGGTGATAGTGTCACGTGGAGAATACCTCGAAACGATTTGGTGTGTTGTGTATCCTCTTCAAATGTTTGACTTTTGTTTCGGGCAATCATGGTTTCATATTGTGACATCCCATATGTGCGAGATTGGATAAGGCATGTAGCGGACGATGAAGGATGATCTCTAATGCTATTCCCATGTATGAAGAAGAGTCCCAAAAGTGCATATGACACTTCTATGCATATAGAGAAATGTAATGCCAATAAACAGGGAAAGATTGGGTTGGCTAATGTAGTTGGGCTGCCACGAGAGAAAAAAAGATGAGATTGAGAGGAAGATGAGAGAGGGGAAAGAAGGAAATAGAATAATTGAGAGGGAAGGTACCCCTTGTTCTAACGCTAACTCTTTATATTCTTCTTCTACTTGTTTTAAGCATTGTGCAGGAATTCTTGGAGGCAAGCCGCTGATGAAGCCTCAATCATGTGCTTAAGTGGAAAAGCAAGGTTTGGAAGAACTTTGATGTTAGCTGCATGATGAGAGAGTTAGTCGCACTTCAAGTACTTCGAGTGTCTAAGATGACAACTTGAGTGTGAATACTTATCTTTTGTTGATTCCTTACCTTGTGAGAGTGTTGGTGAAAATTCAATACAAGTTAATGATTTGCATGAATACAATGTGATTGCAACTAGTATAGAATCTTGTGGTCGGCTTGTATGTGAACATGAACCACTAATTGAGGAAGATCATAAGTTGTATGATAATGAGATCTCTTTGTTTAATGAACCTCTTTTTAGTGATGGCAATGTAATTGACCTTGTTAGTGAGTGTTGTTATGACACACCACCCGTGTTTGATAGGGAAAAAGATGAGTTGTTTGATTATCATGTTCTTTCCTTTGATAACATATTTGCTGTTGGTGGTCTTATATGTCGTGGTAATGATGATACTTGTTTTGATGAGTCCCTAGTGAATGAAATTGATAGGGTTGTACAAAATGACTCCTTAGATATTGATGAATCTGGTTTTGATACTTCACCCTTGCTAGGTAATGAACTTGAGATGATTGCTTCTACTAACCCTTTAACTGAGGGAATTTTAATATAGGTGGTGACTTGTATCAAACTAGAGTAGAAGGTGAGCTTGAACCTCCATAGTGTAGGAAGTTTTACTCTTTAAACAGTCCCTTGTATGAAGTTCCAAGTGGGAAGAGTGGTCTTGTTGATGAATGTGATGAAACATCTTTGAGTAGTCGTAACCTTCATTGTGTGGGATGTGATAATGAAGAAGCCATAATTGATGCCTTTCTTGGAAATTTGTCTATCGGGGAGGATTGTCTTAGAGGGGAATATGGTAGTGAGGAGGAATCTCAGTGTAAGTAAGAGTGATCCTAAGAAGGGGAATGGAGTAGTTGATGTTAGTACTAGGTTGAGCTACTTTACCTACTCTATTCCTTATGTTGACCACACCGTGGATGTAAGCATGCCAAAATAATGGTATCAAATTTAAAGAGCAATACATTGGGAGGTTTGGTGTGATAGTCATGAACTTAGAGATAATAGGTTCCTTGATTTTTTGAGATTGCATGTTTTACGGCCTATTGATCTCTTTGTTTGTTGTTGCTTTGGGTATGTTCCTTTGATGAGCCAAAAACATATTGTCCATTTTGGAGAACTTGTAGTAGGATGTTGTGGTTGTGTTTGCCTTTACTTGCAGGGTTTGATGGTTTGATTTGGAGGGCGAAATCCTTTCAAGAAGGGGAGGATAATGCAGTCCAAACTGAGACAAGACATGTTCGTGAGCTTTGGAGGAGCGGGCAGCATGTTGGAGCACTCAACGAGTACCTTGGCAAGCGGGATAGATTGTGCATGATCTCAACGAGCAATCAACGAGCATGATTTTGGACGCCTAATGTTTAGCGTTTTGGGGCAGAATGTTAGTGAACTCAACGAGCTCTTACGAGCTCCTTTTTATAATCACCTAATTTTGGCACAAAATTAAATTGCTCAAAATAATTGTGCTAATTTTTTCGTTGATTTTTTCTTTTTGGATTTTTAGCTTCATTTTAACCAAGTTTTAGTTGTTAAATTAAGAAAAAATACTGAAAATCATTCCAAAAAAATATCTTCATTTATGAGTAATATTTGATTGAATTTCTGCGTTAATTAAAATATTTTTCTTTTAATTTTATGTGTTTAGTATTAATTGGAATACTTAATTGTATCTAATTAGCATTTTGTTAGTTTAAATAGCCATTGGGCTAATCCAATTCAGAAAAGAAAAATGAAAGAAGAGCAGTCCAAAACCTGACCCGTCGACCCACATCCATAGACCTAACCCACTTCTCAAAATATAAAAGCCCCAACCCCTTTTATCTTTGTTCATTTACTTAAATCACAAAAATGGGAGAAACTTTATTAATTTTACCCCAGCCCGACTGTAAAATCCCCTGCCACCATGCGCCGCCACCTACCACAACCGCAGAAATACTAAAATATACCACAAACTCCTTTTCACCTCCTCTTTTCATTTCTTAAACTCATTTACGAAAAACTCCTCTAATTTGTGTAAATCGGATTTGAAAGGGCGTCCAAAACTTAACTCCGGCGAAATCCATTTTTCCGGGTCAAGCTATACATCAATGGCGTCGCCTCGTTCTCCTCTACGCTGTTGTGAAGGTAATTTCTCATGAAAAACCCCTCATTTTTTCCGTTGTCTTTGCTGCCTCGTTTTTCCATTTTTAAAGCCGTGGCTATGGTGTTTGTTTGTCTTGGGGGACCTGTGACTGTTTGTGATATGGCCATGTGGGGGATTTTATGATAATGCTATTGTGATATTTTGATGTCTCGATGTGATTTTATGACGGTGGTGGTGATGGTTTTGTATCGACTAAGTAGTGGTATCGGGGCTATTATGGTGTCATTTGGGACGCTGTGCTGATGATGGTAAGATGATGCTGCGATTGCAGTAGTAGTGATGGCATGGGGGTGCTATGATGGTTTTCTTTTGTTTTGGTGTTTCGTGGTTGGGAGACGATGGCGAGTAGGCAGCAGTGGCGGAGATGATGCTGCCCGCATTTGCTTTGGCAACGCAGTGGGGTTTAACGTGCTAGGTGTTGCGGGCTGTGGTGGTGGAATTTCTGTGATGTCTGAGCAGCTATGGCGATGACATGGCGCGATGGCGAGGCAGTTATTGGAGAAGCGATTGTAATGAGACAGTGGTGGTTTTTGATTTTGCAATGACGGGTTAGATGAATCTTAAGCTTTTTTGTTTTCTTTCTTTCTAGTTCAGTTTTAGCTTATGATTAGTAGATAATTAGTTTTGTTGGATTGTTAGCTATGGAAAACACGTGTTCAATGGTGATCGTATTTCAGTTTTGGAAATAGTTCAATGTATGTCATGAAATTCATAGATGTTATCAAGTTAAACATATTGTTGTCAATTTGTCTCTTTATGTGTTTGTAGTTATATGCTCAAATGACTATGGCACTGTTTAAATTGTGGTAATATGTGTTTACGGTCAAATTCTGTTTCGTCATTGTAGTTCTGTTAGTTGTTTAGTTTAGATGAAATCCCAGTTTGAACTTGTTGTTTACATCTGATTCGAGTATGAAATGTTGGTTAAACTCAAGTGTGATCTCACGTGATTATGTGGGTGTCTGTATGCCTTAAATTGTGTGAAGTTGTCTGTGTGCCCGTTTGTGCGTAATTGATTGCTCACTGGTGGGAAGGAAGTCATATATATTGGTGTCCTAATATTAGCACTGTTAAGGTTTCTTTGTTCATATTCATTAACTCAATTATGGAAGTCATGTATGTTAGCATGTTTCTAGCTTACTGAAAGGTGTGTGAATACATCGAACCATGAAATGAAGTGAACTTTTGTGTATTATGATGAATGTTATCTTGAACTTGCGGTAAGGGAAGCACATGTTACATGAATGGTGCTGACAAAGGGTAGTATGGATTTATTCCTAGAGTTCAAGCATGAATTTGGAAAATTATCTTCTTTTATTTGTTTGATCCTAATTAACATGTTAAAATTGGTATAGTCCCTTGTGAGAGTACTTGATAGCAGCATGGTAGGGATGTTGTTTTGGTATCTATCTTGTTGTAGTATTTGTTAATCATGTCCAGTATGCTTACTGTTTGGTATGTCTATTGAACTCGAGTAGTAGGAAAATTAGTTTGATTTCATCATTGTTCAGGCGTTAAGTTTGGTCTGGCCATGCCAAGTAGTTTGTTTTGGTTCCTATGGTTTAGTTTGTTATATGGTTAGCTTAGTAGTAGTCAAATAGTTCATTTTAATTTGTTAGTATAAAAATGAGTTTGGGGGAGGCCCTTTAAACTCAAATTTCAGATTTTTATCTTTAGAGATGAGAGTCAAATAGGGTACAAGAGTTAGCTGAAAAGAAGCGATTCCCACATGGGTTTGTGTACTTTCTTTTGAAAAAGCAAGTCTTGGTCTCATGGGGGTTGTCCTTTTTACCCAACCTTACACTCTTATCTTTTGGCTATTTAAGAGAAGCTTTGACTCTCTTTGAGACGAGAACTCATCTGTAAAAAATACTTCCACTATATATTTTCAAATCTGAAAAGAAAATAAAGAGAGAAGAGTGGATGAAATACTTAAAAAAAAGGCGGAGAAAATAGTAAGAGTGTGGTAAAAGGTGTAGAAGAAAAAGATTTTGGATCTCAAGTCTTTTAAAGGTTGAAGTTTTTGGCTAAAGCTTTATTTAAAGGTCTAGTTGCTATTGTATGCCGCTGCTTTATAGACTTGGTTGTTGGTCTTCAGTCGCTGTTGCTTTTGGAGGTGAACTCATAGGTAAGTTATTTTTTCCCCAAACTATTTGTGTGTTGTATCGTATAAAAGCTGGCATGCCAAAGGCCCAATCATATATGAACTTGTTCAGTCTTTAAGTTGTGAAACTATGTTATGGGCCCTTTAGTAAATTTCCATTTTATCTATGCATGTTCAGGCTACTGCTGGTTATGTATGACATGAATGAATTTTATTTTTGCAAAATTCTTACTTGAAAGCATGTTCAAAAATCAAGTTTATGATTTGCTTAACATGAACCTAAAAGCAAACTTGGGTACATTTTTGCAAAGAAAAACGGACGCACAGGAGACTTGAACATTTAATTTCAGGTTTATTATAAATGTGCTGTGACAAATTGAGTCAAATTTGAAATTGCTTAAGCTAAAATTGGTTGTGGTTGCAAATAAAACAGACCTGTAAGTAAATGGCCATTGAAGTGGGATTCTTACAAATAAGAAACTGTAGGTGAATTCTGGAACTAAAAACAGTGAAAGGGAAAGGGGAATCTGTTGAAGTTTATTTCAAACTAACTTTGAGCAAACAAAATAATGAACAAATATTTCTAACCAACTTTTAGCAAATAAAATAATGATGAGACATGAGACAACGCGATTAGGTACACTAATAGGAATGGAAAGATACGATTAATGGGAAGATACAATTAGGCATAATGATAAGTATGGCTCGTGATCTACTTGTTATGCAAAAGATAAAATTAAATTGAGCGAAGCTAATGATGCAGCTTATGTTAAAATTTGATTTTCAACTCGATTAGGCATTGAGTAAGTATGATTTGTGATCTATTTATTAGGCAAAAAGAAAAGTTAAATTGAAGAAGCTAATTCGTTTTTAAAGTATACCCTGTGGGTTACCTAATACAATCTTTATGTCAAACAGTCAAAGCGTAACAAAAGAAGACAAATAAACAACAAATAATTTTATAAAATCTAATCACGATAAAAAGAAGAAGTTGTGCTTATCACAAGATTCGAGGGTGCCTACCACCTTTCTGCGAGTCAATCGAGATCCTTACCCAGATTCTCTGACGTAGACCATTAGACGTATCAAAGGTATTCTAAAGGTACCATTTTGGTGACTTGGCACACCTTTGAACCTGTCAAGTGGCGACTTCGACTCTCAATATTTTCATACACTTGTCACAACTTTTTAAATAAACACCTTTTGTTAAATTTTAGGGCGTGACATTTTGGCGATTCCGCTGGGGACAGTTTATAATCTCAGGCTTTGATTTTATCGCCTTTCATCTTTTTGAGTATTGTTTGTTGTTATATTTCCTTGATTATTACCGCTCTTATATTATTGAAATGTATATATATTGTCATCCACCGCAACCTTTCAAGTCTCTCGAACAGTTTCACACATGCACTTACCAGTATTGCCTGCGGCATCTAGGAACTTTCTTTCTAAATCGCCCATGATTTAGGAGGAAGGTGTGACGGGGTTTCAGTGATTCGGGGCAAATCGAGCTAAGACGCCAACCCTCAAGGACCAAGAGCTTTGGAGATGAGTTGAAGGCATATTCCATAGATCCAAGGCCAAGGAGGAGCACCCAAGGCACATTTTTAGGCTCCTCAAGAAGCTCCATGATGAGGCGGACCGCCTACTAGAAGGGGCGGACCGTCCAATTGAAGATTGGTGGAAATTCGGCTAAGTATGAAAACACATGCTCTCTGAATCTTGAGGAGGCGGACTGCCCACTCTGCAGAGGCGGACCGCCCACTCTACGGTGTGTCTCAACCAGCTTCTCAACAGGCGGAACGCCTAGTGTGATGCACAGACCGCCCACTCGTCTCTTAGCTTGATGGGAATTCTACTTATATTGCTATGTAATTCCTACTTTAGCCCTACGTGGCTTATGTCTTTCTAACCTACTTTGAGGATACCTTAGACCCTATATTATGTTTAGAGGGCACCTTTAAAAGGACCCCCTTTGGTTTATTTTATCATTACCTAGCTTTTGAATATTGAAGAACAATTTGAGACATGATCTCTTGAATGAATGGAACCCTTCCTTCTGGCTTGAATCAATTGGTAGAACTAATTGAACCTCATTCCAAACCCGACCGAACCCTTTGCAAGAGCCAAGTGTCTCTTGAGGATCGTTCGTATAATGTAGGTGATTCTTGACATCGATTCGAGGATGTATCCAGACTAATTCCTCGATACTACCTTGAAGGATAGTTCGAGCCTCGACTTGCGTCTATCTTATTTTCTCGCTTCCATACTTTTCTGTTATCATCTTGGTATCAGAGCAAGGCTCGGGATTTATTTATGCAAACGCTCGATGCTTGTTCATCGTACCTATGTTAGTTTCTAGTTTAGATTCCTTGTTATTATTGTTGAAAAAGAAGAAAATATTTAAAAAAAACTAGAAAAAGATGAAAAATACAGAAAAATGGCTAGATGTTCTTGGTTATGGTGATTCCTTTGATGTTTGTTATCGGGGATTATTTGTTATCATATTCCCGTTGATTGGGTACCCTCAAAACACGTTTTAGAGTTGAGAATTAAAAGATTTAAAATCAAAATCCCCAAAGTTTGAAAAACCCTTGAATTTGATTGAAATTCCTTTATTTGGACTTGTTGATGATTGGGTGTTGATATATATCATTGGGGATTGATTGTAGTTGTTGAAAACATATTGGGGTACCTTTGGATGAAGAAAACACCTTGAAAACATTGGAAATTGGGATCCAAAATACCAAGAACACAATTTTTGGACTGTGCTGAAGAACAAGGAGGCGGACCGCCCACTTTTGTGTCAAATCTCTGGATAATTGGGTAGGCGGACCGCCCACCTGCAGAGGCAAGGCGCCTAGTCCTGAAGGGTGTCTAGGTAGTTAAATTCGTAGGTTTTCGTATTTTGTTGGTTTGTATTACTTCCGGCTAGTACTATTAGAGTAATATTCCTACTTAATTAGTACTATTTATTTGAGCCTTTAGGATAATCGTGCTTAGTGGAGAGTAGAACTCAATGAAGAATCGTAAAACCATTTGTTTCAAGTCATCACTTAAAGAGCCTAGCATCCATCGAGTCCCATTAATTCCACTCGTCCCAAAGAGTGAATGTCTTGTGGATTGTTTGGTTATTGATTAGGAACGTGTTTCAACCATGTGATATCTTTGGTTCAAGCTTGAGTGATAAATCCCCCAGCACTAAACGAGTGTACCAAAGTGACATTCAAGTGAGGTGTGTGTGTAAGGTTATTTCACTAACCGTTTGCTTGTTTTGTAGGTACCATGACCGGTGAAGGTGATGATCTCATTAAGAGTCCCTTGGCTACTATAATGACCAAGTTGGAAGACATGAGCTTAAGACTTGAAAGTCTTGAATGAAGGACCCCGAGTGTCCAACTTGAAGCCGGTGAAGGGACAAGTGAAGGCTCAACCATGAAACCTGAACAATTTTCCAAATTGGTTAAGCAACAAAAGCTAAAGAATGATCTTGCTCGTAGGGAGCATGTGTTGGGCATGGCTCAACAAGTGGGCATTCCCCACAACTTGGGCAATCCCCAAGGAGGATGTTCCACTCCCTAGACCCCGTAGGAATGTTGCACCCCTTGAGCAAGTTGATGAAGCTCAAGAAGGGGAGGAACCCGGAGATGATGATGATGACTTTGAAGCTCCCTACCCGAATAGGAGAGCTATGAATGGAGGCCGGGGAATGAATAGATGTAGAGGTCGAGGTTGAGGACCCCAAGGGGGTTATGATTGGAGGAATTGGAAAAGGGGATATGATGGTGATGGTGACTACTTTGGAGGCCAACCGGAGCCTTACCAAGGGGTTCATAATGATAATAATCTCAATAGTGTGAAGATTACTATCCCAAGCTTTAAGGGGAGTAGTGATCCGGTTGAGTATCTTGAGTGGAAGGTGTGATGCAATGGAAAATACGAAAGCGATAAAGAGATAAAAACGAGACGAGACTCACACGAAAGTTCGAGTAGCAACGAAGAACTTGTTCCGTTACACCCCAAACGATTGGCAAGAATCACCTAACGCTATGCAACTATCCTCAAGAGTCACGTGGCTCGAGCAAATAGAATGATCAGAGACGGATTGAAGAGCAACATGGATTCATCCAATTGATTCAAGCCAAAATGGTTACAAGGTTCAAGAGCAATGCTCATTAATGTTTTTGTGTTCAAAGTAAGCTGAAAAGCAATAAATGAGAGAGGGGTATACACCCCCTTTACAATGTTTTCCTACATTCTGGTCCGCAACTGCTAAAGTGTTCATCGCGATCGCGCAGGAGTATATGCAATCGCGAGGCACACTTAAAAGCTTGGCGCGCGATCGCGCGAGACAGGACGCGAAGGCGAGGACCAAAAGTTTACTCTTCGCGATCGCGAAGAACAAAAAGTCTTCGTCAGGCAGTAAGCTCAGCAGGTGTTCCCCTGTTTTGCCCTGTTTTGCTCCCCTGCTTCCTGCACTGTTTCCTGCCCAGTTTCCACATTGATTGAGCTCCAATGCATTGTCTTTAAGTCCTCTCCCGAGCTCATATCATCCATGCCTCTCCAAACGAAGTGTAGGTGAGCGTCTTGTATATCCTTGGCTTGACTTCGAGTGAATGGTCTCGATGCAATTTGGGTTGCATCATCCTCCCCTTCTTGAGAAGATTTCGTCCTCGAAATTAAGGCGTCCTCCTCCAAGGTATCATCACCTACATCAAAAGAAGTCAAGTCACTAACATTGAAAGTGGTCGATACATTGTACTCACCGGGCAAATCTATCACATAGGCATTGTTGTTGATCTTCGACAACACTTGGAATGGGCCATCGCCCCTTGGTGTCAACTTCCCTTTCCGTTGGTTGGGAAACCTTTCCTTGCGGAAATACACCCAAACCCAATCCCCTTTCTTGAAGTCCACCTTCTTTCTTCCCTTGTTCTTCTTGGTTGCTATCTTCTCATAGGTCTCCTCCAAAGTCTTCCGCACCTTGGCGTGAAGTTCAAGCAATGCCTTGGCCCGAGCTTTACCTTCAAAATCAACAACCACATCCCTTGGCAAAGGGGTAAGATCAAGAGGAATCAAAGGGTTAAAACCATAAACACACTCGAATGGAGTCATGCCAATCATGCGATGTAAAGTGCGGTTATATGCAAACTCCATGAGTGGTAGCTTATCAATCCACGTCCCGAACCTTTCCTTTGGTCATAGCTCTAAGTAGAGCTCCCAATGTCCGGTTCACCACCTCGGTTTGCCCATCGGTTTGAGGGTGGTGGGACGTGGAGAAGAGCAACTTGGTGCCAAGAGCACCCCACAAACACTTCCAAAAATGGCTAAGGAACTTGGAGTCCCTATCACTAACAATAGTGCGAGGCACCCCATGCAATTTCAAAACATTATCAATAAACAAGGAAGCTACATGTTGTGCATCATTAGTCTTTTTGCACGGAATGAAGTGAGCCATTTTTGAGAAACGGTCAACGACAACATAAATGCTATCGTGTCCTCCTCTAGTCCGGGGCAAGGCCATAACAAAATCCATAGAAAGATCAACCCACGGACTAGTAGGTATGGGTAAAGGAGTGTATAAACCATGGTTGTTGGATCTAGACTTGGCTTGACTTCGAGTGAATGGTCTCGATGCAATTTGGGTTGCATGAAGGTGTCAATGGAAAGAGTTTTTGATACGAATGACATGGCCGAAGAGAAGAAAGCCAAATATGCTATATCTTCCTTTGAAACCTTTCCTTCTACTTGATGGGAATCAATCAAGAGATTGAGAAGAAGAAATGCTTTGCCCATGAACCTTACTTGGGGTGAATTGAAGCGTGTGATGGATGAAAAATATGTGACTCCTAAGTATCGTCATGATCAACTCAAACTACTTTATGAGTTAAAGCAAGGTTACAAAACAGTTGAAGAGTACTACAATGAGTTTGAGCAAATCTGAATGGCCTTAGACATGGATGCGGAGGAAGATGAATAAGCCGTCATTCATTTCAAGAACACCCATCGAGGACGAAATCTTCTCAAGAAGGGGAGGATGATTGGGGGCAAATCGAGCTAAGACGCCAACCCTCAAGGACCAAGAGCTTTAGAGAAGAGTTGAAGGAACATTCCATCGATCCAAGGCCAAGGAGGAGCACCCAAGGTACATTTTGAGGCTCCTCAAGAAGCTCCAGGATGAGGTGGACCGCCTACTAGAAGGGGCAGAACGCCTAGTTGAAGATTAGTGGAAATTCGGCTAAGTATGAAAACACATGCTCTCTGGATCTTGAGGAGGCGGACCGCCCACTCTCCAGAGACGGACCACCAACTCTACAGTTTGTCTCAACCAACTTCTCAACAGGCGGAGCGCCTAGTGTGATGGGCGGACCACCCACTCCTGTCTTGGCTCGACGTACTTATATTGCTATGTAATTCCTACTTTAACCGTACGTGGGTTATGTCTTTCTAACCTACTTTGAGGGTACTTTAGACCTTGCATTATATTTAGAGGGCACCTATGAAAGGACCTCCTTAGGTTTATTTTATCATTACCTAGCTTTTGAATATTGAAGAATAATTTGAGACATGATCTCTTGAATGAATGGAACCCTTTCTTTTGGCTTGAATCAATTGGTAGAACTAATTGAACCTCATTCCAAATCCGACCGAACCCTTTGCAAGAGCCAAGTCTCTCTTGATGGCCGTTCGTATAATGTAGGTGATTCTTGACATCGATTCGAGGGTGTATCGAGACTAGTTCCTCGATATTACTTTGAAGGATAGTTCAAGCCTCGTCTTGCTTCTATCTTATTTTTTCGCTTCCGTACTTTTCCCGTATCATTTAGGTCGCACACACTGTTTCGGATGGCCCTGATGCACTTTCCTCCCGATTTATCCACCGGGTTCTGTTGACACTCAATTTTATCTATCCTTTTCATTAATTCGGCTATATTTAACATAAAGGTGCAATATTGATTGTTTCAGCAAAGTTGCATTAGAAAGCATACATTTACCTGTGTTATCCCGTAATTACACAATATATACTTAATAATGAGTATATAACGTAATTTGCATCATTTAGGCTATTTGTCAAAATTTAGTTATTTATACAATTTACTGGATAAATAACATTTAGTAATTATTTTTGGTTATTTATTCTTTATTAATTTTATTTGGCCCTAATAATTTTTATATGTGCATTTTCTTTATATACGATATACATATTCATATATGTATTTTTATTTTATTTTATTATTTATTCAGCACCTTTAAGTAAATATTAGCCCGATTAAACGTTCGCTTCAATTTTTATTCATGCACCGTATTCATTTGAAAATTCAAATTCTCTATAGTTTAAATAATTTTTCTATCGCTATTAAATCTCACTTTACTTCTCCTTAATTTTGAAACTCTTTTCACTTTGAACCTAGACAAAATATAGTCTAAGTACAATCCATTGTATGAATATTTTGACCGAAGATCTTCCCAAATATACTTACTCAAAATGTCTCTATAAGATTGCCAACCCCTTTTTAGCGTGGATCTCTCCCTGAAATCTCTCAACCTACTCTATTCCTTAATCCCCTCCAACATATAATTCCCCTCAATTGCTTCCAATCACCCAAAGGCTCTAATTTTTCAATCTCTTTATAACTCAAGCATTAGCATTGAACATATCATCATACAGATCTATCCTAATCTCCATCCACACACGCCTATTCTCTCTTCTTCCTTCTCTTTACATACCGGCATACATATATAAAAACCCCCACACACACACCAGTGTCCATATGCAAACACCACCGGTGATAGAAGGTGGAGACACGCTAGTGGGGAAATAGAGGGAGATGAGAACGGGGAACTCCACCGCTGGAGATGTTGGT
This sequence comes from Petunia x hybrida, assembly GCA_037355625.1. Classification (NCBI taxonomy): domain Eukaryota; kingdom Viridiplantae; phylum Streptophyta; class Magnoliopsida; order Solanales; family Solanaceae; genus Petunia; species Petunia x hybrida. The sequence goes on along the minus strand of JBBBVM010000695.1, from coordinate 660,878 downwards.
AGCAAGCAGAGAAACGAACCACCTGTGACAAAAATGAGAAAACAAGGGAGAGGGCAACCACCAGCAGTAATGGTGGAGCTGGTGGCTTTACATGTTCTTCGCCGGGAAACCCATCACTGCTCCATTTTTTTGGGTTTCTTGTAGCCTAGTTCTATGTGAGAAAGGGAAAGGTGGAGTCGTAGCGACACCAGTACGGTAGATTGGTGGTCGCTCCTCCTCCTCTTCCTTCCACTTGGTCGTTGTTCCACTCCACCGTCATCTTGGCGGTGATGTCAACATGGTTCTCCAGTGACAGATCTCCATTGCGTTTGGCTATTGGAATCGGGAGTTATTCTTGGTCTCCGTCATTGCTTGATTCTGAATCAGATATGAGTTCTTATACACAAATTGTGTCGCCCCTATGTTGTTATCAATTCTGGTGGCTCGTGATAATTTGAAGTCTCTGTCACAGTTCTGCTGTTTGCTCGTTGACTGGGGTTACCGTTCCTTGATTAATTTGCTTGAATCTCTTTTTGCTTTCTGAAATTTTGCAGCCACTATGACGTTATTGTGTTGGATTTTGCACCGATATGAACAGTAACTATAAAAAATTTGCCTATGAAAATATTAAATTTGAGGCATATACTGATTGATTTGAACATATACTAGATGGCCAATGACGTTTTGGAGGCCATTACAGGTCCCGTTCCGTATATGTCCCTTACATATCCCAATAAAACAAAAAGAAAGGTGATGACAATAATATTTACATACATTGTTGCAAAACAAGCGGGATAGGAAATATGATCCGTATTTAGCGTGGCAACACGACCGGTCGGCATGTTTGCAGCCGTGACGTATCCTTAACCCCTATCTCCCAAATCCGAGCCTAAATCTTTACAAATCATTTTTCCTTTATTTTAATTACCATTTATTATTATTTTTGTTGTTACTATTATTATTATTTATTTATTTACTTTTTTATTATTTATTTTATTATTGTACTAATTCATATCTTTATATTTATTGCGAGGTACATCGTAGCGGAATTCATGAGAGGATGACGCTTTAGAAAGAGGACGAAATATTTCAAAACCTATTACTTTTACTTAATTTCATTTTACTAATCTGGACGTAGTTTGCTAAAAAGAAGATACTAGAAAAAATAAATATTTACTTCCTATTGTAGTTGTTTGTGTGCTATAGTCTGTTATTTATTGCTTATTTAGCTTAATTATTTGCTTTTGAATCTCAATTATTTAGTCCGGTCGGGAACCACATTTGGTGAAACCTGAGAGGTGTTTAACACCTTCCTTTCAGGTTGACTTGAACCCTTACGTAGAAATTTTTAGTTCTCAAGACCATCTTTTCGGAGTTAATTGTAAAAATTGGCTAGAAAGAAAGTAGGTGCCCTAATACGCCTAGTTAAAGAATATGTTAGGTGGAGACTCCAAGTCTTACCCATGAGTTACAATAAGTCGAATACTATTTCAAACCCATACTGGTTCGGGAAAAAAAGGTGTCGACTTAATGGCGACTCCGCTGGGGATATCAAGGTTCTAACCAAAACGGTCTTTATATTGGGATTCTTTTCTTTTATGTAGGATTGAAACTTGGTTTTCTTGGCGCTTTTTCTATCTTTTAAATTTTATTGGGTTGTTTTTTTTCTTTGCACCTTCTTCCACTCCTGGAAATTTACACCTGCACACACTATGAACGATTATGTGGATCTCATGGTCGTTCCACTCTCAAAACACCCTTAGGGGGAACAGTTTGCAATCTAGCTGGTCCGTGGTACAACTAAAAATTCTAATCGTTGCCACCCCTTGGTTGTCCGGCTGGAGGAACCATGTCCTGTCTAGAAACCTACTCTTAGAAGTTTCTATTAGGAGAATGCATCACATGCCTCAACAGTTTTAAAATCCTCCATAAGTTTGCTAAATTCTCTTTTTTTAAACAGTTTCACTTCATGATTGTTTTTCTTCAATTATCTTATTTTTTGAAACTAACTTGTTTGTTTTCTTTTTCTTTTTACTCCTCCTTTTTAAAAAGTTATTTTGTGAACTATTTCAACGTATGCATTTTTTTTTTCAAAACTTGTACATTTTTAAACTTGTGCATTCCCCGCATACCTCCCGCCACTCCTGTTAACTTCAATATCGTGCCAAATATCTTGCTTCAATGACCGTCTCTTTCTCATAAAATGCCCTTCAGGGGCAACAACTTGGAATTAGATGTTCCATGACGTTCTCGCTCCCGAGGTTTCCGCTTGGGAGGATAATAAAATCCTGGTCTATTTAACCAACTCTCAGTGACTGAGCTAGGATCATGCATCCATCATGACATGCCATTAGTTAGCTTACATCCAAGTCAAATAGACCAACTTGTTCAAACAATCAGAACATGTTTTTCGACCCCAATGGGCGTTGAGCACGATTATTTTCATTTACTTAAAGGATTGAACGTTCAAATGTGGACCATTTATTGGAATTATTCTACATTCAATATCATTCAAAGGCATAAAAGGTGACCAAAGAGCATCAAAAGCCCACATTAAAGCAGAAACGATCATTTATTTCCAAACATTTAGAATCATTCTATATTCAATACCATTCAAAGGCCCAAAAGGTAACCAAAGAGGCATTAAAAGCCCAATTTGAAGCAGAAACAACCACTTGGTAGACGGGATGACACATAATGTATATACGTCCTGTAGTCATTATATAAAGACTTGACATCCCTGGTATGTCAAAAGTCCATTAGACAAGTTGCCCAATGTCCAAGGGTTCCCAACCCACAACGATACATCTCTTCATATTCTCTGTTGCATTATTTTCAAAAAAAGCTTGTGCCACACGTTGGTCATTTGCTCGCAATAAAGCAAATTTTAGGCAATTTGTTTCTCCCTTCCTTCACCCTTTCCAAAAGATCATGACTACTAGAACATTTGACATGGTTGCTGAAATCTCTCAGTTGCTCAGCGGTTGATGGGGAAACCTAAGAATAGATCAACAAAATCAAGTCAAAATAGTGTTGGGAAATATAATTTCACTAATGGAGCACACTGCAATTAAAGGGACAATAGAAATAGTAGTACACTATTGGGATGTAGACCGAGCGGTTTTTACATTCGGAAGTGTAGAGTTGACACCTTGCTGGAAAAAATAGGCGGATTGACTCAACTCCCATTTTATAATGACGACATATTGATGCCTAAAAACATTACACCCAAGGAGTTTTTCGAAATGGCAGAACTTAAGCTCGAATTATGCACAGACAGTGTGGGGGCAGTTGGGAATTTCTTTGACTTCCCTCTACATTAAGTTCGGGTACGGAGAAGCATTTCAAGAATTTCAAGATAATTTCAGTATTAACAAGGCAGATTGGCAAGAGCGGAGGGTGCTCGCTTTTGTCACCAGCTTTTTAGGGACTGTCGTATTTTCAGAACACAAAGGACGGGTTGATATTTGCGTGATATCGATTGTCGATGCCTTACTCAAGGAATTTAACAGAAAATACACTTTGATACCTATGGTTGTTGCAGAAATGTACCGAGTTTTAGAAAAATGCAAGAAGGGTGCTAGCTTTTTCGAAGGTTTTAATTTTTTTTTACAAATTTGGCTGATGGAGCAGTTGCAAAAGAAGAATAGCACATAGCAAGCTTTCCATTCCATAACAAGAGAAAACTACATCTTGACTCATACCACTCGAATGGACATCGCTCTTGAGAAATGGGACCAGCCAATAACTGCTAAAGGCTGGCACCACATATTCTCTGTCAGTTGACAATCGAAAATATACAATGGATGTTCAATTACTTTCCCAGCACCACAGTGATCACACAGTTTGAAGGAGTCTCATTTCTCAACTAGTAGGATTTAGAGGATTTTATCCGTATGCTTCTTTAAAGGTACTCAGACAAGCAGGGAGAAAGCAGATCGTACCCCAAATTGCAGACACCAGAAGTTTCAAAGAAGGTATTTTCGAAGGAATGATACCATTCGAAGACAAGATATTAGAACTTTGGAAAGCAAGGCACCAAATGGAATTTGAGACTATTGGATGAGATTGGTTTGATGCAGGCTATGATGAAGATCACCCGGATCGGCTCATGAAAGGCAGTGCAAGAGCAGTTCAACCAAGAGTAACAACAAAAAAGAAAAGAAATGCTGATGATTTTGGAATCCGAGCGCGAGAGGCTACGCAAACAACTTGCAAAGGTACGAGAAATAATAGCAGAAAAGCAAAGTTTGGTCGGAGCAAAGAGAAAAGAAAATGACAAATGACGCAATAAGGCGGAACTCCTGACAAAATGTATAAAATCTATAGGGGTATGGGCGAGCGAAGGAATAAACCTCATGGCTGGCAAAGGAATGGAAGAGAAAGGAAGGAAGGTTTGGAAAATGTTGAAAAATATCATATTTGACATATATGAGTCTTAACTGATGCAGACAATATTGTCTTACAAGGATACTCATCAAGGGCAAGTTCGTCTGAGGAAGATTCGTCCGAAGAGGAAGAAGATGAATCTTCTAGAGATGGATCAGCATGAAGGATGTTCATTTGGCCATGATCTAATTTTCTAGCAATGTTTAGTCGTTTCCTTCTCTTACATTGTCTTAATATCAGCCAATGTAACCAATATTCCAATAAATGAAATATTCTCTTTTTATGCTCTGGATTTTGTCAGCAAACGAAATGATACATGTGGCACAAATCATTTTTCAAATCATCGTGCATAGAGCGGTCCCTTACATCATAGGACATATTTTATTTGCTATGTGTGCATTACGTAAATTTGTCTGTTTCTCTAGGTCTTTTCCTGCTTAAGTGAATCCGTTCCCTAATCCAATCTCCTACAAAGGCATCTCCTCTCCCAATTCTATGCCTAAATCCTAATAAAAAACCTTTTGCATGTTCTGATTATTCCCTATCCCTTATCAACTCAAAAAATCCTATTATCCAAAGGATGGCTCAAGTTGAATACCAAGGTAGATTATATGGTTAAACAAAGTATACTTGTCGGTGATTTTTCAAAATAAGAAGAGTTTGTTACAACAAGCACTGTGCACATTAGAGCGTAAAACTTGACAAGGCAAGAGATATATTGGTCAAACTCAAAGGCATATCTGACTTACCAAAATACTTTTTGATGCAGATGTCCGAGGATCATTTTGTTGCTCCGGTCCACACTGTAATACACTGAAAGCGATACAAAGCATTTTCAAACTTGCACCTACTCATGGTAAAAAAGGCGTTCAAAGAGTTATCAACGATAAGGAGGTAAGAAACAAGGGGAACCCACTTGATGTTACAAAGGTTTATGCACACAACCGAAATTAACAGATTGGTTCAACTTGGAAAAGAATGCAACAACGCAATGATAAAGATTCCATTATATGACGGAACCAGAAACCCGTGTGAGTGTTATGAAGCATATTCCTACCAACTAGCGAATGTGGGAGACGATGAACTCAGGATGAAATTGTCTGTTTAAGATGCTTACAAGGCCAACATCAAATTGGTATGTAGAGAAAGGAACGGGCATAGACTTCTTGGAGCAAATTTTGGTCGAAAGCTTTGTTCGAGTGATATTAATTTTCATGACAACAACTATACTGAAAAGGAAAGGCACAATAGGGCCAATCTCTAAAATGGTATTAGGTAACAATTCGACTACAACAAAATCCAAGGATGTACATGAGTTTGAAATACGCCAGACCTGATTCCTAAAAGCAGCATGATATGTAGTTAGCCGACACTGGGTTTGGTCTCTTCACAACAAAATCTTATCCAATAAGGAAAGAGGGTGCAAAGATTGAATTGCAGCAGTTGGTTGACAAGTACGAAAAATATTAAGTATCTCTTTCAAGGACGCACATGCATCACAACAGACAAATTGTCATACCCGATTTTGGACTCAACTCAAGGCGAGTCGGGTTTTGGATTTGACTGGGTGAACTCGTTTGAGTTAAGGTTTTGGAGTCACCACCTAATATAGTTCTAAGGCGTATTAGGTCACCTAAGTGTCTAGAGTTAAGTTCAAAAAGGTCTACTAGTCTATTAAGAGATTCTATAGGGTAAGAAGTCCAAGTGACTCAGAGAAGAAGATGTTAGGCACTTACCCGAGTCCCACCAAAAGGTGGTTACCTCCCGAGTCTAATTTTGGGATGTAAGCAATGTATGTCGTCATGAATACTAACTTAGGAATTAGTTTAACTAAGGTATGATATACTTACATATGCAAACAACTATCTTTTATGTTCGACCTATGTTTTGGCCTAATCGCGTCTATGGCCTCTAATGTCAAAGCCTAATTGTAAACAAGTGTTACCATACAGAGGGGTATTCAAATTCGACTCACAGATGTAATCATACTTTAAAAGAAGAGTATTTGCATGAATAATTGGTTTTGTAAATAGTTTTGGTTTTAATAAAGAACCGAAAGGAGTTTGTTGTAAAACAAAATGTTGGCTCATTTAGGGTCGGTGTGACTCGTCATTAATTGTCGAGCCCTAATCTTAATGTCCTTTTTGGTGTTGGGATCAGATTTTAGAAATGTATATATATGGATAAAAGGGGCTGTTTTCGAGAGATGAGTTCACGGAAGCGCACAAGAGCAAATAAGGGCTATCACACATAATAGTACAATATATATAGGTATAAACATGCAATTCTATGTCCTAAGTAATAGTTGTAACTTTAGGAAAACCATTTTAAGCGTACAGTAACCCCAAAATTTTATACACCCATATACACTATTAGTGTATAGGAGCGTTTAGAGTAGTTAAAAATATTTTCACACATAAGCAGGCCATGATTTAAAAAGGTTTATTGGGCCTGGACTGACTGCGCAAAATAAAAACAGCTAAAACACATAAAAAGGCATGTTTTCTAAAACGTTATGGGCCTGGACCATTTGTGCAAATCATAAACAGTTTTTTTTAGCGTAATAGGTCCAGATTTCATACTCTCGCAAATAAGTTCAGTTTTCAAGATAGAGTTCTAATCTGAGCATAGCAAAAACATATTTTCAAGTAGCTAAAACCTGTGATACACATAACATTATTATTTAAGAAGCACACAGGTGTTAAAGGTGTGACAATACTTGTTACAATACTCAGTTTTCGAAGAAGTTGTAAATATGGATGATGCAGCACATAAGGAGATAGAGAGAGAGAGAGAGGGGGCTCCTGTGTAGCCCTTTTTACACAGTTTAGTAACTGTGAGCCCTGTTTTAAACATATACAATAGGGGACCTTAATGAATATACCCAATAGAGGACAGTTTCTAAGAGGCATGGTTCATCATGTAAGAAATAAATCATGCTAAGCATAGCCAAGGCTCCAAGTTTTGTCCCCTAAGTATAATGTAGCCAATATCTGGATTAGTGATCTAAGTTTAAGAGTCAGAAACCAAGTTTTCATGGCCTAGAACTTGCAGACAGCCAGAGTACCCTCACTGGGGTCTAAGTAAAGGTCAAAGACCTTTAATAACACTTGGCATACCCTCAGGGGTACCCTCATAGTTCCTGCATGAAAGAATTAGCACAAGAGGCAACAAGGAAGCCCTGAACAGGCACTAACAAGAGCAAGAGTGCAGCCTTTCAATCAAGTATATACAGAGCACAAGAGGTAATCACACAAGAAGCTTCAAACCAGGACAAACAAGAATTGAAGACCAGTTTCTAACTAAAGGCAATATGCAGTCAAGAAGAAAGAGGAAAAGGTGAGGAATACCTTCAGTGATGTGAAAACAAGCAAACAAAGCTGTGAGTATTGTTTAATACTTACAGACAGTCAGACCAGAGAAGTGAACCAAACAAGAGTCTCCAAGTGATGTTAAAGAAAGTAAAGTAGGTTCTAGATGCTTCTGTAGGTGAAGAGAGTTGCCAAGATTTTTATGTGAGTGCAGTGAGTATGCTAGGATTGATATCAGAGAACCTTGTATGTGTAGAGAGTACTGTGGAAGATTCTGTGTCCTCCAAGAGAATAAGAAAGACTGATTTATATAGACAGGGGTGAGGGCTTTAAGTTCTAACGGGAGAAAACTAAAAATGGTAAGAGATTATTGCTTCCCAAAGTTAAGGAAACCAGTCAAGTACCCCTTCCATTTATAGGTTAATCAATCCCACAATCTTAGGGTAAAGCAAATCCCAAACCAACTGAGACTAATCCCCTTTAACCCCAAACGAAGTCCAAATTCAAAACCAGTTGTACAAACATAATCAAAATCCCAAAATCAATAAGTCTTCTCATAAGATTCCAATCAGCCTCTAATTGGCAGTTTGTCAGTTAACAAAACTAACTTCCAGTCACCAATTCAAACTGAACCTAATCGAAATCCCTTAAATCATGTCTAACTCAAACCATTCCAGTTTTAAACCATGTCATCATGCATTAATAGAGTAAGGGTCAGAAATACATTGTTAAAGATGAAAACCATTATCGAGGGTGTCAAATTAGACCTTAGTAGTAGTGATAAAAGATACGGGCTATGAGGGCACAAACCACATAAATAGATCAAAGCTAAGTTCTACTTATCCTAATGAAATAACAGTGAGACTAAGAATCATGCAGCTTCTCGCCCTAATTAGTTAAACAAGAAACAACTACACTCAAACGACATTAGGCAAATTAGAGCACACAAACTGGTATCTTTGTTAAAATAGTAAAATCAAATGAGACTGGTGATTTTGTGAATTTATGCAAACCAATTAATCGATCAGTTATGTTATCATGCCAAAAACTTAGACGATTTCAATTTTAATCATCAATTAAACCTAGAAAAATAATTGAAAAAAAGAAAGGTTTTAGGATTACCCGTTTGCAAACATCAGGGTCGGGTCACATTGACCCATCATGAATCGACCTTGCATAAAGGGTTTCTTATCCTTCTTCAGGCGATAGTATTGTTCAACATAACCTGAACCCCGCCGGAGGCGCCGGAGGCGTTTCCCGGTGGTGGTGACTCGGTCAACAAGGGTCGAGATTTTCCCTCGTCCAAATTCCATCCAAAGTATATAGGTTTTTTAGCGGATGACAAGGGGAGTACGATGGTACCATTTTCCCCAAATTTGGCCGGCTAAATCGGCCGGAAAACTAATCGACAGTGGTGGCAAAATACATCTCCGAATTGAGAGAACAAGAGAGTGTCGCGGCTGACGGTGTAGCGTGGGGAAAATGAGGGGATTTTAGGGTTTGGGGGTTGGGTTTAATTAAAATAGGAAATATTGTTTCTGGCCATTGGATTAAAAGATTGGAGGGTCAAGATCGAGCCATGTGGGCAGGGAGGTGGCAAAATAGGCTGATGTATAATGTATGATGTGTAATATATATATATATATATATCTATGTATGTATATATACATATATATATGTATGTGTATATATATATATATATATATATATATATATATATATATATATATATATATATATATATATATATATATATATATATGTATGTATTTATGTATATGTACTGTATATTTGGCATATAAACAGGTATAAATAGGTTTAAAAATAGTGTAAAATAGGCTTAAAAAATATAGAAAATTAGGGAATTAATTTAAGAATGTTAAGAAGGCCATGATGCATAAAAATCGTAATTTTGAGGCTTAAAATAATTTCGGATAACTTTGCCAAAAATAAGAGTAATTGCAGAAAGTTGCATAATAGCTACGGTTTGAGACGATGCTTTGAAAATAGCCTCAATTTCCAGGTTACTATGAGAGAAATAATTTGAAAATAATAGACGGGGTAGGAATGGGTACACAAGTGCGTGAAATTCAAGAACGATTGATTTTGAAAATAGGAGGGACAAAATTGGGTGTCAACAGCTGCCCCTCTTTGCCCGGGGTTGATGAAAGAGTGTTCGGGCAAAGATATTGGCCAATTTTGTCATGACCATAAAAGAGCCTATGATTTAAGAGGAATATGGGGCGTCAGACTGAGATGTTTTCTTTGCTTGGGGTGTTTCTCCTGCAATGAAAATGTGTTTGCAATATAATGTGCATATATATAAAGCGTACCTTCCTGCCAGGCTGGATTATCTTTCCAGGATTATTGCAATATGAGATTGTGCCTGCCAAGCCGTAATTGAGCGTCTTTTGCTGTCAAGTGTTAGATCCGACATTGGGTTTTATGCCCTCGGTCGGTGCATCGGGCTGTGTACCCTCCGCAAAGAAAAATAGATATGAAAATCGATATCGGGCTGTGTACCCTCAATCGACGCCTCGGGTTGTATGCCCTCAGCTAATTTAAAATGACAAATCGATATCGGGCTGTGTACCCTCAATCGACGCTTTGGGTTGTATGCCATCAGCTAATTTAAAATGAAAAATCGATATCTGGCTGTGTACCCTCAATCGACACTTCGGGTTGTATGCCCTCAGCTATTTAAAATGACAAATCGATATCGGGCTGTGTACCCTCAATCGACGCCTCGGGTTGTATGCCCTCAGCTAATTTAAAATGACAAATCGATATCGGGCTGTGTACCCTCAATCGACGCTTCGGGTTGTATGCCCTCAGCTAATTTAAAATGACAAATCGATATCTGGTTGTGTATCCTCAATCGGCGCTTCGGGTTGTATGCCCTTAGCTATTTAAAATGACAAATCGATATCGGACTGTGCACCCTCAATCGACGCCTCAGGTTGTATGTCCTCAGCTAATTTAAATGACAAATCGATATCGGGTTGTGTACCCTTAATTCGCGCTTCGGGTTGTATGCCCTCAGCCAATTTAAAATGACAAATCGATATCGGGCTGTGTACCCTCAATCGACGCTTTGGGTTGTATGCCCTTAGCTAATTTAAAATGACAAATCGATATCGGGCTGTGTACTCTCAATCGAGGCCTCAGGTTGTGTGCCCTCAACTAATTTAAAATGACAAATCGATGTCGGGATGTGCACCCTCAATCGACCACTCGGGTTGTATTCCCTCAGCTAATTTAAAATGACAAATTGATATTGGGCTGTGTACCCTCAATCGACGCCTCGGGTTGTATGCCCTCAGCTAATTTAAAATGACAAATCGATATCGGGCTGTGTACCCTCAATCGACGCCTCGGGTTGTATGCCCTCGGCTAATTTAAAATGACAAATGGATATCGTGCTGTGTACCCTCAATCGACGCCTCCGATTGTATGCCCTCGGCTAATTCAAAATGACAAATCGATATCGGGCTGTGTACCCTCAATCGACGTTTTGGGTTGTATACCCTCGGCTAATTTAAAAATGATAAATCGATATCGGGCTGTTTACCCTCAATCGATGCCTCTGGTTGTGCTGCGGACACCTCCCCTTTTCGACCATCCAAGTATCCAGCTGAGACGAAGATATGCAGGAGAGTCTTAGTGCTTTTCTTATAGAACTTGAAATCCATTGATACTTCTTCTATGCTCTTTTTGTAGGTCACAATATACCCTATGCCAGCCTTCTCGTTGTCGGGCCTCATCACAATTCTAATTGGCTCGACCATACCATCCAAGTTCTTGGCCAAACTTTTTCTCGGTTCATAGCCTTGCTTGATCATGATGCCTATAACCCAGTCTCCCGACCACTTTGCAGGTTGTGGAAGTATGTATGGCTCTTCAATCACTACCTCCATAGGTTCCAATGCTTTGGGTATCCACACTTGCTTTGCTTTTGTTTCTTCAGAGATGCGTTTCCAATTGGGGCGAGCACTGGGTGAGTACATCGGCCGCTTTTCGGTCTTAGCTGGCAGGGTCTCATGAAATTCTCGTGATGGCAGCCCCCAGTCAGACATGACTGGCTCCCAAACCAAGTTCCTTCCTTCGAAGCCTTTGCCTCGGCTATCCCAATAAGCGCTATAAAAGTTCATCTTTCTTTCTTCAACCCCAGGCGGCGCGTTTACTAACTTAGGAGCAAAAGTGTGCAGTGTAACCTCCTTGGACCGTGCTTGTGGGGTTCCAACTTGAATTGTAATTCTTACAACGTCCTCCTCGAGTGCCTTGTAGTGCTCCCACAAGTTCTTGTCGAACTCAACCATGATACTTCGTCTCGTCCTTGTCCTTATAGGTAAAGGGGGAGGTGTCGGAATTGATCCTTTGGACCTCAACCGGTATTGCGGCGCGGCCAGAATGCACAAACCAAACTTTCGGGGACTTGGGAACTGACATATCAAAACAAGAAGATAAAATCTGAGTACATATTAGCTTAAATAAAAATCGCGTCCTATCATGCTTGGGACCTCTTTCGTGCCAGAGGTGGGCCTATCGCGGATTCGAAGTAAACATTTGCACCAAACACATCATTTCGTTTGAATATACATGATTATCACCAATCTAAAACCCGAAATAACAAAATTTTATTTAGTTTGCTCGGCTTTATTACAACCACTAGTGACTTGATTAAGACAAAAAATGACAACAAAGAAAGGACAAGACGACTCGACTCGACACGACTAGACTAGGCGCCAAACAAAAGGACTTCAGGTTCAAACATCAGCTCCAGCATCTTCTTTTTCCTTATCCTCTTTGGCTTCCTCCTTGGGTTTGTGAACCAGACTAATGAGCGGAGTGTCAGCAAGTCTTTCCCATCCTCTATGTCACCCAGAGCCTTTACTAGGAACTCGCAGATTTCCAATCCTCTTGCTTCCTTCTCTTCCAGCAGTACTGACTTAAAATATTCTCCCCATCCCTTGAGAAAATTTTGCAAATTCCCCGCGGCTTGCCTTGCAGTCATGACCTTGCCGGTCCAATACTTGAGTTTGTCCCCTTTGATCTTATCTTTATATTGTCTCCTTATCTCTCTTTCTTGCGTTACCCTTAACTCCTTCTTTCTTTGGTTAAACTCTTGCTTCAGCTTCTTGTATTTTTTAGCAGCATTTAGAGCTCTGGCTTTCCTTTTCAGTATAGTCTTGGGTCGATACTTTGCCCTATCGTCATCGAGCCATTGAGGGTAAGTTAAGGTAGCTGTGGGGTTCACCCTACTGTCACGACCACGGCAAAATTGCATAGTAGGTCTTTTCTCCCACATTGTCAGTATGGTAAGGAGCATCAGATGCTTGATGCCTTTTATGTCAACATTTAAACTTCTTCCCTCAGTTAATTGTGGGGTTTGTTATGTCTTGCCCACTTGCCGAAGGATCCTTAGAGGAACATAGTGATGAGTTCCTTGGAATCCAATCAACATCAAGAAGGTAATGTCTTGACCTTGTATGGAGAAAACGAAGCCGACACAATGTTCAATGATGTAGGGAAATGCGGAAAAAGTAAACAAGATAAGAACGAGACGTAACTCGATCAATAATCTCAAGTAGCAACGGAGAACCCGTTCTGTTACACCCCGAGAGAATGTCAAGAACACCTACGCTAGGCAACTACCCTCGAGCTAACGTGAGCACGCAAGTAGAATGGTCGGGGGATTGGCAATCATCTAGATTCACTAGAGGAAAAACAAGTCCCATCAAAGGTTTCATTGAATAAAAGAGTTCATTTCTCAACAAAGGTTCTTAATCATTCAACATAAACTCCGGAATGAAGACAAGCTACTAGCTATTTACAGATGTGTTTAGGCACCAATTGAAAGGTCTAGAATGCCCACACTTAGGCTTAGGCATAAAAGACCACATAGGGTCAAAATAGACATAACACTAAGCAAAATCCCGTGCTTCAGCTATTGGGGCGGAGCGCCCAAGTTTGGGGCGGAGTGCCCGCCATTTTGTGTAGTGGGGTGGCCTAGGTGGGGCGCTCAGAGTTAGGGCGGAGAGCCTCAGCCAAGGGTTCTCAGGGCGAAGTGCCTGAGATGCTGGGTGGAGCGCCTGGATCACAGGGCTGCTCCTCTTGTGCTTTGATCACCCGGAACGCCTTCCAATCGCTTCCTTCTTCTAGGCCCTTCCTCACCAAGTGTAAGTGTACTCCTTGGATCTCCTTAGCTTGGCTCCGTGTAAAGGGTCTTGTGGGGGGTTTTCCCGGCATCATCCTCCCCTTCTTGAGAGGATTTCGTCCTCAAAATTGAGGCGTCATCATCCACGACCTCTTCATCACCTACATCCAAAGGAACCAAGTCACAAACATTAAATGTATTAGAAACTTGATACTCACTTGGCAAGTCGACCACACAGGCGTTGTTGTTTATCTTCGAGAGCACTTGGAATGGGCCATCTCCACGGGGTGCCAACTTCCCTTTCCTAAGGTTTGGAAACTTTTCTTTCCGGAAGTGCACCTACACATAGTCACCCTTCTTGAGTTCCACCTTCTTGCGTCCTTTATTTTTCTTGGAGGCAACCTTTGCATAAGCTTCCTCCAAATTCTTCTTTGCCTTTGCATTGAGTTCCATCAAAGCCTTGGCTCTAGCTTTACCTTCAAAATTAACAACCATTTCCCTTGTCAAAGGGGTTAGATCAAGGGGAATCAAGGGGTTAAACCCATAAACACACTCGAATGGAGTCATGCCAATCATTCGATACACGATATGATTGTAGGCAAACTCCATAAGAGGTAACTTGTCAATCCAAGTCCCACCCTTACCTCGGGTCATGGCTCTAAGAAGAGCACCCAAAGTACGGTTCACCACCTCGGTTTGCCCATCGGTTTGAGGGTGGTGGGACGTAGAAAACAAAAGCTTGGTGCCAATGGCACCCCATAAACTCCTCCAAAAATGGCTTAGGAACTTGGTGTCCCTATCACTCACTATAGTTTGAGGCACTCCATGCAACTTCAAAACATTATCACTAAATAAGGAAGCTACATGTTGTGCATCATCACATTTTTTACATGGAATGAAGTGAGCCATTTTGGAGAACCTATCCACAAAAACATAAATGCTATCATGGCCCCCCATAGTCCTTGGTAATCCCATCACAAAGTCCATTGATATATCCAACCACGGACTAGTAGGTACGGGGAGTGGGGTATACAAATCATGGGGGTTCAATTCGGACTTGGCAAACTTGCACTCAAGACAAGAGTTGCAAAGTCTCTCAACATGTGTCCCCATTTTAGGCCAATAGAATTTCTCCCTAAGAATGGCCAAGGTTTTATCCCTACCAAAGTGACCCATGAGTCCTCCACAATGTGCCTCTTGCACAAGCAATTCTCTCCATGAGGACTCGGGTATGCACACTTTACCATTTTTAAAGATGTAACCATTAACCCATTGGTATTTTTCAACTCTCTCTCCTTTCTCTAGAGCTTCATGGATGCTCTTTAGCTTGGGGTCATGAGCATACATCAATTTGATTCTCTCAAAACCCATGAGCTTAGAGGTGAGAGTAGTGGCAAGAGCGAACTTCCTAGAAAGCGCATCCGCCACAACATTGTCATTCCCCTTTTTGTATTGAACAACATAGGGAAAAGACTCAATAAACTCAACCCACTTGGAATGCCTCTTGTTTAGCTTCTCTTGGCCCCTAAGATGCTTGAGTGACTCATGGTCACTCTTGATCACAAATTCCCTAGGCCAAAGATAGTGTTGCCAATGGGCAAGAGCTCTCACTAGAGCATACAACTCATTGTCATATGTAGAGTAATTCAAGGAGGCCCCTTTCAATTTCTCACTAAAGTAGGCTATGGGTTTGCCATATTGCATTAAAACACCAACAATTCCCACCCCCGAGGCATCACATTCAACCTCAAATGCCGTTCCAAAGTCAGGCAATTGCAATAAAGGGGCGGTACTTAACCTACTTTTCAATTCTTGGAAGGCCTTCTCTTAAGGCTCTCCCCAAACAAATGGTTGGTCCTTCTTCACCAAGTCGGTGAGTGGAGCGGCAATGGAGCTAAAGTCTTTCACAAATCGTCTATAAAAACTAGCAAGACAATGAAAGCTCCTTACTTGAGTCACGGTGGTAGGAGTAGGCCAATCACGAATGGCCTCCACCTTGGACTCATCCACCTCCACTCCTTGGGCACTCACAACAAACCCAAGGAAGACAACCTTCTCCACACAAAAGGCACACTTTTTCAAATTGGCATAGAGCTTTTCGGCTGTTAGAACTTCAAGCACTTGACTCAAGTGGCCAACGTGATCATCTATTGACTTACTATAAATCAAGATATCATCAAAATAGACAACCACGAATTTATTGATGAATGGTTTCAACACATGGTTCATTAGTTTCGTAAAAGTACTAGGTGCGTTGGAGAGCCCAAAGGGCATCACCAACCATTCATAGAGACCAAACTTGGTCTTGAATGCGGTTTTCCATTCGTCCTCGGGTTTCATCCGGATTTGATGGTAATCGGAACTAAGGTCTATTTTGGTAAAGACACATGAACCACTCAATTCATCTAACATATCATCAATTCGGGGAATGGGATGACGGTACTTTACCATTATTTTGTTCACGGCCCGACAATCAACACACATTCTCCAAGTGCCGTCCTTCTTTGGAACAAGGATCACGGGCACGACACAAGGACTCAAGCTTTCCCTCACCAAGCCTTTAGTGAGCAATTCGTCAACTTGCTTTTGAAATTTTCTTGTGTCCTCTAGATTGCTCCTATAAGCCGGTTTGTTTGGAATTTGAGACCCCGGGATAAAATCAATTTGGTGTTCTATCCCCCTCAATGGAGGAAGACCACTAGGCATTTCTTCCGGGAACATGTTGAAATTTGGTGTTCTATCCCCCTCAATGGAGGAAGACCACTAGGCATTTCTTCCGGGAACATGTCTTCAAATACCTTTAAAACATTCTCAATTGCACTAGGTAAAGGGTTAGTTAAAGAATCAACATCGGATGCAAGAATCATACCTTTATGCACTAGGCAAAGGAGTAGCTTGTTGCCATCATTTCCTTTCAAGAGTTCACCCGGTTGCATCATGGCACATATGCCACCGGTAGAAGATGGTGGGATTGCCACCAAGCTTTCGGCCAAAGGACTAGTTTCCACAACCGACTTAGCCTTTCCCACCTCTCTTAACTCCCTCATTTGCTTGTAATCATCACTTACTTGCTTGGGTGTTAAGGGTTTAAGCACAAATCTCCTTCCTTCATGTTTGACCGTGTAAGTGTTGATACGACCATCATGAACCGCATGTCTATCAAATTACCAAGGCCTTCCAAATAGAAGGTGGCATGTTTGCATAGGCACCACATCGAACAAGTGTTCATCCACATAACTACCTATTTTGAACTTGATCATTGCTTGCTTCACCACCTTTAGCTCCCCACACTCACTAAGCTACTGCAAACGATAAGGTTTGGGGTGTTTCAAGATAGGTATCTTCAATTGGGTAATAAGTGATTGACTCGCAACATTAGCACAACTTTTCGATTCAATGATCATAGAACAAACAACACCCATGACTCGGCATCTAGCATGGAAGATGTTTTCCCTTTGCAAGGTCTCACTATCCTCCACAATCATGGCACCTAAACTCCTCCTCACAACTAGGAAAGTAAGAGGCTCATCTTCCTCCACCGTGTCATCCTCCGCATTAACCTCTACTCCCTCATCTCCCTCTACTCCCTCATCCTCCGGTTCACTCTCTTGTTCATAAGCATCATTACCAACAACAACCATGGTCCTTTTCGTAGGACACTCTTTAGCAAAGTGACCATACCCCTTGCATTTGTGGCATTGAATTGAAGAAGAAGTAGGAGTATTCAATTGGGTTTTAGAGTTACCTCCCACATTAGGTGTGTACTTCTCATACGGCTTCTTCACATCTTTGATAGCATTTGCACCACTTGTGCCACTAGCATTTGGGAATCTTGCATTAGGAGTAGGAGTTTTCCATTCCTTTGGCTTGTTCATGGAAGTGGAAGTGTTGCCCTTGTATCGGTTGGACTTTTCATCACTAAACCATTGCTCGGCTTGAGTGGCGGCATCAAGGACTTCTTGAAGTGAAAGATAAGTATGCAATCTCAATTGTGAAGCTACACCATAGCTCAAGCCATTCTTGAAGCGGATCACGGCTTGCTCCTCATCTTCGGTGTCCACATCCAAGGCCATCCGAGTCTTCTCAAACTCATCATAATACTCATGCACCGTCTTGACACCTTGCTTTAGTTCATAAAGCTTCTTGAGTTGCTCTTGACGATATCTAGGAGTGATGTACTTGATACTCATGAGACCTTTCAAGTCATTCCAACGCACGTTCACGGGGATTCCCGCTCTCTTCCTTGATCTCTTGACCGATTCCCACCAAGTAGATGCATAGGATTCAATGGATGAAATAGCATAAGTACCTTTCTTGTCATCAGTCATCTCATTTGTGTCAAACATTCTTTCCATGAGTAGTACCCATTCAATGTAGGCTCCTGGATCACAATTCCCTTTAAAGATTGGAAGATTGAGATTCACATTATTAAGGTTGGTGTTGTCACGCCCCCCACGAAAAGGCTCCGGTTGGCCTCCATAGTGATCTTCATTCACACCATATTCCCACCTAGCATTCCCTCCAACATACCCCAAGGGTGGCCCTCGACCTCGGCCTCTACCCCGATCCATATTTCGACTCCAATTCATACCTCGACTTGGTTGGTAGTGATCATCATACTCATACATCTCATCACCATACTCGGCTTCCTCCCCTTCTTGAGCTTCATCGGCTTGCTCAAGAGGTTGAACATTCCGAATGTGGAATGTTTCTTTGGGGGTTGCCCAAAATACGGGGAATGCCCGTTCGTTGGGTATTGCCCAACACTTGATCAATTCTCTCTCGATCCTCCTTCACCCGTTGTTGATGATGAAGCAACTCAACAACTTGTTCCGGGGTAAAGGTAGGACTACTTGAGCCTTCTCCGGTCTCAACTTGGACACTCGGGGTCCCATCTCCAATTCGAACACTCGGGGTCCCTTTCTCAACTAGGACACTTGAGGCCCCTTGTCCCACTTGGAGACTTGAAGTCACCTTTTCAAGTTTTTCAATCTTTTGGCACATGATGTCCATCTTGGCAAGAATGTTAGCCAAGGTATCCTTGAGAAAATCTTGACTTTCGTTAGCCATTGTACCTACAAGAAGAACAAACGTTAGTGAAATCACCTCACACACTCCCTCACTTGAGTTTCACTCGGTTCACTCGTTTAGTGGTGGTGGATATTTCACTCGACTTGTAGTTCCAAAGCTTCACGTAGATTAGTAACAATTCCTCAACTCAACCAAACTATTCACGAGTCAAGCACACTCCAGGGTGAGTGGAGTTAATAGGACTCAATGAACGCTAGGCACTTTGAAGTGAGGACTTGAGTCAAAAGGATCTACGAATCTTCTTGGAGTTCTACTCTCCAACTTATGCACGAATTCACCTAAAAGAAATGAAGGATTAGTGCTAATTAAGTAGAAAGATTACTTAGATGAACACTAATTAGAGGTTAGGCAACAAAGAAACAAGCAAACCTAGACGAAACTACCCAAATATCAACCTTCAGGGGTCATCAGTTTGATATCAGAGCAAGGCTCGGGTTTTGTTTCTACAAACCCCGACCCTTGATTCCTCGTGCGTACGTTAGTTTCTTTAGTTTTCTTGTTGTTGAAGTTATTTGAAGAAGAAAAATACAAAAAAAAGTGAAAAAGTGAAAAAATACAAAAATTGTCGTAATTTTTTGGTGTGATCGATTCTTGTTATGGGTGTTATAGATTATTGATCCTTGTTGAAACCCCGTCGTTTTTATACCAAAAACACGTGGTTTGGATTGGAATCACGAGATTTGAAATTTTGAAAACCCTAAAATTGTTAAACCCTTATTAAACCCTTGTTCTTGATGAATTTGATAGATTCTTGAGTTGTTTGATTGCGGGGCTGTGGAATTGATTATCGGGTTTTGTTCTTCATTGAAAAATGAACAAATTGAAACAAATTTCGTGTGATTTGGAGTTTGGTAACACCAAGTTTGAAGAATTGAAAACCACTTTGAACCCTTTTGAAACCATTGTTGAAACCTCAACTTGAAACTTTGAATCATGATTGTGCCTTGTTTGTTGGTTGTTTGGGTGTGAAAATCATTGGGGTTTGAAGGTTATATCAATATTCAACTTTGGGGACCTTGGATTTGTGCAAAACACGTTGGAATCGACCAAAAAATTGGATTGAAAACGAAGAACACGGAGTTGAAAACCCAGGCACCCTTCGCCCAGGCGCTCCGCCCCACCTCTGGGCGCTCCGCCTAGCCACCCCTACTGGTGGTTTTCTTGGGCGCTCCACCCCAAGCCTGAAGGGTTGGTTTCGGGTAGTCTCTTCTAGGTTTTCTTGTTTCTTTGTTGCCTAACCTCTAATTAGTGTTTATCTAAGTAATCTTCCTACTTAATTAGCACTAATCCTTCATTGCTTAGTTGGAGAGTAGAACTCCAAGAAGATTCGTAGATCCTTTTGACTCAAGTCCTCACTTCAAAGTGCCTAGCGTTCATTGAGTCCCATTAACTCCACTCACCCCGTAGTGTTCTTGACTCGTGAATAGTTTGGTTGAGTTGAGGGATTGTTATTCATCTATGTGAAGCTTTGGGACTACAAGTCGAGTGAAATATCCACCACCACTAAACGAGTGAACCGAGTGAAACACAAGTGAGGGAGTGTGTGAGGTGATTTCACTAACGTTTGTTCTTTTTGTAGGTACAATGGCTAACGAAATTCAAGATTTTATCAAGGATGCCTTGGCTAAAGATTGAAACTCTTGAAAAGGTGACTTCAAGTCTCCAAGTGGGGCAAGGGACCTCAAGTGTCCTAGTTGAGAAAGGGACCCCGAGTGTCCAAGTTAGAGATGGGACCCCGAGTGTCCAAATTGAAGCCGGTGAGGGCTCAAGTAGTCCTACCTTTACCCTGGAACAAGTTATTGAGTTGCTTAATCAACAACGGGTAAAGGAAGATCGTGAGAGAAATGATCAATTGTTGGGCAATACCCAACGAACGGGCGTTCCCCGTATTTTTTACCACCCCCAAAGAAACATTCCATTTCCAAGACTCATTCGAAATGTTCAACCTCTTGAGCAAGCCAATAAAGCTCAAGAAGGGGAGGAAGCCGAGTGTGGTGATGAAGCTTCTGATTGATGATTAAAGAACATTGTTAAGAGTTGAACTCTTTTGTTGAATGAAACAACCTTTTGGGACTTGTTGTTCTCTAGCGGATCTAGATGACTTCCTTTCCCTCCCCGATCACTTTACTTGCGTGCTCAAGTTAGCTCAAGGGTAGTTGGCTAGTGTAGGTGTTCTTGACATTCTCTCGGGGTGTAACGGAACGAGTTCTTTGTTGCTCCTTGAGATTATCGATCGAGTTACGTCTCGCTATTTATCTTTTACTTTTCCGCGTTTGATTCTTATCAGTACCTACAAAATAAGCAAACGTTAGTGAAATCACCTCACTCACTACCTCACTTGTATGGCACTCGGTTCACTCGTTTAGCGGTGGTGGATATCTCACTCAAGCTTTAATCTAGGAGCTTCACATAGTTGACCACCAAACCTAAACTCAATCACTCAATTCAAAAGTCAAGTGCACTCCGAGGTGAGTGGAGTTGATGTGACTCAATTGGACGATAAGTACTTTAAAGTGAGGACTTGAGTCAAAGGATACTACGTGTCTTCTTCGAATTCTACTCTCCTAGTGGTGCAATGCAATTCCGAAGGGATTGCTAGCACAAATGCGGAAGAGCAAACAAGAAGGATAAAGATAAAAGCAAGACAAAACTTGCTTCTTTTAAAAGAACAGTGAGGAACCTGTCTCAAAGCTCAATCAAAGGAGTACAAGGATCACCTATACTATGCAACAATCCTCAAGAGAACATTGCCTCTTGCAAACTAAATGATCAAGAGGAATGTTCAATCGGACTAGCCGAAAGCCACAAGTCCTTAAAAGCCCTCACCGGGGGTTTGCTCACGACGGAGACAAGAAGAAATGTGCTCGGCACTTTCATTCAATTCATTAATATTCAAAGCTAGGTACTTACAATGAAAGGAAACAGTGTTTATATAGGAAATACTAAGGGTAAACTAGTAAATAGGTCACAGTTGACCAATAGAAATAAGCCACGCAGGGCTGAATTAAAATGTGTTCGGCAGACTTGACTTCGGTAAGCCTTGGCTTCGGTTCTCGATTGTCTGCTCGAGCACACACTTGTTGCCTTCGGACGCTCAATTGTCTTCGAGCTCATTGTCCTCGTTCACTTTGCCTTCGGGCTCAAATCTGAAGATAATGCCTTCGATTCTTGAGCTCGGCCACTCAGCTTCGGAGCAATTGTTTTCCTTCGGCCAGGCTAAGTGAACGTGCACATCGTGCAGCAGCTTGGCTTGGCTTCTTGTCATCGGTCTCCTCGGTGGATCGATCACTTGATCAGTACGTGATCGGGCTGCATCATCCTCCCCTTCTTGAGAAGATTTCGTCCTCGAAATCAAGCCCTCCTCGTCCTCCGAAGTTGGACCTACAACACAAGGAACTAAGTCAGCAACATTAAAGGTGTTGGACACGTTATACTCACCAGGGAGGTCGATCACGTAGGCATTATTGTTGATCTTGGTCAACACTTGAAATGGACCATCCCCTGGAGGAGCCAACTTTCCTTTCCTTTGGTTCGGGAAGCGTTCCTTTCGGAAGTGAACCCAAACCCAATCTCCCTTCTTTAATTCCAACTTTTTACGCCCCTTGTTTTTCTTTAAGGCAACCTTTGCATAGGCCTCCTCGAGGTTCTTCTTCACCTTTGCATGTAATTCGATCAAGGCAGCTGCTCTTCGAGTACCTTCAAAATCAAGAACAGAATCTCGAGGTAATGGGGTTAAATCAAGTGGAATCAAAGGATTAAAGCCATACACACATTCAAACGGGGTCATGTTGATCATTCTATGCACCGTTCGATTGTATGCGAACTCCATCATGGGCAAACGATCAGCCCAGTTTCCAACCTTCCCTTTGGTCATTGCCCGAAGCAAAGATCCCAAGGTTCGGTTAACTACCTCGGTCTGTCCATCAGTCTGAGGATGGTGAGACGTCGAGAATAGTAGCTTGGTGTCGAGGGCACCCCACAAACATTTCCAAAAATGACTCAAGAACTTCGAGTCTCGATCACTTACAATAGTACGAGGTACACCATGCAATTTTAACACATTAGAAACAAACAATGTAGCTACATGCTGTGCATCATCACACTTTTTGCAAGGAATAAAGTGAGCCATTTTTGAAAAACGGTCAACCACAACGAAGATGCTATCATGTCCTCCCCCCGACCTCGGTAACCCCAAGACAAAGTCCATGGATATATCAACCCAAGGTCGATCAGGCACAGGCAACGGGGTGTACAAACCATGAGGGTTGGACTTCGATTTTGCTTTCTTGCAAACGAGACAAGCGTTGCAAAGCTTTTCCACATCTCGTCGCATTTTGGGCCAATGGAACTGCTCGGTCAAGATACCAAGAGTTTTATCGACACCGAAGTGTCCCATCAGTCCACCTGAGTGAGCTTCTCGAACCAAGAGCTCTCTCCACGATGACACTGGCACACAAACCCTCCCATTTTTGAAGAGGTAGCCATCATGCCACTGATATTTCTCAACCTTTCGGCCACTCAAGATTGCGTCTCGAACACATTTCAGCTTGGGATCGTCCTCGTACATCGTCTTGATGCTTTCGAATCCCATGAGCCTAGAGGCGAGGGTGGTCGCTAAGGCAAATTTCCTTGATAGCGCATCGGCCACAACATTATCTTTTCCCTTTTTGTATTGAATTACATAGGGAAAGCTTTCAATGAATTCAACCCACTTGGCATGTCTTCGATTTAATTTCTCCTGACCTCGGAGATGTTTCAAAGACTCATGATCACTTTTGATCACAAACTCTCGAGGCCACAAATAATGCTGCCAATGGGCGAGTGCTCGAACGAGGGCATACAACTCTTTGTCATACGTAGAGTAATTCAAAGTTGCACCCTTAAGCTTTTCGCTAAAGTAAGCGATCGGCTTCTAGTCTTGCATCAGCACTCCTCCAATCCCAACTCCAGACGCATCACACTCGACTTCGAATGCTTTGCCGAAGTCAGGGAGTTGCAACAACGGGGCAGAACAAAGCCTCCGCTTCAACTCTTGGAAAGCCCTCTCTTGGGACTCTCCCCACACAAATGGATTGTCTTTCTTCACCAGCTCGGTTAAAGGAGCTGCCACGGTGCTAAAGTCACGAACAAACCTTCGGTAAAAGCTAGCTAAGCCATGGAAGCTACGAACTTGTGATACCGAGGTTGGAGTTGGCCAATCTTTGATGGCTTCGACTTTTGATTCGTCGACTTCGACACCATTAGCACTAACAACAAATCCAAGAAAGACTACACGATCGACACCAAAGGCGCATTTCTTGAAGTTGGCATACAACTTCTCTTCTCGAAGCTTTTCAAGTACTTGCCTTAGGTGGTCGACATGTTCATCCACGGTTCTGCTATAAACAAGTATGTCATCGAAATAAACGACAACAAACTTATTTATGAACGGTTTGAGCACATGGTTCATCAGTCGCATGAATGTGCTCGGTGCATTGGATAAGCCAAAAGGCATCACCAACCATTCATAGAGACCGAATTTGGTCTTGAATGCGGTTTTCCACTCGTCCCCGGGTTTCATTCGGATCTGATGGTAACCGGACCTGAGGTCTATCTTCGAAAAGCATGAAGAACCACTTAACTCATCTAGCATGTCATCTAATCGAGGGATAGGATGACGATACTTTACCGTTATTTGTTGACTGCTCGACAGTCAACACACATTCGCCATGTTCCATCCTTCTTCGGAACAAGGATAACAGGAACGGCGCAAGGACTCAAGCTCTCACGAACGAGGCCCTTGTTCAGCAATTCATCAACCTGCCGTTGGAGCTCTTTGGTGTCTTCGGGATTACACCGGTATGCAGGTTTGTTAGGGATTTGAGACCCTGGTACGAAGTCAATTTGGTGCTCGATTCCTCTCAATGGAGGTAATCCACCTGGCATTTCCTGGGGAAACATGTCCTCGAAGTCCTGCAAAACTTTTTGAACAAACAAAGGCAAAGGGTTATCATTAGAAAAATCATCATTAGAGTTTAGAAAGATACCCTTGTGCACGAGGCAAATCATCATCTGACCGTGGTCGTTGCCTCGTAAGATCTCACCGGGTTGCATGATTGCACAAATTCCTTTCACTTCGGTCGGTGAGTTTATCTCTTCGGCCCCCAATTTTGCTCCCATCGGAAGCTTAGCTTTGGCCGCTTCTTTCAATTCTTTCATTCGTTTATAGTCCTCGGTGACTTGTTTTGGAGACAAGGGTTTGAGTATAAAACTCTTCCCTTCGAGCTTCACAGTGTAAGTGTTGGACCTGCCATTGTGAACAGCTGTTCGGTCATACTGCCATGGTCTACCCAATAGCAAATGACAAGCTTGCATCGGAACCACATCAAATATCATTTCATCTTGATACTCTCCAATTTTGAACTTGATCCACACTTGTTTGACAACTCTCAATTCTCCACACTCATTCAGCCATTGTAACTTGTAAGGGTGGGGATGCTTCATCGTAGGTAATCCCATTTGTGAAACCAAAGTTTGGCTCACTACATTGGCACAACTACCAGAATCGATGATCATCGAACACACCTTTCCCCTCACTCGACATCGGGCATGAAAGAGGTTTTCTCTTTGGTTGTCCTCTTCTTCAAGAGTCATGCAGCTCAAATTCCTTCGAACCACAAGAAACATTTCCGGATGATCAGCTTCGGCAGCCTCATGATCATCATCAACTTCAGCTCGATCAGTCTCCTCGATAATTTCCTCCTCGGTGTCACTCGCTTGCTCATGGACAGTTCCATCTTCGAGCAGAAGCATAACCTTGCGAGTTGGACACTCTTTTGCCATGTGACCATAACCTTTGCATTTGTGACACTGAATATTTGAAGCACTAGGAGAGTTGAGTTGAACTTTACCTCCCACTTCTCTTGGTTGGTTAACGGTCACACCTCTTTCGAAGGGTCTCTTCGAATCTCGAACAGCGTTAGCACTTGTTTGGTTTGGACTCTTCCATTCTTTACCTCGGTTCAAAGGAGTAGAAGTAGTGACTCCTCGATACCGGTTTGCCTTATCGTCCTTCACCAATTTTTCAGCTTCGGTGGCAGCATCGAACAGATCTTCCAACGTGTGGTACACGTGGAGTCTCAACTGAGATGACACATCCCTAGCCAAGCCATTTTTGAATCTGATAATGGCTTGCTCTTCGTCTTCGACCAGATCAAGATTCAATCGAACCTTTTCAAACTCATCGTGGTACTCTTGGACGGACTTGGACCCTTGCTTTAACTCATAGAGTTTTTGCATTTGAGTCTGCCTGTACTTGGCACTCAAGTACTTACCATCCATCGCTCTCATCAACTGTGGCCATGTATTGACTACTGGATAGTCATTTCTTCTTCTATGCCTCTTGTCAGATTCCCACCATGTTGACGCATAAGCTTCGAACGAAGCAATGGCATGGGCAGCTTTTCTCTCATCGGTCATCTCATTTGTTTCAAAGATGCGCTCCATTTTAAGCTTCCATTCAAGATACTCATCGGGATCACTAGTTCCTTTAAAGGGTGGAATAGTGATCTTGACACTGTTCAAGTTTGAGTCTCGAACAGCTCTAGCCTGTTCGGGAAACTCATCTTCTCGATCATCAGCCTCACGCCCAATATTTCTTTCAACATTTGCGCCTCGGCCTCGACCTCGGAAATTTCCACGTCCTCGGTGAGCTTGCCTTCGTTGAGCGAATGGCGGCTCACGCTCATATTCGTCCTCGGGAAATTCCTCTTCATCAACCTCTTCGGTTACAGCTCCAAGATCTCTTCGGGTCCTTGGAAGTGGTAACCTCTCTCCTCGGGGAATGCCCAAGTTTTGATTTCCAGCTTGGGGATTGCCCAAGTTAAGCTCTCTTCGAATTGCTTCACTAGTCAACTGATGTTGTCGAAGAAGCTCAGCATACAGATCAGGTTTCATCGGAGTGGATTCGCTTGTTCCAGCGCTGGACCCATGCATGGCCACAGACGCACTTCCCTGTTCGAGTTGAGTTACTCGAGCACTCACTCCTCTTACATCGGCACTGATGCCTTGTATCGCAGCCATGAGATCGGCTAACGACAATTCAGGCCTTTCAATGCTTTTGCCATCGTTTCCAGCCATTGTACCTGCACAAGTCAAAGATCAACAAAATGTTAGGGTTAGAAATCACCTCTCACACTCCCTCTCCTTTGATGGGTGGCACTCGGGTCCACTCAATTTATGGGTTCGGTTTTTGATCACTCAAGGACTTGTTAACAGTGGCTCGTCTGATTGATCGGTCCTCTAAAATCCTTCAAGTTCGACAATAGTCACTGCCTCTTCGGGAAGAGTGAAGTGATGTTCGACTCGACGGAACGGACGCTTTTTAACTGAGCTCGGGAAGTCAAAAGAATTTCTACGAAAGTTGGACTTCGGTCAACCCTTCGCACGAATTCCTATCAGCTTAAAAGAGTTAGTACGACCTTGAGTAGAACAAATACTCAAAAGATCCACCAACTAGAATTAGACACGAAAGAAAGTGAGAACCTAGGAGAATCTACCCTTTGATTCCCTTTTGGAATCTTTTTCGATCACACCCACTCCTGTCCGTACAAAAGTGGTCCCTCCTTGGTACGGATAGGGTTTTACCTTATCCACTTTCCTTTTTCAGCCGACAACTTTCACCTGGGGGTTTTGATGTTAAAATTTTAACCCCTTTCTTCTTCAATGGAACAGTGACCTTGCTCCGGCGTACGGACGCAACAACTTCGGTTCACTGACCACGAAATTCAACAGATCTGAGTTGCTCTTTCAACTCCGGTTCCAAACAACAACGGAGGAAATCAAACGAAGTTCTTCGAGCTAAGATCTAGCTCGTTCGAGTCGTACACTGTTACGATTTTGTAACAAGTTTGCGGTGTACGGACATCGTTTCCAACTTAAGAACTTCGATTTTAAGCAATAAACAAACCCAAATCACTCAAGAACCACCAACCTTCATCGGTCTCCACCAACACGGCTGGGGTTTGATTTCCAGTCACCAAGGAAGCTCAAAAATAGTCCATAATTCACCAAGAAACCCTAGTCACGAAATCAGTACGTCGGGTATTCGTTGGAATCAGAACTCGATGGTGAACAAGAATCCAAGATTGTTTTTCCCAAACAACCAACAATCAAACACAATTTTTGAATTTTCTTTTAACACTTTTTTTTTTTTTTTTTTTGTAAGAACACCAACAGTAACAAACAAAACAGGAACACGAAACGGAAACAAAGACGCAAAACGCACGAAAATAGAGATAACGTGAACAGGATTTGGGGTTGTAGAAACAAGCCCAAACCGTGCTCTGATACCAAGATGGTGCAATGCAATTCCGAAGGGATTGCTAGCACAAACGCGGAAGAGCAAACAAGAAGGATAAAGATAAAAGCAAGACAAAACTTGCTTCTTTTGAAAGAACAGTGAGGAACCTGTCTCAAAGCTCAATCAAAGGAGTACAAGGATCACCTATACTATGCAACAATACTCAAGAGAACATTGCCTCTTGCAAACTGAATGATCAAGAGGAATGTTCAATCGGACTAGCCGAAAGCCACAAGTCCTTAAAAGCCCTCACCGGGGGTTTGCTCACGACGGAGACAAGAAGAAATGTGCTCGGCACTTTCATTCAATTCATTAATATTCAAAGCTAGGTACTTACAATGAAAGGAAACAGTGTTTATATAGGAAATACTAAGGGTAAACTAGTAAATAGGTCACAGTTGACCAATAGAAATAAGCCACGCAGGGCTGAATTAAAATGTGTTCGGCAGACTTGACTTCGGTAAGCCTTGGCTTCGGTTCTCGATTGTCTGCTCGAGCACACACTTGTTGCCTTCGGACGCTCAATTGTCTTCGAGCTCATTGTCCTCGTTCACTTTGCCTTCGGGCTCAAATCTGAAGATAATGCCTTCGATTCTTGAGCTCGGCCACTCAGCTTCGGAGCAATTGTTTTCCTTCGGCCAGGCTAAGTGAACGTGCACATCGTGCAGCAGCTTGGCTTGGCTTCTTGTCATCGGTCTCCTCGGTGGATCGATCACTTGATCAGTACGTGATCGGGCTGCATCACCTAGCTAGGCTTGAGTTTCTTAAAAACTTCAAAGAACTAGCACCAATTAAGTAGAAAGGTTACTCAAATAAGTACTAGCTAGAAGTAATGCAATCAAAGAAACAAGAGATCCTACGAAAAACTACCCAAGCACACAATTCAGCAAAACAAGCGCCCCACCTGTTTAGAGTGGGCGGTTCGCCTAGACACAGGGGCGGTCCGCCTACTGAGATTCAGAGAGTTTGGTGGGCGGTCCGCCTACTGGGTGTTTCAGCACAATCCAATAACGTGTTTCTTGGTTCAAGCACCCAAAATTCCAACAATATTCAAGATGTTTTGGGACCCCGAAGGTACCCAAATGTGTTTTCAACCACAATAATCAAACTCCAATAAGTTTTATCAAACCCCAATAAAAAACAAATAATTCACCATGTTCATCAAGTTCATAGCTAGGGTCTCAAATTTTCAAATCTTCAAAGGGTTTCAAATTTTCAAATCTTGGAATACAACTTAAAATCAAGAGTTCTAGGTACCAAAATGACGGGTTTCCAACAAGGAACAAACCCCGATATCAATCACACAACGGGTCCATCAATCCAAGAACACATGATCAAATTTTTGGTGTTTTTCAACTTTTTTTTTGTGCTTTTCTTCTTTTCAACAATAACAAACAAGAAAATACGATAGAAATAAACATAGGCATGAAGAATCAAGGGTCGGGGGTTTGTAGAAACAAAACTCGAGCCTTGCTCTGATACTAAGATGATAAGGATCGAAATAGAAATAAGAAAACACAATAGGAGCGAGACTTGTCTCGAACTCCCTACGGGGTATCCACGAAGAACTCGTTCCGTGAATGTTGACACCAAATTTTGTCCCTCATTTTTCTAAAATTGGCTATAATTTAACTTCAAGGTGCAATTTGGCTATTTGTGCAAAATGTGCATTAGAAGCATGCATTTACGTGTGTTATCTCCTACTTATATATTATATACTTAAGTATGACTATATTACGTAACTGTTGCATCATTTAGGCTATTCGTCTAAATTATGACTATTTGTAAAATTAGTACATTTATAATATTAGTGACTATATTATATAATTACATCATTTAGGCTACTTGTCAAGTTTGTTTCAATTTGTGGTTATTTGTGCAAATTAGCAATTATTTGTGATTATATATATTTAAATAATTTTATTTAATATTTATTTGTGCATTTTATAATATATGTATATCCATATTTTATTTTAACACCTTTAAGTTAAATATTGGCCAATTAAAGTGTCCAAATTCTTTTATTTATCTTTATTTACTTTTATTTATCTTTATTTACTTTTATTTATTTAAATTTTTTACTTTGAACCTAGCCAAATTCCTTAACCAAATACATTCGTATTATTTGAATTTTAAATCCCAAACATTCTTCTAAATTTCTACCAAATTCTTTATTTATTTCATTTTTATAATTTTATTGAATCTAGACTCAAAATATAACCAAATACATTTTTTTTTTGAAATTCAAATTGCTATCCAAATCTTCTCCTAATCCCCTAAATCTCTCAAAATTCCCCAATGTCCCTACCCCATTTTTTATACCAAGTTCACTCTCCAAATCTACCTAAAATCCCTCCCTAATCTTTTCTAATTTCCAAATTCCCTTAATTCCCATGATCCCTACAATTATTCCCTTAAATCCCCTAATTTTCTCTTTCAATCCTATATCTACACACCAATTCATCAGACAAAGACACAGCTGACCCCACACACGACACTCCCCCCCAGTTGCATCTTCTTCCCCTTTCCTTGACAAAATATACAGTACTACACGGACACACACAATCAGCCGACCCCCGTCTTCTTCAATCTTCCCCACACCTCTCTTTTTCTCAAACACACCAACAGTACACTGTATACACCACCAATTTCCCTCCTTATCTGTTACCCACCATTTACATCATATACCTTACACATACGCCCACAAAACAAATCGGAGAGGAGATCAGGGACTAGGTTTACAGATTGACAATATAGGAGATCAGGGTTAGGGGATTAAGACGAAGTAAAGTGGCAAAACGCCACCACCAGCGCCGATCAAAATCACCAGAAAGCATATTGGAGACGATGGATCTGAAACAGAGATAAAATTGAAACATCCCACTGATTGCTTCATATTCTTTGATTTCTATCTTTTGTGCTCTAATGTTGGTTCTTGAATGTTGTTTGACTGGAAAAGTAAGGGTCTCTTCGTTTTTCGCCACCGGTGACTTTCTAATCAGTTGTATCGTAATTTTTTGTCAACTACTGGTTTTGAATCTAGTCACAGTGGGGTAACGGAGGAGATGTTTAAGGTGGATGGTGGAGTTGCAGCAACGTCACTCCGGTGTCGCTCCTCCCCATTCTGCGTTTGTTCCGTTAGATTGGTTTTTATGTGATTCCACTTATTTGGTTTTATATTTGGAATCGTCAAATATTCTGATAATTTTGATATGTAATGCAGTTCATTCGTGTCTTGGTTGCACTGATTTGTTTGGCTGCAGGTTTTCTATTAAAAAGTAGGGTATCGGGGTTGACAGCGACGCCGTTGAGAAACTGGTGGTCGCTCCTCCTCTGCCACCTACTCCGTCGTGGTTCTGACTGTCATCGTCGTGACTGTTCTGGTTTTATTGGTTTTGCTCTTAGTTTATGCCTATCATATTTCTAAGATTGGTTTTGTCTGATGTCTATTGACCTTGCATTATCGATTTGTATGTTGTGCTATTTCGATTGTACATGTTGGAATTGTTTGGCAACTGTTGACCATTGCTTTGAGATTTTTTGCAGCTTCCTGGTATTGCACTGATTTGATGGGATGTTACACAAATAAGGCCAATGAAAAAATATATTTTTACATATATTGAGGCCTACACAAGGAATTGACGGACGTTAAATCAATTACGGCCAAGGAAAATAATTATTTATTTGAGGCCTACTGATTTGAATGAATAAACAATCCCATTCCCTATCCCTAAAACGAAAGGTTATGATGATGTGTATAAGCCGTTATTACAAACGAGTTGGTGATGGAGTGACGAGATCGGTACTTGGCATGGCAACACGACCGGCCGGCGTGTTCGCAGCAGTATCGACGTCCCTAACTTCCATCTGATACACACCTGAGCCGATACTTTACAAAAATCCCTTCCCCCATTATTTTAAACTATATTCACTATTATTATTATTATCTTTTTATTATTACTATTATTATTATTATTATTATTAATTATTATTATTATTATTACTATTATTATTATTATTATCATCATTACTATTATGATTATTATTATTATTATTATTATTATTATTATTATTATTATTATTATTATTATTATTTTTCACTAATTCATTTTTCTCTTTATATTTTTGTGAGGCATATTGTGGTGGAATTACGAAAAAAGACGAAACTTTCATAAAAACTCATTTCTTCCTTTTATTTTATTATTTCATATTTACTATTATTGCTTTCTTATTATTATCATTATTGTTTACTAACTTAGCTTCATTTGTTTTTACGAGGTACACTTGGATAAATGTCTTCAAAACAACACTCCAAAATACCTCTAACTTTGATTACTATTATTTTTCTCTTAATTCATATAATTATTATTCACTAATTAATTTGTTTTATTTTTCAAGGTGCAAATATTTAAGGAGGAAGCCTATTAGAACTCCTTTATTCAAATTATCGTATCATCTAGTTATTTGTCCATCTCTAATTAGTTAGTTTAAATTACTTAGTTATTTATTTCTAATCCCAATTATAAAGTCCGGCCGGTAACCAAATTTGGTGGAGCTCGATATGTGCCTAACCCCTTCCTCTCGAGTTAACTTGAACCTCTTACCCCAATCTCTGACTCGTAGACCCACCCGGAGTTAATTATTCAAATGGAATTAGAAATTAATAGGTGACCTAATACGCCCAGAAAATCTATTAGGTGGCGACTCCAAAACCTTAATTCAAACGTATTCACCCAGCCAAATCCGAAACCTGACTCGTCTCGAGTTGAGTCCAAAGTCGGGTATGACAGAATGGCGACTCTGCTGGGGACATCAAGGTTCAAACCATAACGGACTTTAAATTGGGTTTCTTTATTTGCTTTATTTTTCTTTTCATTTATTTCAATACTAACTTTTCTTCTTTTTCTTTTTGCAGGAGTAAGGTTTATTTTTTAATTTTATTTGTTTTATTCCTTAATTGTTTGATTATATTTTCTTTATTATTGTTCATATCACTCACACTTCTCCCACTCCTGGGAAACGACACTTCACACACACACGGCGATTACGTGGATCCCACGGTCGCTTCACCACAAAAAACCTTTTAGGAGGATAGTTTAGAATATAGTTGGTCTGTGGTACAACCAACAATTTCAAATGATCCCACTCCTTGACCGTCCGCCTTGGGAAACCGTGTCTAGAATTACCCAGCTCTTAGTGGAGACTCTTGCCTAGGACCATGCATCATGTCATAATTAGAAAAATTTTGACTTTAACTCATGTCTAAGTCTATTAGTTCACCATATTTGAACGAACCAAATGGGTCTCCGACCCTAAGGGACATTTAAATATGTTATGTGTGCATTTATTTAAAGTTGAACGTGTCTAATGTAGACCATTTGTGGGTTCTCATAACAAAATCAATTATTTATTCAAATGAACCCAATTATTTTATAAAATTATTTTTTGGGTTATGAACGAAATTAATTTTTTCCACTTTTATGAAAACAAAATCATAGATTTTAAATTAATTTCTTCTACTTTTATGTAGCAAGATCAATTATTATTTCTATTTACCCAAAGCCAAATGTTATTTCTACATTTATACAATAAAATTAATTATTTTATAAATTATTTTTCTGTTAATATTGGGTTATGAGAACAAATTGGGATGATACAAAATACACTATCAATTTTAAATACCATAATCAAACTAGGAAGGCTTAACATCCTTGGTATGTTAAAGTCCATTAGCCAACCTCATCCAAAAGCGTCATCATATGACGCCTATCATGCATATTATGTGTATTGATCTGCTTTGCACGTAAAATTATTATCTAACTTGTTGTTTCATGTGTTAGTTTTACTCCCACTCCCGATGTTGACTTTGTGCATCTACTTCAAAACTTGTGCATTTTTAAACTTATGCATATCATGCATACCTTCCGCCACTCCTGGCCACTTTCTAAATCGTACGTTGAAAATACGGTGGTTACAACTACCTCTTCCCTCACATAAAATTTCTTTTGGGGGAACGACTTGGAATCTATTTGGTCCGAGACGCTCCCGCTCCCGAGTCGTCCGCTTGGGAGGATAATAAAATCTGGTCTAGCCAACTCCTTTCCTTAGTAAGCGACGCTAGGAATCATGCATCATGACATGACATTAGTCGACTTGTTCTCAAGTCCGATAGGCCCACTTGTTCAAACAATCTGATCGGGTTTTTAACCCCCAAAGAGAGTTGGGCATGATATATTTATATTTACTTAAAGGATTAGACGTGCAAATGTAGACTGTTTATAACATTGTTCTGCATTCAGTACCATTCAAAGGCACAAAGTTTACCTAAGAGGCTTTAAAGCTCAAAGCGTATCAGAAACGATTGTTTATTCCTACACGGTTGGAGTTACTCTCTGTTCAATGTCATTCAAAGGCACAAGGGTTACCCAAGAAGCATCAAAAGCCCTAATTGAATCAGAAATGATTGCTTAAACAATCAGAGATACTCTGTATTCAATGCCATTCAAAGGCACAAGGGTTACCCAAGAGGCGTCAAAAGCCCAAATTGAATCAGAAACGACAGTTTATTTCTTAAACAATTGGAATCATTCTGTAAATCAATGCTATTCAAAGGCATTAAAAGGTAACCAATGAGGCATTAAAGGCCCAATTTGAAGCAGAAACAACCGCTTGATAGACGGGATGACACATAACGCACATTTATCCTTTAAGCATTATATAAAGACTTGACATCCTTGGCATGTAACAACTCTATTAGCAATTTCCTCCTAAAGTGTCTAAAGTGTTCTCAACTCACAACGACACATTTCCTCATATCCTCTGCCGGAGTGTTTTCAAAAAACTTGTGCCACACGTTGATCATTTTCTCACAATAAAGCAAATCGTAGACATTTTTCTCCCTTTTTCTATCATCCTTCACCTTTTCCAAAAGATCATGTCCACTAGAACATTTGACATGGTTGTTGAAACCCCTCAGTTGCTCAGAGATTGGTGGGGAAACCTAAGCATAGATCATCAAGACCAAGTTAAAAGTGTTGTTTGGGAACCTGATTTCACTAGTAGAACACACTGCAGTAAAAGGGATAATAGAAGCAGTAGTACATTATTGGGATGCAGATCGAGTAGTTTTCCACTTTGGGAGTGTAGAGTTAATACCATTACTGGAGGAAATAGGTGGGTTAACTCAATTACCATTTGAAAGTGAAGAAGTCTTGATGCCTAAGAACATTACATCCGAGGAGTTCTTCGAAATGGTAGGGTTTAAGCCTGAGTTATGTACAGACAGTATACGACAATCAGGAATTTCTCTAACTTCCCTCTACATCAAATTTGGGTATGGATAGGCTTTTCAAGAATCCGAAGACTATTTCAGCATTTACCAGGCAGATTGGCAGGAACGGAGGGTACTTGCTTTTGTCACCAGCTTTCTAGGGACTGTCATCTTTCCACAACGTAAAGGACGAGTTGATGTTTGCATGGTCACAATTGCTGATGCTTTACTCAAAGACACTAACAAGAACTACACCTTGGTACCGATGATTGTTGCAGAAATATACCGAGCTTTAGAAAGATGCAAGAAGGGCGCTGGTTTCTTTGAAGGTTGAAATTTGCTTTTACAAATTTAGCTAATGGAGCATTTGCAAAGGATGGCTAGCACAGACCAAGCTTTCCATTCCATTCCAAGAGAAAACTACCTCTTGACTCATACCACCCGCATGGACAATGCTTTTGGGAAATGGGACCAATCAACAACCGCCAACGGTTGGCACCACATGTTCTGTCAATTGACACATGAGAACATTCAATGGATGTTTGATTTACTTTCCCAGCACAACGGTAATCACACGTTCCGAAAAGGATTCATTTCTCATCTTAGTGGGCTTTAGAGGAGTTTATCCATACACTCCTTTAAGGACACTTAGACAAGCAGGGAGAAAGCAGACCGTACCTCAAATTGCATACATCAGAAATTTCAAAGCAAATATTCTCGGAGGAGTTATACCGTTCAAAGACAAGATAATAGAACTTTGGAAAGAAAGGCAACGAATGGGAATCGACACTATTGGACGAGACAGGTTTGACGCTGGCTATGATGAAGACTATCCAGACTAGCTTAGGAAGGACATAGCGAGGGAAATTCAACCAAGTGCAACAACAAAAAGGAAAAGAAATGCTGATAAGTTAGAATCTGAGTACAAAAAATTACGCAAACAACTGACAAGGGTACAAAGGAAAATAGCAAAGAAGCAAAGCTTGGTCGAAGCAAAGAACGAAGAAAAAGGCAAATGGCGCAGCAAGGCAGAGCTCCTGACAAAATGCATAGAGTCTATTAGAGTATGGGCTGGCGAGGGGATGAACTCTGTCGCAAAGAAAGGAATAGAGGAGAAAGGAAGAAAGGCTTGGGAAATGTTGAAGAACTTCACATTTGACATATCTCGGCTCTTAATTGATGTAGACAATATCATCTTCCAAGGGTACTCATCAGAGATAAGCTTGTCCAAGGAAGACTCGACCGAGGAAGAAGAAGAAGAATCTTCTGGGAAAGGATCAGCATAAAGATGTTCACCTGGCCATAATCTAATTCTTTATCATTGTTTTCCACCTTCTGTACAGTTTCAATATCAGTCCATGTAACAAAAGTCCAATAAATGCAATATTATTTTTAGACTTCGCATTTTGTTAGCAAGTGAACTGATACATGTGGCACAAAGCGCTTTTCAAAATTATCGTGCGTAAAACGATCCTTCATATTATAGGATGCATTTCTTATTTGATATGTGTGCATTGCATGAATTCGTCTGTTGTTATGAATCTCCTTTCCCTACTCTATGATCAAACCCTGGTATCTAAAATCTTTCGCATTGTCTCTAATTCGTTCAAAAGTCTATTACCCAAAAGGTTGGCTCGAGTTGAATACCAAGGCAAAGGACATGGTTAAGCGAGTGCACTTGTCAGGATTTTCCGAACTAAGGAGTTCTTCACAGCAATTCCCCACCAGCTCCCTCCTCTCTCTACGAACTACCAACAAGGCTTGCCAGTATGGAAATGTGAGCATTTTAAAGAAGAAAGGTGAAGTCTCTTTTGTCGCAACCATTTCAAGACCCTACCTTCGACCACTACTATTAAACAAGTGCTACCATCTCTACCCTTGTATACCACCATTTTATCCGGTCCACAAAACACTCAGCCCACTTGGCCTGTATTCCACATCACAACAACAAATCATCCACCATACCAGCAAAAACGCTTAGCCCACTCGACCTATACTCCATGTTCAAGCACCAAATCATCCACCATACCAGCAAAACACCCAATCCAACTACCAAAAATACACTACCGTATCCTCCTAAGGCCTCGCCCTGATTCAAACTAAAGACCGAAAAGAAACTACAATCCACTAGCCAAATCCCACACTCAATTATTCGAGAAATGAGAAACTATCGGGCTTATTGTCCCAGCACCTAAAATTGTTTCAGCAAGCACCACGCACATGGATAAAATCGACAAAGCAAGAAAATGTTGGTCAAACTCGAAGGCACACATGACTCGCCTTAAGACCTTTTGACACCAACATCCAAGGATCATTTTTGTTGCACCTGTCTACACAGTCACACCACTTATAATACATGACTGTGACCCAAAACACTTTCCAACTCGCCTAAGCATTCAAAGGGCCAGCGAAAGATAATATTGGAAAGACAGAGGTGGAGCAAATCCTTATGCACAACAACAAAAAACAAGCAGACCAATTCAACTCGAAAAGGAGAGGAAGACACATTGACAAAACCATCATTATATGACAAACCTGGAGACCTTTGGAGCATTCGGAAGCATATCTCTATCCACTAGCAAAGATAAAGAAAAACAAGGAAGTCATTCGAGACGCTTACAAGGTTTTATGAATTCTCATGACGACAGCCACGACAAGATGCAACGGTCTAAGAATGGACATGATACGTAGCCAGCCTACATCGAGTTCAATGGCTCAACAATAAGATATCACCCGACAAGGAAAGTTGGTGCAAGGACTATATTGCAGCAGTTGGTCAACGAGTATGAAAGACGTTGAGAACCCCTTTGAAAGACACATAGTCGTCATGATAGACAAATTTGGAAAGAAAGGACGACAAATGCACTCACGGTCCTGGTATTCGACAAAAGTCAACATCCTTTTCTATTGCAATACAATCTATTCATTACACAACATCTTTACCACCTTTCATTGACATTCAACTCCTCACCTCCGGCTTAAACAAGCGTCGGTCGTTTGGCCAAAATCCTTGCCTTGACTGCTGCATAAAGGACTTAGGCAATCTCTAGTGATATCCATACGATCCATCACGACCTCCAAATTCAAATGCTAATCTGTCATCTACGGTCTAGGCATTCTCTTAAGCTCATGTGTCATTTTTGCTTCAAGTCTTTGCCAATACGCCCACACTATTTTGAGCATTTCACCACTTTGTTAAGGTTACCTTGCGTTTGAACACTGAAATCGGTCAAGAATCTGCATTCGAAAAGCCGAAACGGCAAGCCAAGGTGAAAACACTTTCTCCTACCACAAAGTCCTTTGAAGCACCAACATATAATACCAAGGGCATCCAGACAATCCCAACACCGCACAACTTGCATTATACTCATACGAGAGTTCCTTTGGCTCAGTCAAAAGACATTGCACCCAACCTGCACAATAAACAAACTCCCCTCTGTTAAGACTTTCGACTACAACCCTATCAGGCTCAACACAATCAAAGACATACCAAAAGGACAAAACCTCACGCCTTTGTTCCTTTAGCTCAAATCAAATGACATTGCAACCGGCAGACAAACTACTTCTTAGATAAACCTTCCTAAATTCGATCCGACAAAATCTACATCCTTCACTCAAACATCCCATACCATGGCACCGCAAAACATCCAACACTGAAACACAAAGTTCAGAGTCTGATTGACCAAAGCAAGACAATGGTACAACAAAAAAACCAAAAAAGGGAAACGCAAACTCCCAAACCACAAACACACTTTCTACAAAGGCCTATCCATCAGAGTTAGCTCCGTTACTTTCGAAAGCACAACCTAGACAAATACCATTCTGACAACCTTCAAAATCCGGCAAAATCCAAATATCATACCCCATTCTATGTATGCAAAATATCCGCATACTCATAGTCATCAATACATCCAATCGGCGAATTCAGATTTTAGCCAATACATTGGTGTTCAATGCAATGCAACCACCTCTCTCGGTGATTTGTCATAAATAATAAACTGGGGCAGAATTTTTGAGGATCCCCTCAAAAATTTCAGAAGACGCAAACTTGACACTGGGGCAAAAATTTTTGAGGTCCCCTAAGAAATTTCAAGAAAAGTCCTTACAATAGCAAAATGATAGTCGCCTTAGGACATCGCATGACATGGCAATATCATTCTACTTGTTGCACTTTACTCTTGATGCATCGACTGAGGGTACACAGCCCAACGTCAAATTTTGCGCTTTAAATTAGCTAAGGGTACACAGCCCGAAGCGTCGATTGAGAGTACACAGCCCAAAGCGTCGATTGAGGGTACACAGCCCGATATTGATTTGTCATTTAAATTAGCTGAGGGCATACAACCCGAAGCGACGATTGAGGGTACACAGCCCAATGTCGATTTGATGCAGGGTAAAATACGCGGAAGCTAAACACGATATAAATATGTGGAAGCGATACAACAAGATACGAGATATCTAAAAGATATCGAGTAATTCAAGACGAGGAAGGCAAGAAATAGAAGAAAGAATTGGATAAACGATTCACAACATGAATGTAATTATCCAAAGGGAGAAGTGAAACTCGAACCTTACAAGGAATTCACACTAGCGATGAATCTCCATAGGTTTCAAGTCGTACAAGATACATGAAGCCCGACAAGAAAGGCTCGGCCTTCTCTTAGTTCTCTCTTCTCAAATGTTCATACAAGGTAAACTAATGAAATGAAAGACTAAGTGTGGCTTTTATAGTTTTCCCACACTCCTAGTAAAATGACTAAAATGCCCCCAAAGTGGGCTAAGACAAAAAAGGCCACTTAAGGGCAAAATAGGAACTTTACACAAAATCCCGTCACGACAACAGGGGGAGGCGCTCCGCCTCAGAAAGGGAGGCGCTCCGCCTCAGGGTTATTCAGTGAGAGGCGCTCCGCCTCAGTGGGAGGCGCTCCGCCTCAGGCTGCTCAGCTCTCTGGACTTTTGTAGGCGGTCCGCCTCATCTTTAGGCGCTCCGCCTCTTCCTGGGAGGAATGGATATGGCTCAAAATGGACTCTAAGTGTTTCTCCTTGGTCCGTAGTCGGTCCTCCCTCAAGCGTGCTCAAGTCCATGGCTTCAAATCACTCTCGAACCCTCATCCGAAGGCCTTGACTTTCAACCTTTGTGCTCTTCAAGCTTGGTTCTTGATGGTTGTCGTTTAGGCCAATTTGCCCGGCATCATCACTGATGCAGGGTAAAATACGCGGAAGCTAAACACGATACAAATATGCGGAAGCGATAAAACAAGATACGAGATATCTAAAAGATATCGAGAAATTCAAGATGAGGAAGGCAAGAAATAGAAGAAAGAATTGGATAAACGATTCACAACATGAATGTAATTATCCAAAGGGAGAAGTGAAACTCGAACCTTACAAGGAATTCACACTTGCGATGAATCTCCATAGGTTCCAAATCGTACTAGATACATGAAGCCTCGGGCTTCAACAAGAAAGGCTCGGCCTTCTCTTAGTTCTCTCTTCTCAAATGTTCATACAAGGTAAACTAATGAAATGAAAGACTAAGTGTGGCTTTTATAGTTTTCCCACACTCCTAGTAAAATGACTAAAATGCCCCCAAAGTGGGCTAAGACAAAAAAGGCCACTTAAGGGCAAAATAGGAACTTTACACAAAATACCGTCACGAAAACAGGGGGAGGCG
Source organism: Petunia x hybrida (assembly GCA_037355625.1). Taxonomy (NCBI): domain Eukaryota; kingdom Viridiplantae; phylum Streptophyta; class Magnoliopsida; order Solanales; family Solanaceae; genus Petunia; species Petunia x hybrida. Next base: position 619,667 of record JBBBVM010000695.1, on the reverse strand, counting down.
CTCCGCCTCAGAAAGGGAGGCGCTCCGCCTCAGGGTTATTCAGTGAGAGGCGCTCTGCCTCAGTGGGAGGCGCTCCGCCTCAGGCTGCTCAGCTCTCTGGACTTTTGTAGGCGGTCCGCCTCATCTTTAGGCGCTCCGCCTCTTCCTGGGAGGAATGGATATGGCTCAAAATGGACTCTAAGTGTTTCTCCTTGGTCCGTAGTCGGTCCTCCCTCAAGCGTGCTCAAGTCCATGGCTTCAAATCACTCTCGAACCCTCATCCGAAGGCCTTGACTTTCAACCTTTGTGCTCTTCAAGCTTGGTTCTTGATGGTTGTCGTTTAGGCCAATTTGCCCGGCATCATCACTGATGCAGGGTAAAATACGCGGAAGCTAAACACGATACAAATATGCGGAAGCGATAAAACAAGATACGAGATATCTAAAAGATATCGAGAAATTCAAGACGAGGAAGGCAAGAAATAGAAGAAAGAATTGGATAAACGATTCACAACATGAATGTAATTATCCAAAGGGAGAAGTGAAACTCGAACCTTACAAGGAATTCACACTTGCGATGAATCTCCATAGGTTCCAAATCGTACTAGATACATGAAGCCTCGGGCTTCAACAAGAAAGGCTCGGCCTTCTCTTAGTTCTCTCTTCTCAAATGTTCATACAAGGTAAACTAATGAAATGAAAGACTAAGTGTGGCTTTTATAGTTTTCCCACACTCCTAGTAAAATGACTAAAATGCCCCCAAAGTGGGCTAAGACAAAAAAGGCCACTTAAGGGCAAAATAGGAACTTTACACAAAATCCCGTCACGAAAACAGGGGGAGGCGCTCCGCCTCAGGGTTATTCAGTGAGAGGCGCTCCGCCTCAGTGGGAGGCGCTCCGCCTCAGTGGGAGGCGCTCCGCCTCAGGCTGCTCAGCTCTCTGGACTTTTGTAGGCGGTCCGCCTCATCTTTAGGCGCTCCGCCTCTTCCTGGGAGGTATGGATACGGCTCAAAATGGACTCTAAGTGTTCCTCCTTGGTCCGTAGTCGGTCCTCCCTCAAGCGTGCTCAAGTTCATGGCTTCAAATCACTCTCGAACCCTCATCCGAAGGCCTTGACTTTCAACCTTTGTGCTCTTCAAGCTTGGTTCTTGATGGTTGTCATTTAGGCCAATTTGCCTGGCATCATCCTCCCCTTCTTGAAAGGATTTCGTTCTCGAAATCACACTATCAAAACCTACAATCAAAGCAAGCACAACCAAAATTTCCTACTTCATAAGTAGGTTAGCATTAACAAGAAAAGTGCAAATTGTGTGGAAAATACACTCTTGTGATAGAGCCAAGCATCAACACCCATTAAAAGCGTATATCCCCAAAGGACACAATAAGCTCTTGGCTCAACAAGAACAAGCACTCAAAATCATAACAAGCAAAGAGATCAAAGTCATGTAACATGTAGCAATCAAATGTCCTATGACCCCTAAGCTTACTATCAACACACCAAGCCTTCAAATCAATTTTATCACAATGTGACACATCGGCTTTGGCATGAACAACACTCAAGGTGTGCTCAACATGTGGGAGGAAGTAAGTAAAATAGTTCAATTCACAATTAACATTGACTACTCCACTCCCATTCTTAAGAGCATTCCCGCACACACCGAGAGGTACCTCCTCACCTCCACTTTTACCTCCAAGACAGCCCTCGCCACTAGAAAAACTCCCAAGGGAGGTCTCAAACAATGGATTATCTATAGAGTTAGGCATTCCAATCCAAGGAGGTTCAAACCTATACTCTACTCTAGTTTGATACAACTCACCATTTTCATCGATGTGGCCCACATACAAAGGATTAGTATAGGCGCACTTCTCAAGCTCGCTAGCAAGCAAAGGTGAAGTTCTCAAACTAGAAACCACATCTACACTTGAGGAGTCATCGAACACAAGTCGATCTATCTCATTCTGATAAGAATCAAACGCTGAAAGTAAAAAGGATAAGAACGAGACGTATCTTAATCACAAATCTCAAGTAGCAACGGAGAACCCGTTCCGTTACACCCCGAGAGAAGGTCAAGAACACCTACGCTAGGCAACTACCCTCGAGCTAACGTGAGCATGCAAGTAGAATGGTCGGGGGGATTGGAATTCATCTTGATCCGCTAGAGGAAGAACAAGTCCCATTCAAGGTTTCATTTAATAAGAACTCTCAACACAAAGTGTATTTTAATCATCAAAGGTAAGCTAATGAAAATAACAAGCTATCTAGCTATTTATAGGTGTTTTTAGACACCATATGAAAGGTCTAAAATGCCCACACTTAGGCTTAGGAATAAAGGACCACGTAGGGTCAAAATAGTCTTAACATAGCTAGGAATCACGTGCTTCAGCGATTTGGGCGGAGCGCCCGGAATTGGGGCGGAGTGCCCAAGTTTTGGAACAGTGGGGTGACCTAGGCGGGGCGCCCAGTGTTTGGGCGGAGCGCCCAGGCCTAGGCTTCCTCAGGTGGAGCGCCTGGTTCTTCAGGCGGAGCGCCTGGATGACTGGGCTGCTCCTCTTGCACTTTAAGCACTCGAAACGGCTTCTAATCGCTTCCTTCTTCTAGGCCCTTCCTCATCAAGTGTAGGTGTACTCCTTGGATGTCCTTAGCTTGGCTCCGAGTGAAGGGTCTTGTGGGGGTTTGGGTCTTATCATCCTCCCCTTCTTGAGAGGATTTCGTCCTCCAAATTGGAGCATCATTCACGACCTCTTCATCATCATTCACGACCTCTTCATTACCTACATCCAAAGGATCCAAGTCACAAACATTGAAAGTATTAGAAACTTGATACTCACTTGGCAAGTCGACCACATAGGCATTTTTGTTTATCTTTGAAAGCACTTGGAATGGACCATCTCCACGGGGTGCCAACTTCCCTTTTCTAAGGCTTGGAAACCTTTCTTTCCAGAAGTGCACCCATACATAGTCACCCTTCTTGAGTTCCACCTTCTTGCGTCCCTTGTTTTTCTTGGAGGCAACCTTTGCATAAGCTTCCTCCAAGTTCTTCTTCGCCTTAGCATGTAGCTCTATCAAAACCTTGGCTCTAGCTTTACCTTAAAAATTAAAAACCATTTCCCTTGGCAAAGGGGTTAGATTAAGGGGAATCAAGGGGTTAAAACCATAGACACACTCAAAGAGAGTCATGCCTATCATGCTATGCAATGTGCGATTGTAGGCAAACTCCATAAGAGGTAGACGATCATTCCAAGTCTCGGCCTTACCTCGGGTCATGGCTCTAAGAAGAGCACCCAAGGTTCGGTTTACCACCTCCGTTTGCCCATCCGTTTGTAGGTGGTGGGACGTGGAGAACAAGAGCTTTGTGCCTAAAGCACTCCATAAACACCTCCAAAAATGACTTAGGAACTTAGTGTCCCTATCACTCACTATGGTTTGAGGCACACCATGCAAATTCAAAACATTCTCAATAAACAAAGTTGCAACATGTTGTGCATCATCACATTTCTTGCATGGAATGAAATGAGCCATTTTGGAGAACCTATCCACAACAACATAAATGCTATCATGGCCCCCCTAGTCCTTGGTAATCCCATCACAAAATCCATTGAGATATCCAACCATGGACTAGTAGGTACGGGGAGAGGGGTATACAACCCATGGGGGTGGGCTTTGGATTTAGCACGCTTGCACTCAAGGCAATTGTTGCAAAACTTTTCCACTTGCACCCCCATCTTTGGCCAATGAAATTGTTCTTTAAGAATAGCTAAAGTCTTTCTTGTGCCAAAATGACCCATGAGTCCCCCGCAATGTGCCTGATGCACAAGCAACTCCCTCCAAGAGGACTCAGGTATGCACACCCTACCATTTTTGAAGATATATCCATTAACCCATTGGTATTTATCAACTCTCTCCCCTCTCTCTAGAGTGTCATGGACACTCTTTAGCTTTGGGTCATGAGCGTACATCAATTTAATGCTCTCAAAACCCATGAGCTTAGAGGTGAGAGTGGTGGCTAGAGCAAACTTTCTCGAAAGCGCATCCGCCACAACATTGTCTTTCCCTTTCTTGTATTGGATCACATAGGGAAAAGACTCAATGAATTCAACCCACTTGGCATGTCTCTTATTGAGCTTCTCTTGGCCTCTCAAATGCTTGAGTGACTCATGGTCACTCTTGATTACAAACTCTCGAGGCCAAAGGTAGTGTTGCCAATGGGCAAGGGCTCTCACAAGGGCATACAACTCCTTGTCATATGTAGAATAGTTCAAGGAGGCTCCTTTCAATTTCTCACTAAAGTAGGCGATGGGTTTGCTATCTTGCATTAGAACACCACCATTTCCCACCCCCGAGGCATCACATTCAACCTCAAATGCCTTTCTGAAGTCGGGCAATTGTAATAGAGGGGCGGTACTCAACCTACTTTTCAACTCTTGGAAGGCCTTCTCTTGAGGCTCTCCCCAAACAAAAGGTTGGTCCTTCTTCACCAATTCGGTGAGTGGAGCGGCAATGGAGCTAAAGTCTTTCACAAATCGTCTATAAAAGCTAGCAAGACCATGAAAGCTCCTCACTTGAGTCACGGTAGTAGGAGTAGGCCAATCACGTATGTCCTCTACCTTTGACTCATCCACCTCCACTCCTTGGGCACTCACAACAAACCCAAGGAAGACTACCTTCTCAACACCAAAGGCACACTTTTTAAATTTAGCATAGAGCTTTTCGGCTCTCAACCTTTCAAGCACTTGCCTAGGGTGATCAACATGGTCGTCTATTGATTTGCTATAGATCAATATATCGTCAAAATAGAATCCACAAACTTGTTGATGAATGGCTTTAGAACATGGTTCATTAGCCTCATAAAGGTGCTAGGTGCATTGGAGAACCCAAAGGGCATCACCAACCATTCATAGAGACCAAACTTGGTCTTGAATGCGGTTTTCCATTCATCCCCGGGTTTCATCCGGATTTGATGGTAGCCGGACCTAAGGTCAATTTTGCTAAACACACATGAACTACTCAATTCATCTAACATATCATCAAGTCGGGGAATGGGATGACGGTACTTTACCGTTATTTTGTTCACGGCCCGACAATCAACACACATCCTCCAAGTGCCGTCCTTTTTGAGAACAAGGATCACGGGTACGGCATAAGGACTCAAGCTCTCCCTCACCAAGCCTTTAGTGAGCAATTCATCAACTTGCCTTTGCAATTCTCTTGTATCCTCCGGATTGCTCCTATAAGCCGGCTTGTTTGGGATTTGGGATCCCGGGAAAAAGTCGATTTGGTGTTCAATACCCCTCAAAGGAGGTAATCAATCCGGCATCTCTTCCGGGAACATGTCCCCAAAATCCTTCAAGACATTCTCAAACACGCTAGGCAAAGGGTTAGAAGAAAAATCACAATTAGAGTTAAGGATCATACCTTTGTGCACTAGGCATAGGAGAAATTTGGTGCCATTATTCCCTTTTAGGATCTTGCCTGGTTGCATCATGGCACAAATGCCACCGGTAGAAGAAGAAGGTGGGATTTCCACCATGCTTTTGGACAAAGGGCTAGTCTCAATGATTGACTTGGCCTTTGCCACCTGCCTCAACTCCCTCATCCGATTGTAGTCATCACTCACTTGTTTGGGAGTTAGGGGCTTCAACACAATTTTCCTTCCTTCATGTTGGAGCGTGTAAGTGTTGACACGCCCGCCATGAACCGCTTGTCGATCAAATTACCAAGGCCTTCTAAAGAGAAGGTGGCAAGCTTGCATGGGAACTACGTCGAACAAGTGTTCATCAACATAACTACCCATTTTGAACTTGATCATTGCTGTCTTCACTAATTTTAGCTCCCCACATTCACTAAGCCATTGCAATCGATATGGCTTGGGGTGCTTCACGGTAGGCAACTTCAATTGGGTTATAAGAGATTGACTCACAACATTAGCACAACTCCCGGAGTCAATGATCATAGAGCATACACACCCTTAACACGACACCTAGCATGGAAAAGGTTTTCTCTTTGCAAGGTTTCACCATCCTCCACAATCATAGCTCCTAAGCTCCTCCTCACAACTAGAAAAGTATGAGGTTCCTCATCCTCCACCGTGTCATCTTGATCATCTTCCTCTACTCCCTCATCTCCCTCAACTCCCTCATCATCCTCCGGTTCACTCTCTTGTTCATAAGTATTTTCACCAACAAGAACCATTGATGTAATCTAAAACGAGCGGAAGCTAAAAACGATATGAAAATGCGGAAGCTAAAACAAGATAGGCGATATCGATGAAGATATCGAGATAAAGAGCAAGACGAGGCTTGAACGTTTACCTAAGTAGCACCGAGGAACTCGTCTCGATACACCTCGGGTGAAGTCAAGGATCGCCTATACTATGCAACTATCCTCAAGAGGCACCCGGCTCTTGCAAATAGAATGATCAAAGATGGATGAAGTTCAAATTGGATTCCACCAATTGAATTCAAGTTCCCAACAAGGGTTCAAATGAGAGCATTGCTCAAGTTTCTTCAATATTCAAGATTGTGTGAATGAAATGAAAGCCTAAGGAAGACATTTATAGTCTTCTACAATGCATAATGAAATGTCTAAAATGCCCTTAAAGTGGTTCAAAACAATAGAAGTAAACTAGGGCTATACTTGGAATTACACCCCAAAATAGTGGGAATCTCGAATGACGGCTCAGGGAACTAGGCGCCCTGCCTACTAGGGGAGGCGGTCCGCCTCTGTATGGCGTGGAGGAGCAGCACAGGGGAGTGGGCGGTCCGCCCATTGCACTAGGCGGTCTGCCCAGTGAGAGATCCAGAGAGTGGCTACAAATCAGGCGGTCCGCCCACTTTGGGAGGCGGTCCGCCCCTTCCTGAAGCCTCTTGAGGCGCCTCACTTTGTGTCTCTTGAGCCTCTCCTTTGGGTCTAAGCGGTCCTCCTTCCATGGGGCTCCAATGCATGATCTTCAAAGTCGTTCCGGAGCCCATCACTTGCATCCTTTGCATCCATCACTTGCATCCTTTGCATCCTTCAAGCTTGGCACTCGTTGATTGACATCTTAGCTCGATTTGGGCTGCATCATCTGCATCATCCTCCCCTTCTTAAAAGGATTTCGTCCTCGAAATCAATCCATCAACGCCTACATGCAAAGACAAGCAAAAGCAAAAAAAGGTTCCTACTACAAGAGTAGGTTAGTGCACAAAAGTGTGGGAAAACACACTCTTATGGTACAACCAAGTATCAATATCCATAAAGAAGCTCATGTCCCCAAAGGAACTAGAAAGTACTTGGTTCAACAAGGAAGTGTACCAAACACAAGAACAAACAAAGAGATCAATAGGGTATGGCATATGCAAGATTAAGCTATCAAAATCCCTACAATCCCTAAGTTCAAGATTAGTACACCAAGACCTTCCACTACACGAGTAGGTAGGTCCAACAAGAGTGAGTGCATGCACGGTGGAAAATTCGCTCTTGTGATAGAGCCAAGTATCAATATCAATCAAGAAGCTTATGTTCCCAAAGGGAACAACAAGTCCTTGGCTCCATAGTGTCAAGCACTCACAACCATAACAAGCAAGGGAATCATTAGGACATAGAACATTCATGATCAAGCAATCAAAGTTCCTATGACCCCTAAGCTCATGATTATCATACCAAACCTTCAAGGCAATATTTTCAAAATGTGGCGCAATGGTTTTGGCATGCTCAATTCTCAAAGTGTGGTTAACATATGGGAGGGAATAGACAAAGTAGTGCAATACACAATTAGCATCAAATACCCCACTCCCCTTCTTAAAAGCCCTCATACTCACACTAAGAGATTCCTCCTCACCTCTAATCTCATCCTCAAGACAACCCTCCTCACAAGGTAAACTTTCAAGGAAGGTATTAGTAATGGTCTCTTCATCATCATAACCCAAACCAACAAGGGTAGGGGTACTAGAAGAACCATCTTCCTCACTCGAAGTTTCAAACAAAGAGTTGTCTATGGGATCAAATCCCTCACACCACGGAGGTTCCAACTCTCTCTCAACCCTTGATCGATACAACTCAACACCACAAATAAGGATGCTCTCAAACATAGGATTAGTAAAAGCATGCACCTCAATTTCATGGTCAAGCAAAGGTGAAGTATCATAGCTAGGTTCATCATTCACACTTGAGGAGTCATCATAGACAACCTTGTCCAATTCATGCAATTTGGACTCCTCAAGGTCACTATCATCCTTACTACGACACACAAATCCACCAAAATCAATTATTTCAATAAGGGTAGAGTTACATAACTCATCTTCCCCTTTGTCAAATACGGGTGGGGTGTCATAACAAGGGTCACAAGTAAGGTCAACTACCACATTTTCACTAAAGAGAGGTCCTTTGAATTCCGGGCTCACATCATGATGCGGCTTCTCATTCCTCTCTATTAGCGGTTCACAAGCAAACACAAGTTGACCAATCGACTCTACACTAGTTGTAATTTCATCTAATGCATTACAAGCACCAACTAGCATTGAGTCTTCACAAGACAAGGAAGGATTATGTTCATAAGAAGGTGAAGAAACACTTACTTTTGAGTAGCTCCCGTGAGTACCCACCTCGCTTGAAGTGTCTTGTTCAAGTCCTCCTTCATGAAACTCACAATGTAGAGCTCCATTCTCTTGTCTTTCTTTCTTACCATCCGGTTGAGGCTCCTCTAGCTCGCCTCCAAGAGTACCTACACATAAGCCAAAACAAATAGAAGGAGAAGAAGATAAATCATGGTTAGAACAAAGGGTGTCCTCACTCTCTCTCAAAATTTCCTCTCCCCTCACTTCTTTCATTTCTCGCTCAAGGCCAATTGTAGGTCCGGGTGATGCTTCACTCTCCACTAGCAAGGGCATGACCATAAGATTGTTGGTTCCGGGCTCAAGTACCATGGGTGGCTTGGCTTTGGCCGCTTCCCTCAACTCCCTCATAATCCTATAGTCATTACTTACTTGCTTCGGCGTCAAGGGCTTGAGCACATATTTTCTAGAACCATGCAAGACCGTATAGGAATTGGTTCTACCATCATGCACTACGCTCCGATCATATTGCCATGGCCTTCCAAACAAGAGGTGGCAAGCTTGCATAGGAACTACATCGAACATTACCTTATCTCGGTAATTTCCAATGCCAAACTCAACCAAAGCTTGCTTCACCACCCTCATCCACACTCACTCAACCATTGCAACCGGTAGGGATGTGGATGGGCTATAGTAGGCAATTGTAGTTGGGAAATCAAGGTCTCACTCACTATGTTAGCACAACTTCCCGAATCAATGATCATTGAGCACACTTGCCCCATCACTCGACGCCTAGCATGGAAGAGATTCTCTCTTTGCACATGCTCCGACTCCGCAATACTTATGGCACCCAAACTCCTCCGTACCACAAGTGTCGTTTTAAGCTCATCGCCTTGCTCACCTTCACCTTGGGGAATGCCCAAGTTGTAGGGAATGCCCACTTGTTGGGGATTGCCCAACGGTTGGGGATTGCCCAACACTTGATCACTAGTACCTCTTTCGGTACCATTTTGGACACTCGGGGTCCATTCCTCTTTGAGGCGATCAAACCTCGAGCTTATGGATCTCACCTCGGCCAAGAGGTTGACCAAAGAGCTCACCGGTACCTTAATGGTATCGTATACGTCTCCGGCCATGTACCTATATCAATCAAAGACAAGAAAGAAGTTAGAGTAAAAACCTCACTCACTCCCTCACTTTTGGAATGTCACTCGGATCACTCGTTTAGTGGTGGGGGATTTATCACTCAAACTTGATTCAATGGCTTCCTCATAGTTGAACAACCTCCTCGATAACCAACCAAGTTCACAAGAACCAAATACTCTTCGGGAAGAGTGGAATTGATGGGACTCGATGAACGCTAGGCTATTTAGGTGCGCACTTGAAGCAAAATCAAACTACGAGTCTTCTTTGAGGTCTACTCTCCTCTAGGCACGAAGGTCCTAAACGCTCAATGAACTAGTACTAATTGAGTATGAGTGTTACTCTCAAAGTACTAGCCGGAAGGGATACAAGCCAACAAAAAGTGAAAACCTACGAAAAACAACTACCCGGACAGCTCCCAGAAAGAGGCGCTCCGCCTCAAACCTGAGGCGCTCCGCCTCCACAAGTTCCAGAGGGCAGCCCAGAGGGAGGCGGTCCGCCTCAAAATGTAGGCGGTCCGCCTACTTGCATTTCCTGCAATGTGCAACAACGCGTTCTTGGCTTTTGGCACCCAATTTTTCAATGGTTTTTGAGTTGTTTTGCACTTTTGATGATATCCAAAGGTGTTATATGCTATAACAAACAAACCCCAATGGTTTAATCCAACAAACAACCAAAAACAAGTTTGTTTCAAGAATTTGGAACAAGTTCTTCAAGAACTTTCAAAATTTTCAAGATTTGAAAACTTCGATTTTCTTTCCGCAACTCCAAATGATGTTATGGGGGTATCAAAATGACGGGTTAACTATATAGAACAATCCCCGACACCAAACATCCAAGAATCCATATCAACAAACAAGTTCTAGCAAATTTTGTGAATTTTCAACTTTGAGATTTGATTTTGAAGATTTTCGATTCACAACTTCAAATCGTGTTTGGAGGGTACCAAATCAACGGGAAAATGATATCAATCAATCCCCGATAACAAACAACAACAAAATCGTAACAACGAACGATTTCTAGCAATTTTTTGTAGTTTTCAAATTTTTGAATTTTTTTTTTGTTTTTCTTCTAATTTCAAGAACAAACAACACAATGATAACAATGATAAGAACAAGACCGAGGATTCGTAAGAACGAAGCCTAACCGTGCTCTGATACCAACTGATGCAATCTAAAACGAGCGGAAGCTAAAAACGATATGAAAATGCGGAAGCTAAAACAAGATAGGCGATATCGATGAAGATATCGAGATAAAGAGCAAGACGAGGCTTGAACGTTTACCTGAGTAGCACCGAGGAACTCGTCTCGATACACCCCGGGTGAAGTCAAGGATCACCTATACTATGCAACTATCCTCAAGAGGCACCCGGCTCTTGCAAATAGAATGATCAAAGATGGATGAAGTTCAAATTGGATTCCACCAATTGAATTCAAGTTCCCAACAAGGGTTCAAATGAGAGCATTTGATGAGACCCAAACCCCCACAAGACCATTCACACGTAGTCAAGCTAAGGAGATCCAAGGAGTACACATACACTTGGTGAGGAAGGGCCTTGAAGAAGGAAGCGATTGGAAGCCATTCCGGGTGCTCAAACTAGGCCCCACGCCTAAGGAAGAAGAGAGCCCAGCAGAGCTAGGCGCCCCGCCTACCCCAGGCGCCCCGCCTAGGGAGCTCACTGCCTAAGGCCCAGAAAAGCACCAGGCTCCCCACCTGGCCAGGCGCCCCGCCTAGCTGAAGGCCAAGCCAGGCGCCCCGCCTAGCTCCAGGCGCCCAGCCTAGCTGAAGGCCAAGCCAGGCGCCCCGCCTAGCTCCAGGCGCCCAGCCTAGCTTCAGCATGTTCCAGGCGCCCCTCCTAGCCCCAGGCGCCCCTCCTAGCTGCTGAACTTATGTTTCTTTTACTATTTTGCCCTACGTGGCTTATTAGATGAACCTTATTAGTAAGGGTATTTAAGTCTTTGTGCAAGCTTGGTAAACACTATAAATAGCCAAGTCTAGCCTATTTACACTTAGTTTTTTGATATTTGATGGATGTTAAACATTGAACATGAGCATGGCTCTTGGTTATTGAATGAAACCTTTTGATCTTGGACTTGTAGTTCTTCTAGCGGATCTAGATGAATACTTTTCCTCTCCGACCATTCTACTTGCGTGCTCGCGTTAGCTCGAGGGTAGTTGCATAGCGTAGGTGTTCTTGTCCTTCTCTCGGGGTGTAACGGAACAAGTTCTCCGTTGCTACTTGGGATTAGAGATCGAGTTACGTCTCGTTCTTATCTTTTACTTTTTCCGCGTTTGATTCTCATCAGCATTGCTCAAGTTTCTTCAATATTCAAGATTGTGTGAATGAAATGAAAGCCTAAGGAAGACATTTATAGTCTTCTACAATGCATAATGAAATGTCTAAAATGCCCTTAAAGTGGTTCAAAACAATAGAAGTAAACTAGGGCTATACTTGGAATTACACCCCAAAATAGTGGGAATCTCGGATGACGGCTCAGGGAACTAGGCGCCCCCCGCCTACTAGGGGAGGCGGTCCGCCTCTATATGGCGTGGAGGAGCAGCACAGGGGAGTGGGCGGTCCGCTCATTGCACTAGGCGGTCCGCCCAGTGAGAGATCCAGAGAGTGGCTACAAATCAGGCGGTCCGCCCACTTTGGGAGGCGGTCCGCCCCTTCCTGAAGCCTCTTGAGGCGCCTCACTTTGTGTCTCTTGAGCCTCTCCTTTGGGTCTAAGCGGTCCTCCTTCCATGGGGCTCCAATGCATGATCTTCAAAGTCGTTCCGGATCCCATCACTTGCATCCTTTGCATCCATCACTTGCATCCTTTGCATCCTTCAAGCTTGGCACTCGTTGATTGACATCTTAGCTTGATTTGGGCTGCATCATCTGCATCAACCATGGTCCTCTTCGTAGGACACTCCTTAGCAAAGTGTCCATACCCCTTGCATTTGTGACATTGAATGGAAGAAGAAGTAGGAGTATTCAATTGGGTTTTAGAATTACCTCCCACATTGGGTGTGTACCTCTCAAACGGATTCTTCACATCTTTGCTAGTACTTGCTCCACTAGGGCCACTTGCATTTGTGAATCTTGCATTGGGAGTAGGATTTTTCCAACCCTTTGGTTTGTTCATGGATGTAGAAGTGTTGCTCTTGTAACGGTTGGACTTCTCTTTATCTAGCCATTGCTCGGCTTGAATACCGGCATCAAGGACTTCTTGAAGTGAAAGATAAGCATGCAATCTCAATTGTGAAGCTATGCCATAGCTCAAACCATTCATGAAACGGATCACGGCTTGCTCTTCATCTTCGGTGTCCATATCCAAGGGCATTCGAGTTCTTTCAAACTCATCATAATATTCATGCACCGTCTTGACACCTTGCTTCAACTCATAAAGTTTCTTGAGTTGCTCTTGCCGATATCTAGGAGTGATATACTTGATACTCATGATACCCTTCAAGTCATTCCAACCCACATTCACGGGAACTCCCGCTCTCCTTCTTGATCTCTTGACGGATTCCCACCAAGTAGATGCGTAGGATTCAAAGAATGAAATAGCATAAGTACCTTTCTTCTCATCGGTCATCTCATTTGTGTCAAACAATCTCTCCATCTGTAGCACCCATTCAATGTAAGCCGCCGGATCACAATTCCCCTTAAAGGTTGGGAGATTAAGCTTCACACTATTGAGGTTGGTGTTGTCACGACCCCCACGAAAAGGCTCCGGTTGGCCCCTATAGTGATCTTCATTCACACCATACTCCCTTCTAGCATTCCCTCCAACATACCCCATAGGTGGCCCTCGACCTCGGCCCCTACCTCTATCCACATTTCGACCCCAATTCATACCTCTCCTTGGTTGGAAGTGATCATCATACCCAATTGGTTGGAAGTGATCATCATACCCATACATATCATCTCCATAATCGGCTTCCTCCCCTTCTTGAGCTTCATCGGCTTGCTCAAGAGGTTGCACATTTCGGATGGGTCTTGGTAGTGGAATGTCTCTTGGGGGGTTATCCAAGATATGGGGAATGCCCGTTCGTTGGGGATTGCCCAACACTTGATCAAGTCTCTCTCGATCATCCTTTACCCGTTGTTGATTGAGCAATTCAATGACATGGCTAACTTGCTCCGGGGTAAAGTTAGGAGTACTTGAGACTTCAACTTGGACACTCGGGGTCCCTTTCTCGACTTGGACACTCGGGGTCCCTTTCTCCGATTGAACATTAGAAGTCCCTTGCTCAACTAGAGCACTAGAGTTCACCCTCTCAAGGCTTTCAATCCTCAAGTTCATACTATCCAATTTGGCAAGGATAATAGCAAGGGCACTCTTAGCAAAATCTTCTCCTTCGGTAGACATTGTACCTACACAAGTAACAAACGTTAGCAAAACAACCTCACACACTCCCTCACTTGAGATCACTCGGTTCTCTCGTTTAGTGGTGGTGGATATTTCACTCGACTTGTAGTTCCAAAGCTTCACGTAGATGAGTAGCAATTCCTCAACTCAACCAAACTATTCACGAGTCAAGCATACTCCGGGGTCAGTGGAGTTAATAGGACTCAATGAAAACTAGGCACTTTGAAGTGAGGACTTGAATCAAAAAGAGTCTAGGAATCTTCTTGGAATTCTACTCTCCAACTAATGCACGAATCAACCTAAAAGGAATGAAAGATTAGTGCTAATTAAGTAGAAAGATTACTTAGATAGGCACTAATAAGAGGTTAGACAACAAAGAACAAGCAAACCTAGAAGAAACTACCCAAATCAACCCTTCAGAGGTTCAGGCGGAGCGCCTGCAAATTGGTGCAGTGGGGTTGGGCAGGCGGGGCGCCCAGATGTTAGGCGGAGCGCCTGGGGCAAGAACAGTTCAGGCGGAGCGCCTGGACGAAGAACACCTGGGTTTTCTACTCCGTGTTCTTCGTTTTCAATCCAATTTCTAGGCCGATTCCAAGGTGTTTTGGCCAAATCCAAGGTACCCAAAGTTGTTCCTTGATACAACCTACAATCCCCAATCAATTTCACACCCAAACAACCAACAAATAATGTTCAATCAAGATTCAAAGTTTTCAAGTTTGGGGTTTCAACATGGGTTTCAAGGTTCAAGGGTGGATTTTGATTCTTCAAAAACTATGTTACCGAACTCCGAATCACACGATTCTTGTTGCAATTTGTTCGGTATTCAATAGAGATCAATTCCCAACAATCAATTCTAAAACCCCACAAACACACAACCCAAAATCATTCAAATTCATCAAGAACAAGGGTTTGGTAGGGTTTATCAACAATTGGGGTTTTCAATTTTCAATTCAATCCAATCCCCACAAATTTGGTACCCAATCGTCAAGTTTTCAACAAGGATTAAGAATCTATAACACCCACTTCAAGAATCACAAACACCAAAAAAATTACACCAATTTTTGAATTTTTGAATTTTTCAATTTTTTTGTAATTTTCTTTTTGCAATAACTTCAACAACAAGAAATCTAAACAAACTAACCTAATCATGAAGAATCAAGGGTCGGGGTTCGTAGAAACGATACCCGAACCAAGCTCTGATACCAAAATGATAAGAATCAAACGCGGAAAGTAAAAAGGATAAGAACGAGACGTATCTCAATCACAAATCTCAAGTAGCAACGGAGAACCCGTTCCGTTACACCCCGAGAGAAGGTCAAGAAAACCTGCGCTAGGCAACTACCCTCGAGCTAACGTGAGCACGCAAGTAGAATGGTCGGGGGGATTGGAATTCATCTAGATCCGCTAGAGGAAGAACAAGTCCCATTCAAGGTTTCATTCAATAAGAACTCTCAACACAAAGTGTATTTTAATCATCAAAGGTAAGCTAATGAAGATAACAAGCTATCTAGCTATTTATAGGTGTTTTTAGACACCATATGAAAGGTCTAAAATGCCCACACTTAGGCTTAGGAATAAAGGACCACGTAGGGTCAAAATAGTCTTAACATAGCTAGGAATCACGTGCTTCAGCGATTTGGGCGGAGCGCCCAAGTTTTGGAACAGTGGGGTGGCCTAGGCGGGGCGCCCAGGCCTAGGCTTCCTCAGGCGGAGCGCCTGGTTCTTCAGGCAGAGCGCCTGGATGACTGGGCTGCTCCCCTTGCACTTTAAGCACTCGAAACGGCTTCCAATCGCTTCCTTCTTCTAGGACCTTCCTCATCAAGTATAGGTGTACTCCTTGGATGTCCTTAGCTTGGCTCCGAGTGAAGGGTCTTGTGGGGGTTTGGGTCTTATCACATTCTCAAGAGACTCCTCAAGGTTACAACCTTCCTCACTACGACACAAGATACCATCGCTAGCAAATAAGCAATCAAAGGGAAGAATAGGGTAATCATGTAATTCATCTTCTCCTTTATCAAACATGGGCGGGGGTGTCATAACAAGGGTCACAAGCAAGGTCAACTTTAATATTTTCACTACAGAGAGGTTCAATGAAAACCGAGCTCACATCATGATGTGGCTTTTCAGCCCTCTCAACTAGTGGTTCATTTGCACACACAAGTTGACCCAAAGGCTCTACGCTAGTTGCAAAAACATTATAGTCATGCAAATCATCAACTAGCCTAGAGTTCTCACTAACAAGATCACAAGACAAGGAAGTTTCATGCTTAAAGAAAGAAGAACTATCAGATACCTTTGAGTCGCACTCGGGCTCACTCAATGTACTTGAAGCATCATGGGTAGTTCCTTCACCTCGTAGCTCACATTTGGCTTCTCCTTCACCTTGTCTTTCCATCTCAGAACATGGTTGAGGCTCCATCGGTTTGCCTCCAAGAATACCTACACAAGTACTCAAACAAGTAGAAGAAAAAGATAAAGGGTTAAGATTAGAATAAGGGGTGTCCTCACTCTCAATTTTTTTTCCCTCTTTCTTTTCCCTCATTTTCTTTTCAAGGTCGGGTGTAGATTCGGGTGGTGACATCCCACTCACATCACTCATCACATCCTCTCCTTTTTCCACTCGAGGAATGTCACCGGTCACTCCCTTACTCCTCTCTATCTTTTGTCTCTCAAATTCGGGCGAATTGGGACGAGGCCCAAGAATACCCATAGCCGGAGTAGGTGGACTTTTAACGTCAACCCGGAATCTAGGACTAGGAGACTCATCACTTGACGTCTCCTTCTTCTTCGTTGGTGAACCACTTGGAATTGAAACTTGTGGTTTTGGATTCACCTTGTTGATGTCTATCAACCCTTTTCTAGCACATGTCCCACCATTGCTTGTGTTTGTAGGACTTCTTGTTTGCACATTGTCAACCATGGAATGAAGTTCTTGGTCCTTGCTCCTTTGCGCGGCCAAAGAAGGTCTACTAGTAGGCACTTGGCTCCTCGCCCGGTAAGGCACAAAGTCATAGACCCTTTGCCCTACGCCCACAAGATACGCATCCTTCACCACACTATATTGCACCCTCTTGTCTTGAAACCATGGCTCACCTAGCCAAATATCAACATGTTGCATTGGATACACATCATACCACACATAACATCTATTATTCCTATGAGATAGAAGTACCCGAGCTTCCTTGGAAACCCACACTCCCTCATACTCATAAGGATCCTCTAGCTTACGGCATGGTATCCTCAATTCATCAACCAAAGAAGTGCTAATACAATTGGCATCGGTCTCATCAATTTTGAGCAAGTACCCTCCATTACCATTTACCTCAACATCAAACCTTCTTCTACCCAAGCGTTGTAGCGTGGCATCTAAGTGAGAACTTGAACGCCCATGAGTGTCAACACCGACAACTTGGGTCTTCCTTATCCCTCCACTAGTGGCAACACCACTACTATAGTCCCCACACGAGCGATAATCTCCAAATCAACATCCGACATTGTTGCAACACCAAAGAACAAAATCTCCCAAAAGTCACTCCCTCACGTGTATCACTCAATTTATGAACACTCAAGAGCGAGGCCTTAACAACTTGGGAACCAAGGTGATCACAACTAGCATGTCCAAGTTAAAGTTTGGAATGGAGTTAATGAGACTCAATGGACGGACGGTTATTTAAAGTGCGCACTTGAGGCCAAAGAAAAATTTATGACTCTTCTTTGAATTCTAGTCTCCTCTACGCACGAGTATCCTAATACGCTAGGTAGTTAGTGTTAATAAAGTAGGACAATTACCTTAGAAACACTAACCAAGAAGCCCGTGGGCGATTAACAATGGAAACCTAGGCAAAAAACTACCCGAAAAACCCTTCCGCAAGGAGGCGCTCCGCCTCAGGAAAGAGGCGCTCCGCCTGGAAAAATCCAGAGAGCAGCCCAGGGGGAGGCGCTCCGCCTCAAAATGTAGGCGGTCCGCCTAGGGCAATTTCCTGCAACTTTGCGAAACGCGTTTTGGCTCGTTTCGCACCCAAAAATCCAACGTTTTCAACCCGATACACAAAATTAATGATACCCAAAGTGTTTACAACTATTATAACCAATCCCCAATGTTTTTCAACCTCCAACAAACAACAACAAGCTTCGATTCAAGATTGAAGCGTTTTCAAGAAATTTTCAAACTTTTGGATTTTGATTTTCGAAATTTTAATTCGTAACACCAAAATGTGATATATGGGTACCAAAACAACGGGAATACAATAAGGAACAAACCCCAATACTTTTTAACACTTGGGGATTCGGATTCAACTCGATCTACCAATTTTTTTTCAAGTTTTCTAGTTTTTCAATTTTTTGTTTTCTTCCTTTTCAAGAACAACAAGAACAACACAACAACAATACTAACATATGGAACAAGGAACGGGGGTTTGTAAGAACATAACCCGAGCCTTTCTCTGATACCAACTGATGCAGGGTAAAATACGCGGAAGCTAAATACGATACAAATATGCGTAAGCGATAAAACAAGATACGAGATATGTAAAAGATATCGAGAAATTCAAGACGAGGAAGGCAAGAAATAGAAGAAAGAATTGGATAAACGATTCACAACATGAATGTAATTATCCAAAGGGAGAAGTGAAACTCGAACCTTACAAGGAATTCACACTAGCGATGAATCTCCGTAGGTTCCAAGTGGTACAAGATACATGAAGCCTCGGGCTTCAACAAGAAAGGCTCGGCCTTCTCTTAATTCTCTCTTCTCAAATGTTCATACAAGGTAAACTAATGAAATGAAAGACTAAGTGTGGCTTTTATAGTTTTCCCACACTCCTAGTAAAATGACTAAAATGCCCCCAAAGTGGGCTAAGACATAAAAGGGCAGTTAAGGGCAAAATAGAAACTTTACCCAAAATCCCGTCAAGACAACAGGGGGAGGCGCTCCGCCTCAGAACGGGAGGTGCGCCGCCTCAGGGTTCTTCAGTGAGAGGCGCTCCGCCTCAGTGGGAGGCGCTCCGCCTCAATGGGAGGCGCTCCGCCTCAGGCTGCTCAGCTCTCTGGACTTTTGTAGGCGGTCCGCCTTATCTTTAGGCGCTCCGCCTCTTCCTTGGTCCGTAGTCAGTCCTCTCTCAAGCGTGCTCAAGTCCATGGCTTCAAATCACTCTCGAACCCTCATCCGAAGGCCTTGACTTTCAACCTTTGTGCTCTTCAAGCTTGGTTCTTGATGGTTGTCGTTTAGGCCAATTTGCCCGGCATCACGATTTGTCATTTAAATTAGCTGAGGGCATACAACCCGAAGCGTCGATTGAGGGTACACAGCCCAATGTCAATTTGTCATTTAAATTAGCTGAGGGCATACAACCCAAAGCGTCGATTGAGGGTACATAGCCCGATATCAATTTGTCATTTAAATTAGCTGATGGCATACAACCCGAAGCGTCAATTGAGGGTACACAGCCTGATATCGATTTGTCATTTAAATTAGCTGAGGGCATACAACCCGAAGCATCGATTGAGGGTACACAGCCGGATATCTATTTGTCATTTATATTTCTGAGGGCACACAATCCGAAGCGTCGATTGAGGGTACACAGCTTGATATCGATTGGTCATTTAAATTTGCTGAGGGCATACAACCCGAAGCATCGATTGAGGGTACACAACCCGAT